>CM064970.1:25385642-25462464 GCA_032847665.1 Solanum chilense
CGATCCACTAATCTCATTCTATCAATTCATCAAGCCTTCTCTATACCAAGGCATCATCAATCCCATTACTTTAATTCATCAAGTCTTCTTTTATACCAAGGCATCATCATTAATAACGTAGATTAAAGTTTCTTTCAAGATTTGGGATTCAATAGTTTTCATCATGCTTGTTTTATCACAATCACATAATCATATTCATGCAAGTATACAATTAAGTATATAGAAGACTTTATAATACTACTAACACATATCATTCGCAATTAAGAGTTTACTATAAGATAGCATGAAAACCATAACCTACCTCCACTGAAGAATAATGATCAAGCAAGCAATTCCCAAGCTTTGGTTCCTCTTCGTTCGATCCTCTGTCTCTCTCTGTTCTTTCTATTTTTCTTATTCAAACCCTTTTCTTTTACCCTAATTAACATATAATTAAGTGTAAAAGATGACAATAATAATCCACTAATTAACTTAAGGTTACCTCTTTTAACCCCCAAGTAATTAGACTTATTAAAATTAACCCTCTAACTTTATAATTAAAGCAGGAATAGTCCAAAACGTCCCTTAAAACGTGTAAAGAAATCCGACCCAGCCTGGGATTTGCGCAACCTGTGACGGCCCGTCGTGCATGCGACGGTCCATCATGCAGGTCGTCGCAAGGATCAGAAATTCCACTTTTCACTAAGGAGCCTGTGACGGTTCGTCACCCCTGTGACGGTCCGTCCTGCACTTCCGTCACGACGTTCAGAGAATCGTTCCCTGTACCAAATTCTCAAGAGTTGAAGTGTTTTGAAACGGGGCCTCACGACGGTTCGTCGTACCTGTGACGGTCCGTCCTGCAGGTCTGTCACAGATTACAGAGAGTCGATTTTTGTACTCAAATTTAAGAATTCTAAGTGTTCTGGGATGAGACACCCTCGACGGTCCGTCGTGCCCATGACGGTCCGTCATGGTATCCGTCATCTCAGCCAGTTTTCCAGAAATAAAGTCTGCTGCTTAAAACGACTAAACAGGTCGTTACACCAGCCCATGTAGAATCATGCACGCATTTCATCAAATATTTGCACATTCAACGCTAATTTGGTACAAGGATTCTCCCCCCTTTAAAATAGAGGAGTTCATCCTCGATCCAATAATGTCTCATTGCGTCATCTTGCACTTGACCCATCCAATTAACATATAGTTAATTATTTGCAGCACACAACCTTATTCTATTAGAGATATAAATTTTAAAGTTTGAAATTGAATAGACTTCTACAAATACCTTTTTTTTGACTCAATGCTTCCGCAACCTGGTTGTGTTTTCATGGCTTATATTCCCACATGGAATCATATTCTGCCAGAAGTTCTTGCAACCGTGCCTGTTTAGGACTCAACTTTTTCTCTTTCATAAAAAATGTAATGGCTACATTATAATTCTCACCAAAAATCGAGTAACTCGGAGATAGACTCTCTAAACCTGCACACAGTGTACAACAACAACCATTTCTTTCTCAAATGTTGAATATTTCTGCTCAACATCATTCAATTTTCCTCTTCCAAAGGCCACAAGATGAACTTCTTGAACTAATACGGCACCAATATCTTTATCAGAGGCATAGGTGTGCACATAAAATGGTAACTCCAAATCACGCAATTTGAGTATTTGTTTAGATTCAGTAGCTTTCTTCAAATTCTAAAATGCTTCACCACATTCTTCATAAAAACCCATTTGGTATCCTTCTTAAACAAATATTTTAATGTCATTTCCTTTTTGAATAATAAATGTTGATCATCATATTTCTTCATGCACTGGTGAGCCTTGTGCAAGCTATCTTATGCTTCAGACAACATTTAAAGTTTGTCCCTTGAAACCTTGTATGCTGCTGGACACTTCCCGAAATTTTTATACTTGGAAACACTCATTGGAATCTAAGCTCTTTACCTAAAATGTTAAAAAAGGGCTCATATTTGTTGAGGACAACTTGTGCAGATTTTAACAAAATTGTGAAGCATCTAATAATGCAACAAAATTCTGTTGACTTGCTATCAGATAATGCCTCAAGTATTCCTTTATAAGTGATTAATCCTTTCGGTCTCTACATATATTTGTGGTTGACTTGCAGTATAATATTTAAACTCAATTCCCATGATATTAAACAATGTTATCCAAAACCTGCCTATGAGCCTTGTATCACTATCACTCACAATGTAAGCCAGCACACCAAAGTATTTAACCACGTATTTATTGAATAAATAAGCAGCAACCTCAGATGCAGATAATTCAGGTGCAGCAATGAAAGTAGAATATTTTGAAAATCTATCTACACTAGCATATTAGATGCTTTACCATCTACCTTTTAAAACCCTAAAATGAAATCCATGCTAACCAATAACCAAGACCTTTAAGGAATAGGCAAAGGCTGCAACAAACCTACTTTGTTCTTACTTTTACTCTTGTCCATATGAAAGACATGACACATTTTTATGTATGCATCTATATTATCTTCCATCTTTAGCAAGAAATAAACACGAGACAGTCATATAATATCCTTTCAGTACATGAATGTCCATCCCAAGAAGAATCATGCGCCTCCTTCATCATGTCTTTGCACAATCCACCCTAATTTGGTACAACGATTCTCCCCACATTAAAATAGAGGAGTTTTTTCTCGATCCAATGACGTCTCATTGTTCCATCTTTCACTTGACTCATCAACATAACATATAATGAATCATTTGCAGCACAAAATTTGATTCTGTATGTGAAATGAGTTTCAAGTTTCGAAATTGAATATACTGCAACAAATACCTCATTTCTACTCAATGCATCAATAACCTGGTTGTGTTTTCCTAGCTTATGTTCCAACATGAAATCATATATTCTGGCAAAATTTTTTTCCACCATGCCTGTTTAGGAGTCAACTTTTTCTATGTCATGAAAAATGGATTGGCTACATTATAAGTTCTCACCACAAATCAAGTACATAGGAGATAAACTCTCCAAACCTGAAGATAGTGTACAACATTAACCATTTCTTTTTCATGGGCTAATTATTTCTGCTCAACATCATCCATTTTAAACTTTTGAAGGCCACGAGATGACCTTCTTACACTAATATGCCACCAACATCTTTATCAGAAGAATCAGTGTGCACTTGTAATGGTAACTCAAAATCACGGAATTTGAGTATTTATTCAGATGTAATAGCTTCCTTCATCATCTGAAATGCTTCAGCACATCGTTTAGACCAAACCTATTTTGTATCCTACGTCAACAAATCTATTTATACCGCTGCCATATTTAAATAACTAATGTTTATCACCATTTATTTTCTTGCGCCGCTGAGCCTTTCGCAAGTTATCTTGTGCTTCATACAACATTTAAAGATTGTCCCTTGAGTCCCTGTACGGTGCTGGACACTTTCCTTGATTTTTAGACTTGGCAAAAATGAATGGCGTCATAGGTTGTTTGCCTAAAACGATTTAAAAAGGTCTCATTTTTATTGCAGACGACTTATGCATATTATAATAAAACTACAATATTTTTCTAATAAGTGATTAATGCCTCATGTATTTTTCTTAATAAGTGATTAATCCTTTTGGACTCTCCATGTATTTGTGGATGATTTGCAATAGAAAATTTCAACTCAAGACCCATCATATTGAACAATGTTGACTAAAACCTGCCTAAGAACCTTGTATCCCTCTCACTCACAATGTCTGTCGGAACACCAAAGTATTTAACTACATATTTATACAATAAAAAAGTACCAATTTCAAATGAACTTAATTCAAGTGGAGCTAAGAAAAACGATTATTTTGAAGATCTTTCTACAACTACCATAATATATGCTTTTCCATCTACCTTAGGAAACGCAGAAATGAAATCCATGCTTACCGATAACCAAGGCCTTTAAAGAATAGTCAAAGGCTTCAACATACCTGCTTCCTTCTTACGTTCAGTCTTGCCTACTTAATAGACATGACATGTTTTTATGTATGCCTCTATATCATCTTCCATCTTTGACCAAAAATAAACACAAGACAGTAAAGCTAACATATTTTCAACACTCAGATGTTCAGCCAAAGCACAATCATGTGCCTCTTTCATAAAGTCTTTACGCACTCCATCCTTATTTGGTACAATGATTCTCCCCCCGTGAAAATAGAGGAGACCGTCCCCTATTCAATAGCGTATCATTGTGCCATCTTGCACTTGACCCATCAACTTAACATATAATGAATAATTTGCAGCACACAACCTGGTTGTATCAGAGAAATCAGTTTCAGGTTTCGTAATTGAATAGACTGCAAAAAAAATCATTTCGACTTAATGCATCAGCAACCTACTTGGGTTTTCCTAGCTTATGTTCCCTAATGAAATATTATTCTGCAAGAAAATCTTCCCACCAGGTCTATTTAGGAGTCAACTTTTTCTGCGTCTTGAAAAATGTATTGTCTACATTATTAGTTCTCACCACAAATTGAGTAACTAGGAGAGTGACGCTCCAAACCTACATACAATGTACAACAACAACAACCATTTCTTTCTCATGTGTTGAGTATTTCTGCTCAACATCATTAAATTTTTTACTTTCAAAGGCCACTGGATGACCTTCTTGCACTAATACACCACCAATAGATTTATTACACGCATCAGTGTTCTCTTCAAATGGTAACTCAAAATTAGGCAATTTGAGTATTGGTTCGATGCAATAACTTCCTTCAAATTCGGAAACGATTTACCACATCGTTCAAGCCATTTACATTTTGTATTTTTCTTCAACAAATTTATTAAAGTCTTTGCTCATTTTAATTAACCAATGTTGATCGACATACATCTTTATGCGACGCTGAGCGTTGTGCAAGCTATCAAGTGCTTCAGAAAATATTTAAGGTTTGTCCCTTATAACCTTGTATGTTGCTTGACACTCTCACTGAATTTTATACTTGGCAACATCCAATGGATTCCTAGGATGTTTGTCTAAAAAGATTTCAAAAGGGCTCATTCATGTTGTAGGCGACATGTGCATATTATAACAAAACTTTGCAGTGTTTAACAAGGAAACCCATTTACGTTAACTTGCTGTCACATAATGCCTCAAGTATTCCTATAATAAGTTATTAATCTATATGTCTCTGTGAGTAAAAGGTCTATGCCAATTTCATGCCCCATCTGTCTTCTTCCGATCAACCTCTTCACCATCACCGGAGATAACTTAGCCAAGAAAAGCAATTGACCTAAACTAAAATTCTCACTTACTAAATTTGGAATAAAGTTGGTGTTCCTTGCGGACATGCAAGGCCAACCTCAAGTGACTCTCATGCTCAATTTCATTCTTAAAGCATATCCAATTGAGTATACCAAGATGTGGTCAATGACCACAATCACAAATGAGTCAAGGTAAACTCAGAACACTATATTTTATGGGTCCATAAAAACCGACGGGGCATTTGTTAAACCCAAATGACATAACTAGAAATTCACAGTAACCATATGTACTTCAAAATGTTTGTTTCGGAACATCTACACCTCTCCGTCTATGTTGGTGATATCCCAACCTTGAGTAAATTTTGAAAAAATAACTAGCACCTTGGAGTTAATCAAATAGATCATCAATCCTTGGGAGAGGACACTTGTTCTTTATGGTGACCCATCCTTCTTCTTAACAAATAAGTCTGGAGAACCCCATGGTGAAATACTAGATTCAATGAAACCCTTGTCTAGTAAATCTTTGAGTTGGAATTGATCGACCCCTTGGCATAGAATTTCCCAATTCCACTCTAAAATGGGTTCATTAGGGAATGGAAGGTTCACTACCCTTTTTCTAGAATCTATGGAAGCAAAAAATGCATGAAACCAATCCATATGCAAGATGATATCCAAAACAAACATGTCAAGTTCAACCAAATGAACATGATTAACATCTATTGGGAAGAATTATAGAACAATTCCTATAGAAACTTTTTTTAAATACAGAATCACCCATTGGGGTACAAACCGAAAAGGGATCAATTAAAACATAGAGAAATACATCAAATTTTGTAGATACTAAAGGTGTAATAATAGAAAGGGTTGCAGCTAGTTCATTCAAAGCATAAACATTAACAGAGAAAACTTGTAACATACCCGTCACAACATTGGGAGAGATTTACTTTTCACCCTAGCCGTGAGTACATACTAATGGTTCCATTTTGGAGCCTTAGATCTAGGAAAACTTGGATGAGTTTGGCTATTCCCCTTACCTTGACTTCTCACTTTAGGACAATCATTCAACATATGGCCACCCTTGTATAAACCATACATATTATTAGTCCCTACAAGACATTCTCCCATATGTTACTTACCACACTTACCACAAGTTGGTCTCTCTTTTGGTGGATCAACATTTCTCCGCTTGAGAGGTCTAGAATTAGAACCTCTATCATTGTGATTCTTGGTGAAATTAAAAGTAACCTGATTTGAAAACCTCTTCTTAACCTTAGGCTTGTCTTTATCATCAATCCTATGCTTAGAGGAACTAAAGGCCTAGCATTCTTAGATTCCCTATACATCTTCCTTAGACGATTATCGCACAACATTCTTCTCCAAATCTTCGGTTCTTCCCATTAGAAAATGGTTCATTTCATACCTATAATTGGAAACCAAAGAAGAAGCATAGTTGGACAGCTTAATGAATTTTAAAGAGTATTCCTTGACACTCATACCTCATCAAGAAGGTTGATGAACTCCCCTACCTTAGCTTCCCTTTGTTACCTAGGGAAAAATTAATCAAGAAAGGCTTTTGTGAAGATCAGCCAAGTAAATGGACCACCTCCTAAATTCCTTCTATCCTTCCACTTATTTTACCATGTTTGAGAGACTTTCATGAGTTTATAGGCAGCAAGTTCAGCCTTATTAGTAGTACTCACCCCCATAGTAAACAACAACTTGTAGACATCATCAAGGAAATCTTTGAGGTCTTCATCAAATTTCAATCCAAAGAACATGGAAGTTTTTCTTATCATAAAATATTGCAAATGTCTAGCCGTAGTACTAGCATGTTGGTTCTCTCGAGGTAAAACTTTCTTCTTAGCTTGTGCGTAATATCTTCAGCTTGAATGTTGATGGATTGTGACATTTGGAAAAGGTCCTCCCTCAGCTCACCATACGTTATAGCCGGAGGATTCACTGGAACATTATCATTTGCTGCAGCTTGTACTTGAGGAGGAACTTGATTTCCTTGAGGAGTAGCTCCAGCAGTCGCAATCTCTTCTCCTACTCTTCTTGCGGCTGTCCTTTCTGTGTTGATTGCCTATAACTACAAGAAAGGTATTATATGCTAAAAGACACATAGTGTCAAAACTTCAATGGAAAGACATAGAACTACCAAGAAAGAGAATTTTCATGATCATCATATAACTTCTCGTCGACAATTGTGGCGCGCTTCACACCCATTAACAACACATTAAGCAATGTGATTTAGTGAAACATTGATCGTATGGATATTTAACCATGATCTGATACCAAATTTGTGACACTTGTAGAGTACACCCCAAATGCAACCGACTTCGTCGTCCTCTTAGAGGACTCAAAGAATCCCTTAGAGTTCTTCATAACATCTCATCAGTTAAAATTTGCAGAAATATTAAAACTTTTATGTTCTATTTGAAGTATACATAGAATTCATACTTAATGTTCATAATGACATATAATATACTAAAAAGATGTCTCACAAATTTTAAAACAATCTAATAGTACAAATCTGTACTTAGCCAATATAAAGTAATTATGCCACATAGGCCTTAAAAAAAATTTGATGTACATAAATGGAAATAAAATATTCTTAAAACTACTAAATTCATCATAAGATAGAATATGATAGATAGCGTCCCGGAAGATGAGGACCTACCATGACTTGGAGGAAGAGTTCCAACATTCTTCATATAATGTAAAGGGGTTATCACACCAGATGTACTAAGTATGTGTATCTTAAGACAACATATAAGGACATGCATGAAAAACAATCATTTATCATTTCTTTAGAAAATATGCTAAGTCATGTTAAGTTCTTTAATGCTCATTTTATAGATTATCTACAAGTTAAGGACTTCATCAACATACAACATGATCATAACCAAAAGCATATTATCGTAGTGTCATGTTAACATTTCATATTCAAAAGATCGTATAACATAATATAGAAAACACTAATGTATGATCCTATCCCCAACCTACAAGTGCAATGGTCATGTGAAGACCCATAACCCAACACAACCAAGTAGATAAGATAGGAGACCATGAGTAAAGCTTTTCTTCATATAAGTTGTTACATATGAAGTTATTAATTCATATCTCAATACAACCAAATAACATATTAATCATAATTACAAACAATATATAAGAGTAACATCATGTGTAAAAAGCATTATACCTTTCATTATATCATATTACATAAGAAAAACCTCCTAGAACTCCCCTTACACTCAACTTGTGCAATGTCTAGGTAGAGTCCAAAACCCTTACCTATACTATGTAAACTCTTCAAGTCACCCTAGTAAATTTTTATTTACTTATCCTTCATTTTACATGAAGTAACATTGTCCATAATCCTACATAGATGATGTGAGGTAAACATGTAATCCAGTGTCATAAAACCCCACATTGAAAGAAGGTGGTCTACCGGACAAAGTAGAACCTTACATGACATAGTTTTCTTAGTGGATGTAGTAGCTAATATCCTATAGTGGCAACATAGTTCTTGAACTACGAGATCTATTAGAGACACATAGTTCCACATAACATGGCAGGCTCAATCTCATGAGAGTCATTGTGACCTACCTTCCAACTATAGTAGGGACACTTCTGAAATCTAGTTCATCGTACTTAGCTTAAGTCCCTTTCTTTAATAACCTTTAACTTGTCTTTTGTCATAAACTTATCATCACTCATAGGATATTAACTCCTTTATAAACATGATCATGAGCTCTTTTGGATTACATGAGAATTTTCTTTCATTATAACCCTTTGTATGTGATATTAACATAACATAATCATCCTTTGTAAAGCATACAAGAGAATATCATAACTTGCACTTTTAATTTTTTTATTATGATCTCACAAGTAACATGTTCATAGCCAAACATCTACACATAGTAACATCATACACACTTCCATAACATAGCATCATGATTTATCGTCTAACATAAACACTATAGAGTAATCACAACTTTAGAAGACATTCCTCTTTCTTCCAAGAACCTTATTCAAGAACTTACGTTCAACTTACAACATTCATAATAATAACATAGTGAAATACTTAATAGTATAATTAATAAAAAATCTAAAAATCATATAAAATATTAATGTGTAATGTTTGATAACGTAAAGGGTCATTGAAGAGTTCATTCTAGTATTATTTCCAATCCCTACGTTTATATGTCATCTTGTAGTAGCAACAACCATATGTAACCATCATCTAAATAAGAACATGTATCACACGAGATTCAAGCATTACTAACCCAATACTTAACAATTCTTGTGAAATCAACCATAGAAAATATTTACTTTTAATAGAAAATCATAAATCTAGAGTTCGGAAGAAAATTTATTTTGTTGAGAAAAATACTAGAAATGAATGTCTTCAAAACTCTATTTGAAAGGACCTCTTGGGGAAAGTAATCCCAAGATTGAAAAACCCATACCTTATATATGAATAATCCACAAAAATTTGATGAAAATCTTGATGTCTTCGTCTTCTTCCTTAAGCTCTTCTTATTCGTCAATGGAGTTTTGAAAAGAGAGTGTTTCTTGAGAGATGAGAGAATTTTAATTAGAATCTGATTTGGACGTGTAAAAATGGCCTAATAACCACATATATGTGTCCTATTAATTAACCAAAAGACCCTCCACTTAAATCGGTCGTTTTATGAAGTGTAATTACCAATCATATGACTTTAACGATTCTGTGAAGTGGATGCGCATTGCGGAGACAAATCCCGTCATTTTTCTCAAATTTAGTGTGTAGGGAGTGAGGTGTGTGTCATCCTCGCATAAGGAGGCTTCCCCTCACATCTTGAGGCAGAACTCCACGGGACGAATGCGTACTTGTTCCTACGTTTTTTCCTTTTTGCTGGCTGCCAGGCAACCTGCTAACCCATATTTTGGTCCTTCCTAAGGACCCTTGGGGTGGTTCTTGGGGTGTCGTTACCGGATGTTTGGACCCTTTGTACTACATAATACCTATACAAGGTCTCTCTATATGTTTTGGACATCATTTGAAACCTCGAGACCTTCACCAAAAATAGAGATGTCAACTAGTTCAATTTAGCTATTTTTCGGACGTCAATGTCTTTCTTTGTCATTTTGTCTCTATACATTTCTAAATGAACTTATTACATTAATATAGATCTGGAAAAATAATTTTAAACAATATTAAATATATTTAGATCTAGTCTAAGTCATGGATTTTACGGAGTGTTACACTTACTTAAGTACTTCTAGGAGAGAATGTCCATATACTCTTTTTAAGGTTACTAAATAATCCTTAATACTTCCTAAGTTTAAATCATTCCCAAAGTATCAAACAATTTCTCTAACTAGAGTTATTGTCAATACTTCCATAGATAAGGCATGAAGAGATCATCCCTTATGCCCTGTTCACACTTTAAGTAAGGAATCATTAAGTCACTCTAGATTAGGTACTCATTCATTTACTTCCTTTCTAAGATAAGTCATTATTTAATTAGTTCACTAAGAGAAATTCATCACATAGAGAACATTAAAGTAATGGTCTTGGAGAAGACCTAGGGACTCTCACTATCATCTTCAAAGCCTATTATGTAATGTTTAGATAGCGTCCCATAGCACTACTTAAAAATCAAATTACTTGTATAATGCTAATAGGTATCCCAAATGATGAGAATAGGCAATACTTAAATCTATAGGTGTAACCTACTCCGTAGAGGGTGTTCTACTTGCCAATCATAGAACTTGGACACATCCCATGTAGGCTCATGGTTAAGGAATATGAAAGGATTACTTTGTATTCTAGCCTCAAATTTTTAACTAGACCTACTTCCCATCCCATACTCACTCGGTGGTAGCCTATATTCTCATAGAGTAGTTCACTTTAAAGGTTCATACAAAGGGGTTTCATATAAAGATCACAATCTTATCACATTTAGCCTACCAAAGAGGTCCCCTAGGGCTGCCTTATAATAGAGACAAGAAAGATCATAATGATATTCCAAAAAATAGATATGATGATGTTCATGACAATAAACCTTAAGTCCATTATTCATTACAAGAAGGATACCATTACAATTTTCAGCTTCTAGGTTCATAACACTACAACTAAGTTTCAGGTTTCACATAAATGACACTCATAACATCATTCACGGTCTCATGTCATTAATAAATACAAAACTACGAGGCTTTAGCATCTTAAGTAAAGACATCTCATATTCACGTTCGTACATGCATCATGTAAGGGACACAAGTCTACCACAAAAGACACACAAAGACTTATTTTATCAATATTGTATATCATATTCAAGAAGCACATAGGCAAAACCATCAATACCTTTAGGTCACCCTATACACTAATATAACATCATCGATATAGACAACATAAGACTCAATATTTAATTAGGAAGAATAATGCATCAACTCTAAGACTACACACATAAAGACTTAGTCATGGTCTAACATGATCACATAAATAGCATCTACAGAAGAATTCACATAGTTTCACTTTTCTTCACTTGTATGTAGATATGATTATTCTTCACATAATCATCTACACAAATCATCATATTACTTCAAGTAGTGCCGAAAAGTCCATGATCATCATAATACATAACGTAACGCTGACAACACTACTTCATTCACACAACATACCCACCATAGGTGGGCAACACCAATTACAATATAATTTAAGATCTAAATTACATAAAATAAAGATAAATAGGGCAGATTACCACAAATCTATTCTCGCCACTTCAATACACGTCTAAATCATTCAATTGAATACCATAAGGCCCAAACCCATTGCCATGAACATCAATTTAATACAAATATAATAATACTACATGAATTTAAGTAAATTCAATATAAACATATCAATCTAATACAAACTATAAATCAATTTAATGCAATTCTTACATCACTGAATAGCCCATAGAGAACTGCACTAGAATTCATAAGCATTAAGTCAATATAAAGTAACCCATAAAGAAGTAAAAAACTAGGGTTCATCAATTACATTGTTTCAAAGGTTAATTATGTTAAAATAATCTAATTAACAGCAATTCAATCAATATACCATGATTAAAAACATTTAATGCAAGAACCCATGGATACATCATAAATTGGCCAAGTTAATCTTTGAAAACATTAGAAAACTTCGTTGAATTTGGGCTCCTTGATGAAAAGAGTTTCAAGGAGAAAAAAACTATAATTTATTTATGTTAATACACCAATTTCAATAAGAATCACCACTCAAATCTCCAATCCAATATATTCCTAGAGTTTTCGCTTTAGTGGAGTTCTACAGAATTTCTTAGAGAATTTGGGTTTTGATTTTTGGAGAATGACTTCTTCTATGTATTTGGGTCTTATAAACCCAATTAAAATACCTAAAATACCCATAAATAAAGTCCTTTTTAATTATTTCGACGTGGGGTGATTTCAGAACATAATCCCTAGAGTTAACACTAAGTTGCGCAGGAAAACATCTCACAGACGATTGACAATCAACTGGCCGTTTCCCAACCAACGTATCATCCTGTTTGTGCATGGTTTTGAAATAAGGCTGGTATTTAGCTTTTCTCCTCCCACGCATAAGTTTTAAAACACGACACCCATCAAGGGGGCGTCAACTGGCTCACGAACCGTCTACTGCCTCCGTCACTTTGGGTTGTCTTGGTAGTCTTGGCTTCAAGGAAAAGGTCCTTTCTCAAGTACTCTTGGTTGGTCCTTAGGGAATTTCACCCAGATGTTACCAACCAAATAAGTTTGTAGACATGTTTAGTACCTCTCACATTAATTTCATCAACAACTAAAAAATAAAACTCGACGAACCATACCAAGATACAGACGGTCATTTCAAGGCAAACCATTAGAAAGTCATGGATCTTCTTGGAAGTTTGACATCCACACTTCACAAAACATGACACACCGCCTATTTACACTATAATAAATCATTTAAGGACCTTATAATCTCATCACTCACATATAAACACATATGAGGTTCATAGGTAACTTAGTCATCAAACGTCTTAGTCGTCCTATGAAGTTTAACCAACGCATCTAAACTCTTTGAAAATTCCTCAACAACATATTTTATAAAAATTAAGAACCTTATACCATCATGTGAAATATTTTAGTCTCTAGTTCACTTAATTAATTTTTTGCATCTTACAAACTCCCCAACATGGACAACTTTCGTCCTTGAATGACACTTACCACTCTCTGAAAACTTCCACAAATAGTTATTCAAATATCATATCATAACCATACCATAAAATGTATTTTACAATACAAAATCTAGAGAAAACAAAAATTTATCATAATCAAGATATTCACAACACACCAAGAATGTAGAATAAATTTGATAACTCATCATGTCATAAACCTTACATCATTAATTCCAAATAGAAAAAAAATAATTTATATTCATTATTATGTTCATATACATCAGTTATAACAACATTACAACAATTTTACGAAAATCATGAATTAGTCAATTTTAGCAAAATCATATAATGATCTGGCAGCTTTGTTGTGAATTATGCCATAATTTTAAAAAATGAAAATTTTAGGCAATTCATGATCGAAACATGCTAATATGAAAAGTAACAACATATAAACTCATTTTAAAACATAGTAATAACTTCATAAAATACACAATGCAAGGAATCAATGAAATTCAATTTCAAAAAGACTCCTAAAAACCATGCACATGCAAGATGCGTCTATGACATTCTAGCCAATCTACTAACCCTACTCCCCCACTTAGAAGGAACTCATAACACAAAAAATAATATAACAACTTACCTTCATCATCATCATCATCACCCTCATCCGGCTTTCTCCTCTAGTGTGAAGTGCATAGAAGCACTTCTTGTTGGAGAATCATCTTTTGGAACATTAGGAGCAACTTGCTTACAATCTCATGTAGGACAATCCCTCAATTTGTGTCTATTTTTTCCTGATACAAAGATACTCCTACTAACCCTTAGACACTCCCCATAATGACTCATTCCACAAATGACACATGTAGGTATTCCATTTTAAGAACGACCTCTTTGCACAAGTTTGAAATTCTCACCCCTAGATTCTCCTTGAGTTGAAATCTTCTTCTTGAACCTAGGTTGACGTTGATCACTAGACCCGCTCCTCTTCAAATTTCTAGAAATCCTTCCAAGTTTAGACTCCTCAATAGATTATGAATCCACCATAAGTCAATCAAAATTCATATTATCACGAATAATAGTCGTACGACATGCTTCTATCACTAAGTTGGCAACCCCGTTCACAACCTACTCATCTCATCCCTAGGATTAGACACTATGAATTGGGCCTATCTATACAACATTGAGAACTTCAAAGATTAATCCTCAATATTCATATTACCTTCCTTGAGATTGATAATGTCCTCTACCTTCACCTCTCTCCTCTCATAGCGAAAGTACTTTTCTAGAAAATCAGCCTTAAATTCTTCCCAGTTAAGAGGACCCGACTCAACTGGCTTAATATCCTTCCATTGAGTGTATCACACTTAAAGAAACATACATCAATGCATACGATGCTAACTCCTCCTTCTCAATAGAGGTAAGTCCCATAACACTCACCACTTTGTACACACCATCAAGAAATTCTTGGGGTTCCTCTCCCACCTTAGATCCAAGAAAGATAGGAGGATTCATCCTCACAAAGTCTCTCAATCTAGATGTCATAATTCTCTAATAAAACCTTCATTCGAGGCTCTATACTCAAATTCACTTGAGTAGTCATGGCTCGTACTAAAGCAAGAAAAGCCTCTTTAATCTCTTTAATAGTCAATTCTAGGTGAACCACCGGAACATCACTACCTCTTTCCACAATAGGTACTTGATCACCTTGGAAATGAACTTGAGATTTTTTAGCGACTTGGACTCCTTGTCCATCTTAAAGAAATTGCCGAACTTGCTCCACTGTAGAAGGAACTTCCTCATTCACTCTTCCCTCTTCCAACTTTCTAGTTGATAGGAGTATAAAATAAGGGAAACTCTATCATCCTATAGCCTCTCACCTATAGATGTGTCGTCACTCAAATCGATGGTCGAGACTCTACTAGACGTGACTTCCTGAGTCTTTTCTGATTCCTAAACTACATTCATATCATATTATATAATACCCACCATGTAAAATCTCGAGACCTCACCATAAAAGATATGGTTCCCTCGGAGTGCAACCTGCGTACTTGACCTATCAAAGGTCTTATGCAAGCCCTTTCTTATCATTCATCACATATGCATAGTGAAAAGTAGTGCGGAACTAAAACTTTTCACAAATAAATTTAGTCATCGACACAAGAGTACTTAGGACACAACCTAGACACAACTGAAATATATTACTACTAAGTCTATTACATTTCTTTAATACGAGAAATAAAAGACATATATGCCCTCGAGTTTAATTAGGACATAGTTCAACTTCACTTGAATGATGCTACGATAAAAGACTTGCTTCCCAATGCTCCTCACCTACCAACCATGATAGAGATAGATAAAAGCATGCAATTAGTACATCCACATGTACTAAGTATGGCATAATGCATAAAAATCATGAAAATAGACATTTATTACAAATTTACATCTTTTGATTCAAATATAATAGATAATAATAAAAACAACATTTAACCCCTTACAATCACATAAGAAATCACATCATAAATTTGTCACATTTTTAGGAGCAACATTATAGTTAAATACTTCACCGTACAGTGTACTCCTTCAATGTTATAATGTAGTGATTCTAATTCATATAGGACACTTCCTTGTATGTAATCTTCTTAGTAAAGGCTATCATAAGACTCTACTAAGCAATATAAAGAGAGACCGCCCATACACCCTGTCTAAGCATGCCTAAATTATCCTCAAAACACTTAACATGTAAACACTTAGAAGAAAACAAAACACTTAACATGTAAAATCTGACATTCCCCTTACCATGGGTATCAAAAGACTAACTTAACTACTCCGAGAAGAGAACAATCATACACTTTCTTTAAGGTTACCTAAATAATATTTAAGACTTTATAAGTTTATATCATGCCCAAACTATCAATAAAATTCCCTAACTAAAGTCATTCTCAAGACTTCCCTAGATGAGACATGAAGAGATCATCCTTTATGCCCCCTTCACACTTCAACAAAGGAATCCTTAAGTCACTCTAGATTAGGTACTCATTTACTTACATGCTTTCTAACATAAGTCATTATTTCATTATTTCACTAAGAGGATTCATCACATAGATCACATTTAAGTTATGGTCTTAGAGAATACCTAGGGACTATCACTAAGTCAACGCCTATTGTGCAATGTCTAGATAACGTCCAATACCATCACCTATACTTCAAAGAACTTATCCAATGCTAATAGGTATCCCACGTGATAAAAAATAGGTAATAACCGGCCTAGACCATGGTAACAAAACATGGAATCCAGAGTTGTACGCTACTCTGATTGAAGGTGTTCAAATTTCCAATGATGGAAATTGGACACATCCCATGTCGGCACATGGTAAAGTAATATAAAGGGCGTACTTTAAACAATAGCCTCATCTATTAACTATTGCTACTTCCCTTATCATAATGACTTGGTGCTAACCTTTGTACTCATGGATTTATTCACATGAAAGATTCATACAAAGGGGTTCCATATAATGTTCATAACCCAATCACATTTACCCTAAAAAGGAAGTACCCTAGGGCTGCCTTACAATGGCGACAAGATAGATCATAATGACTTTCGAAAGGATTGATATGATGTCGTTAAAGATAATCAATCTTAAGTCCATCATTCATAACAATAAGGATACAATTTCGTGTTTCGACTACAAGGTTCATAACCTTACGACTAGGTTTAAGGTTTCACATAAAGGACCCTCTTAACATCATTCAAGGTCTCATGTCATTCATACATACAAGACTTAAAGGAATTAGAAGTTTCCAAGAAGAATAGGTTTGTAATCAAGTATAGGACCTCTCACATGAATATCATCCAAAAATAATATGTAAAACTCAATGAAACATGCCAATAGACACAATGTAATTTCAAGGCAAACCTTTCAAACGTCATGGTCCTTATTGGACGTTTGACCTCAAACCTTCAAGAAACATGACACATTGCCTATATACACAATAATAAATTATTTAAGGACATCATAACCTCATTAATAAGACACAAACACATATGAGGCACAAAGGTAACTTTATCATCAAACGTTTTAGTCATCCCTTGATGTTTGAATTCAAATGCACCTAAAATCATAGACACCGCCTCAATAACATATTATATATCAATATATGACCTTAAACCATCATGAAAACCATAATTTTCTCTAGTTCACCTAAGTCATCTTCGGGATCTTTCAATTTCCCCCACTTGGACAATATTCGTCCTCAAATGACACTTGCCACTCTCCAAACACTTCCAAGAATAGAGATTAAAGTAGCAGCTCATAAACATACAATATAACATATTATATATTAGAAACATCTACAGAAAATATCAATTTCACATATTCAAGAGATTTCCAACCAAAAAAGATACTTGAATAAATTCTATAACTCATCATGTCATAAACCTCACATCCTTAATTCCAAATAGCAAAAACATATTTCATAATCATTATTTTTTTTTATTATACATCACTTCAAACAACATTAGAAAAATTTTCAAGAAAATAATGAATTAGTCAATTTTAACAAAATCCTCCAATGAAATGGCATCTTTAAAATCATCTCTTAGCATAATCATAACTTCATAAAATGCCCACACACAACGAATCAATGAAATTCAATTTCAACAGATCTCCTAAACACCATGCACATGCAACATGTTTCTATGACATTCTAGCCCATGTACTAACCCTACCCCCCCTCCACATAGAATGAATTGATAAGACTAATGAAATAGAAGAACTCACCATCATCATAATCATCGCCCTCATCCGACTTTTCTCCTCTAGTCAAGATTAAATAGAAACGCCTCTTTATTGAAGCATCATCTTTTGGAACATTAGGAGCAACTTGCTTACCATCTATAGTTAAATAATATCTCACTTTGTGTCCATCTTTTCCACATCCAAAGAAACTCCCTGTACCTCTTAGAAACTCCCCATAATGCCTCATTCCACAAGTGATACATGTAGGTTTGCCATTTAGAGAACTTCCTCTTTTCTCAATTTTGAACTTAGCATCCATAGATTCTCCTTGAGTTAAAAACTCCTTCTTTAATCTAGATTGAGGTTGATCACTAGACCAACTCCTCTTCATGTTTCTAGCAATCCTTCAAAGTATAGACTCTTCAATAGATTGAGCATACACCATGAGTCTAGCTAAGGTCATATAATCATGTAGCATGGCCATATAAAAGTCTTCTGTAACAAAGTTGGCAACCCCGATCACAAACCTACTCATCTCATCCCTACGATTTGACACTAAGGATGGGACATCTCTAGAAAACATTGAGAACTTCAAAAGGTAATCATCAACACTCATATTGCCTTGCCTAAGATTGATAAAATCCTCTACGATATCCTCCCTCATCTAACAAGGACACTACATTAAGAGAAAAGCTTTTCTTAAATTCTTCCCACTCAATAGGACCCGACTCAACCGGAATATAATCCTTCCATTTACTATACCACACTTGTTAAACATCCTCAATTGATAGGAAGATAATTCCGCCTTCTCCCTAGAGGTAACCCCCATAGCACTAAAATATTTGTACACACCATCAAGAATGTCTTGGGGATCCTCTCCCACTTTAAAGCCAAGAAAGATTGGAGGATTCATCCTCACAAAGTCTCTCCACCAAAATGTGATAGTTCTGTCAAAAAAATTTATCCGAGGATTCATATAATATTCACTTCAGTAGTTACGGTTTGTACGAAAGCAAGCAAAGTCTCTCTAATCTCTTTATTAGTCAATTCAAGATGAACCACCGAAACATCATTAACTTCTTCAACAATAGGGACTTGATCAACTCGGGGAGGAACTTGAGCATTTTGAGTACCTTGGACTCCTTTACCATCTTGAATAACATGCTCAACTTGCTCTACCTGAGAAGGAATTTCCTCATTCACTCTTCCATCTTCCAACCTTATAGTGTCCATCCTTCTAGTGTTCATCTCCCAAAAACACAAAGAAAACATTAAGAAGGATGCTCATAGCATTTACTCTTTGATACAAAAAAGGAGTAGAAAAGAAGGGAAACTCTATCCTCCAATAGCCTCTCCTCAGTAAATGTGTCGCGACTCACACCGATGGTCGACACTCTACTAGACGTGACTTGATGAGACTTGTATGATTCTTAATTAAATATTCATATCCTATGAACTAATACCTAGCATGTCACATCTCGAGACCAAACCGTAGAGGATATGGCACTCTCGGAGTGCAACGGGCGTACTTGACCTCTCAGAGGTATTATATAAGCCCTTTTGTATTGTTCATCGCATATACATAGTGAAAGTAGTGTGGAATGAAAACTTTTCACAAATATTTTTATAGTCTTAGAATATCTTTCATAGAAAAACTCATAGGAAATACTAAGTCTCATTTCATAAAATCATAGACACAAGAGAACTTGCGCTATGACCCATGCACAATAGAAATATAGTACTACTAAGTCTATTGGAATACTTCAATTAGAGAAATAAAAGAAACTTATGCCCTCAAGTCAAATGAGAACATACTTCAACTTCACTTCAATGATGCTAGAGTTAAAGTCTTGCTTTGAAAAGATCCTTACGTACCAACCATTATAGAGACAGATGAAAGCATGGAATTAATACAACCACATGTATATAGTATGGCATAATGAATAAAAATCATGAAAACAAACATTTATTGGAAATATTCTTCTTTTGATTTTAATATATTGATATAATCATAAGAAGAACATTTAACACAATAAAAGAACATAACAAATGACTAAATAAATTTATCACATTTTTAGGACAACATCACAGTGTACTACTTCACTGTAAACTGAAGTCCTTCACATTTATATTGAAGTGACTCTAATTTATATGGGAAATTCCCTTGTATGTAATATTCTCACTAAAAGTTATCTTAAGACTCACTTATACAAAGAGATACCACTCTTACATCCTCTCTAAGCATACCTAAAGTATCCTCAAGATTACTTTTAATGAGACATACAGACTTACAAGACACAAAAACACATAACATGTATAATATGACATTCTCATTACCAAGGATATCAAAAGACTAATTTTTTTTTTAGAACAGAACGCACATACACTCTCTTCAAATTTACCTAAATAGTCCTTAAGACATCCTAAGTATATATCATGCACAAAGTATCAAACAACTTCCCTAAAAAGAGTCATTCTCAAGTCTTCCCTAGATAAGACATGAATAGATCAATGCTTATGCCCCCTTCACACTTTAACTATGGAATCCTTAAGTCACTCTAGATTAGGTACTAATTGATTTACATGCTTTAAAACATAATTCATTACTTCATTAGTTTAATAAGAGACATCCATCACTTAGAGGATATTAAAGTAATGGTCTTGGGGAAGACCTAGGGACTCTCACTAACATCTTCAAAGCCTATTGTGCAATGTCTAGATAGTGTCTCATACCCCTCCTAAATTTTATAGAACTTATCTGATTCTAATAGGTAACTCACATGATGAAATTTGAAAATAACCGACATAGACCATCGTATCAAAACATGGAATCCAGAGTTGTAACATACTCTTATGGAGGGTGTTCTACTTGCAAGTGGTAGAACTTGGACACATCCTATGTAGGCACATGATTAGGGATAATGAAGGTCTTACATTGTATTATAGCCTCATCCTTTATTAGAACTACTTGCCTTACCATAATAACTCGGTTCTAACCATTGTTCTCATGGAGATATTCACATTAAATTTTCATACAAAAGGGGTTTCATATGAATTTCATAAACCAATCAATGTTACCCTACAAAAGAGGTTTCCTACAGCTTCTATACAATAGAGACAAGATAGCTCATAATGAAATTCCTAAGGATTGATCTGGTATCATTCCAGCCAATCAAACTTATGTGCATCATTCATTACAAGAAGGATACCATTACATCTTTCGACTTCAATGTTCATAACCTTACAACTAGGTTCAAGGTTCCACATAAATGACCCTCTTAGCACCATTCAATGTCTCATGTAATTTGTACACACAAAATTAATAGGCTTTATCATCCGATGGAAAGGCATGTCATATTAGCATTCATACATGCATCAAGTACGGGACTCAAGTCTACCACCCAAGACACAATAAGACTTTACTTTATCACATATTGCATATCATATAAAAGAAGCACATAGGAAAAACCTTTATCACCTTTAAGTCACCCTATACACTTTTATAACATCATTAATATAGACAACATAATACTTAATGACCAATTAGGAATAAGCATGCATCAACTCTAAAATTACATACATAAACACATACTCATATTCTAATATTATAATCTAAACAACATCAATGGAAGAAACCACATACTTTAACATTGCTTCACATGCAAGAAGATATGATATTAGTTCACATGACCACCTAAAAAAATCATCATATTACTTCATGTAGGCCGACAAGGTCATAATAATCATAATATATAATGTAACGCCGACAACGCCACATCATTCACATAACACTGCCATTGTAAGTGGGCTACGTCAATCACAAAATAATTTAAGAAATAAATTACATAAAATAAATAGAATAAGGGTTGCATACCACCAATCCATTCTATCCACTTAAGTCCATTCTATATCATCCAATTCAATACTATAAGGCCCTTACCCATGGCCATGAACATCAATTCAATACAAAAAACATAACACTCTATCAATCTATCTCAATTCAATAAAGATTTATCAATCTAAGAAAACCTATGAATTAACTGAATACAATTCTTACATGATTAAATAGCCCATATAAAACTATACAAAATTCCTAATCAATAAGTCAATATAAAATAACGCAAAAGTAGTCAAAAACTAGGGCTAATCAATTGCGTGGGTTCATAGGTTAACTATGTTAATATAATCTAATTAACAAAAATTCAATTAATATACAATGTTTATAAATCTTTAATGCTAAAACCCATGGATAGATCATAAAATTGGCCAAGTTCATCTTTGAAAACATTAGAAAATTCATTGAAAATAGGATCCGCGATGAATAGATTTATAAGGATAAAAACACAATGCCTTATTGATGTTTATTCACAAATTTGATGAAGAATCACCACTCAAATCTCTAATACAAGCTCTTCCTTGAGTATTAGCTTCAATGGAGTTCTAGAGAATTTCTTAGAGAATTTGGGTTTTGATTTTAGGAGAATGAATTCAACTAGGTATTAGGGACTTATACACCCTATTAAAATACCTAAAATAACCCTAAGTAACCTCCCTTTAACTTATTTGTATGTGTGGTGAATTTAAATCTAAACCCCTAGATTTGACAGTAAGTTGCAGGAAAATAAATCATAGACGGTTGCCATCGACTGCCCATTTCCCCACCAACTGTCATGACCCAAAACGATCCGCGAGTGGCACCCACACTGACCCCACTATGTGAGCGAACCAACCGATCTAAACCCCAACATTTCAATCATAATGAACAAAATATAATGCGGAAGACTTAAAACTCATTAACGAAATCAATTAAATAACTTTTAAAATTTATCAATTATCATCCCCAAAATCTGGAAGTCATCACCACAAGAACATCTATCCTCAAATTACTAAATCTAAGAGTATCTAAGATGCTAAAATAAATAAAAAGCTAGTCCATGGCGGAAGTTCAAGGCATCAAAACATGAAGAGGAAGATCCAGTCCAAGCTAGAAGCAATAGCTCACCCTGAAATCTGGCTTGATCAAGGCTGGCTAGAGTTGCGGTTGATTTGAAGACGATGGTACGTTTGCTGCACTCCACAATTAACAAAGAAAAACAAATACAAGTAGGGGTCAGTACAAGGCACAAGTACTGAGTAGGTATCATCGGCCAACTCAAAATAGAAAACAATATATATTAGATAATAACATAAAATCAACTAATATTCTTAACAGGCGACATTAACAATTACCACATCCCTTGGTCACAACACCAAGCACATCAATGAGGACTCACGCCTCCCCATCATACTCATTTGGGAATTAGTTCTTTAAGATTTAGTATATTATCATAATTCAAGATTCATTATCTTTATTCCTCTTGTGTCGGTACGTGACACTCCGCTCCACTACTACAATCCTGGTGTCGGAATGTGACACTCCGATCCATATACCATCCTGGTGTCGGAACGTGACACCCGATCCATATACTATCCTGGTGTCGGAACGTGACACTCCGATCCATATACTATCCTGGTACCGGAACGTGACACTCCGATCCATATACTATCCTGGTGTCGGAACGTGACACTTCGATCCATATACTATCCTGGTGCCGGAACGTGACACCCGATCCTCTATTACTATCTTGGTGTCGGAACGTGACACACGATCCTCTAATCTCATTACTTTAGTTCATCAAGCCTTCTTTTATACAAAGGCATCATCAATCTCATTACTTTAGTTCACGAGCCGTCTACTATCTCCGTTGTATGAGGCTATATTTGCATTCTTAACTTGAAGGAAAAGGTCTTTTCTCAAGGACCCTTGGTTGGTCCTTGGAAACATTCAGCTGGATGTTTCAAACCCGAATAGCTTTTTAAAAGAGTTTATGACCCCCCTCATGTACTTTATCCAAATCGAACAGGTAAAACTCATGGAAACATTCAAAGACACACAAGGTTATTTCATGGAAAACCTTTCGAACCTCATGAACGTTCTTGGACGTTTGACCTCTTAACTTCACAAAACTTTAAACATTACCTATATACACAATAATAACTCATTTCAGGACCTTATAACCTCATTAATAACATATAAACACATATAAATACATATGAGGCACATAGGTGACTTAGTCATCTATTGTATTAGTCGTCCGTTGTCATTTGACTTCCAATGTAGCTAAACTCTTCGAAACTTCCTGAATAACACATTATGTGCACATTTAGGACCTTATACCTTCATGAAAACCATGTTAGACTATATTTCAACTATGTTATTTTTGGGATCTTACATTAACATTGTTATTACATTTAGTTTCATTAAGAGCTCATCTTGTAAGATCACAGTTGACAGATTCAACAATACTCAAGAAACAATTAGGCACTCATACTTCAATGGATATAGACTTTAGTATGATAGGATTAAAATTGATTCTTATTAGTTAGGCATAATACCATTGGACAATACTCAACCATACCATGCTTAGTTAAGTTTTAGGGAGGAATGTCCTTCTCCTCAACAAACTTACATGTCTCATGAGTCCATACCCATGTAAAGTCACAAAGGACAACTTTATTGTAACATGAAAATTTATCTACTCTTAAACATTACATGCTTATACTTTCGTCCTAGTATAGTCAAATGGTCATTTACACCACACACATCACAATATGAGGCTATTTCAAAATATTTTAGTTTCTAGAATAACACTAGCTCTCATAAATATGAATTAATTTTGGAAAATAACCAATTTATAGGAACACACAACGACATTAGAAAAACATGACATCACTTTTCAATAGTGATCTTGTAATCATTTTTTCCAAACCATAAAAGTCGCATAATTATCAAGATACTCAACATTTTTCACTTTAAAGAGGCTCAAATTTTCATTATAAGCCTAAACCTTAAACCTTTAAAGTTACTTCAAACATGTTTCTGATCTTATGTCATGAATTTAAATGCAAAACTACCATATTAAGATGAACAATAAACAAGAGGAAACATGATTTGATCATAATCCTTTTTCATGAACTTTTATAATCATCAAATATCCTTAGTATAGGGTAAATCAAGTCATACCAGACATATGAAGGTAATGCAATTCATATATTATGTAAGAATCCTATCTTGAACAATATTAATAAAAATTCATTAGATTAAAGCTCAAGTAAAATAAAAGGACAAGGCAGAAATATCTATCACCTAACTACTCACATTACCATCCCCACTGAGGGTAAACCCAATTAAGAGCAACTTAACCCAATCATAAAAGTATCTTAGTTCATAAAACTTCATAATCATTACTTAAAATTGATTGACCAACATAAAAAGAAATTAAATTAACACATCAAAGGAACATCAAGTGTCATTCTAAACCTTATTATCTAGGCCTGTTATCCATCATAAGGTTATTACCATCAACCCATAGCTCAACCCAATTACGTCATAAAATCAACATAATTCAGTAACCAACATGATGATAAGGTTAGAAGAATCACTACACCTTAATTCAATTCTAACTCAAAGCTTAAGAGAAGATACTTAGGTCAATTCTCGTAACCTAGATCACTTCTCAAGAACTAGTATAAAAGAGTACAATTCATCTTTATTTGTTCATGACTAGTGTAACAATATCATTTAATAGTGATTTAACCAATAATCAAGTAAATTGAATCAATCTCAACCTAATTCACACCAAGATCAAACCTAGGGTTAAGGGTTAAGGATCATGTTCTTCAATTTGGACAAAACCATTACAAATTATATTTATAAAGATAAAATACATGTTAATGTATGAATTATATCCTAAATAAAACATAAACCACTCAGTTCATAACATGAAATTCTTAATTGAATGAAACATACTTCAAAACTCTACTTTTTGAAATACTTTGAAGGAGCCCTTGAGGAAAGAAGTCTCAAAGGTGAATTAGATACCATACCATAAAATTTGATGAAGATTTGAAGGTGAAATCATCCCTTTATATCCCCCATAACCTCCCCCTAGCTAGTCTTTAATATTGTTTTCCAATAGCCAACGAATGAAGAGGGAAGGAAGCGAATATATTTTGTGAGTTGTGTTAAGACTAATGAGGATTGGATTCTATATATGAGGGTTTAATTAACTCAATTAGATTCCCTTAAACCCATATTTAATCACCTAACCTCCTAACAAATTAAATTAACTTAAGATGTGCAGGAAAGTGACCCTCACAGACGTGACCACGAACGACGGGCCGTCTGTGAGTCAACGTTCACACTGCCCTTTCGTGCCGCATAACCATCATTGTGTTCAGAGATTGTGTATCTTAGGGCCTCCACAATTTTTTCTAAGTGTCGGATGACTGTTGTCATCGACGCCCCATCAATCCACACACGAGTTGCCATTACCCCCTCCTGGTTGCACACATCCTAGGTATTGTTGCCTCCTACGGTCGGCATCGATGTTCTTGTCGATCCACTCACGATCCTTCATTTCACATTGGTGGTTCCACACTACATAGGCAGTGTTGCCTCCTACGTGCTAGGGTACTTCCTCAAGGGCCCTTGGATTGTCCTTGTGGATTTGTACCCGGACGATTTAACAATGAATCATCTAAAACACTTTTTATGCACCCTTCCACCTAATTTCATTGATTTATGACTTCCAAAAGCTAGTTATATAGGCTAAGGCACGCTAGTACCCCTTCGAACTAGTTTCCGAACATCATAGACGTTCTTGGACGTTTTGGTTCCTCAACTACCTATAAGACCTTTATTCATTAGAATAGGTCTTAAAACAGTGCTTAGACCCGACGGCACCTATTTTTTTCTTTTTGACTTATCTTGAATTTTAAAAGTGTTCCAATGTTCGTGAGACATCCTAGATCTTCTTAAACACCATTACTTGAATTTCCTCTATGTGAAGAATGTCTCGTAATGAACTAATGAAATATGGCTTATGTTAGAAAGCATGTAAATGAATGATTACCTTATCTAGATTGACTTAAGAATTCCTGAGATATAGTGTGAAGAGGGCATAAGGGATGGTCTCTTCATGTCTAATCAAGGTAATACATGTGAATTACTTTAGTTAGGAAGTTGGTTGATTCTTTAAGCATGATATAAGCTTAGGTAGTCTAAAGGATTATTCAGGTAATTTTACTTCTTCATTTACTTAAGTAAGTCTATTGATAGCCTTTGAAAGGAGAATGTTATATCATATATATGTTGTTGTTTTAAGTGAGAATGATTCTATCTTAGGTAGTATAAAGTATCTCTGAAATGTGTGTGGAAGGGATTGTACGGGCTACGCTTCACAACTCACTCAATTGAGACTTAGAATCAGCTTTAGTAGAAGAATATGATGTTCATATGTTTGTTGACTTGTAAGTGTGTGTTGATCTCGTTATAGGAGGTCTTATGGATCGTTTAAGTGTGCCTAGAGAGGTTGTATGGGCGGTCTCTCTTTGTCTTATTTCAGTGAGCCTTAGGATAACTTTGAGTGGGTGTACTACATGCTGGGAAGTGTTTAAAGTGAAGATAAGGAACTTCATTTTTACAGTGAAGGAACTTCTCTATAAACAGCGAATTGGTTCATTATAATGTAACATTAAAAATGTACTAAATTTCTCAAATGTTATATCATATGTTTCTATGTTGTTAAATGTTATTATTATGATTATATTATGATATTTAAATTAAAAGATGCATATTTCCAATAAATGTCCATTTTCATGATTTTTATGCATTATATCAGACTTAGTACATGTGGTTGTACGAATTCCATGCTTTTATCTATCTCTAGAGTGGTTGGTAGGTGAGGAGCATGGTAAGAAAGACTTGGATCGTAGTATCATTTATATGAAGTAGAAATGCGTTCTTAATTAACTCAAGGTCATAGATGTCTTTTATTTCTGTTATCAAAGTATTGTAATAGACATAGTATTACTATTTTTCCATTGTGTATGGGTCGTGTCCCAAGTACTCATGTGTCAAAGAATTGATTAAATTAGACTTAGTATTTCCTATGGATATTATATGAAAATATTTTACACACTTCTAGAATATTTGTGAAAAGTTTTAATTCCGCACTACTTTTTACTATGTTTGTGCGAAGAACGATATTAAGGGTGTGTATAAGACCTCCGAGAGGTCAAGTACACCAGTTGCACACTGAGAGTGCCATATATTCTAGGGTGTGGTCTCGAGATTTGAGACCTTTGGTAGCCTGCCCACCATGAAAGGGTCCTCCTCCGTGACCCTTGATGTAGTATTTGGGGAAGACTTATTTGAGGTTTAGACCCTCTATACTACATTCCACCTAACTAAAGTCTTTTTATAAGTTTTAGACTTCATTTGACCCTCTAAAAAAGTCCTTAACCATACCACCGCCAACTATTTCAATTAATCTAGTCTCCAAACGTCATTATCGTTCTGTCACTCTTGTCTCTAAAACATCTTTGAGACTTATATACATTTTTTTAGGTGTTAAATCAGTATTTTAACCTTTAAGCAATCATGTAGCGATCTATATTAGGTCTTTAGTTTTCAGAAAGTTACGCAAATAGAGGGACATAGGTCTACGAATCAAGACACACATATTACCTTCATATAACATATTAAATAACATTCAAGTATCCTATAGGGACAACTATGTTTATCTAACCATATAAACTATCAACAAATACAAAGACATTAGCATAGTCTTTCATAGTCACATATAACCAATTAGAAAAAATCATGCTTATACCTCACATATACACATATAGCACATAATTCTTTACATCGATAACCTATACAAACTATAACATAATAACATCAAAAACTACATTATAATGCGACAAGGCCATGTTCATCACAATTATAGCATAAAACTCGCCACCATAAGTGGACCATACCAATCAATACATTTTACAACAATTTCAACAAAATATATGGAGACTAGGTCAACTTAACCCCTATAATCATCAACACCACCATTTAATGACACTTTCAATCCATTCACTTAACAAATGGCTCTCACCAATAGCCATATACTCAATTTCAAACTAACAATTCAACATAAAAATTATCCAATGAATATCCAACATGAACATAATCAAATGAAGGAAACCTATATACACTTTTATCATGAATTATTCATAATTCAATAGCCAAATGTAAACTACACAAAGCTCAATACAATTAGGCCATATAAAAATCACCCCTATTAGAGAAAAAAATAGTAATTCATGAATTGTGTGGGTTCGTAGAGATTGTTTATCAAAAAATATTCAACTAAAATCAATTCTGGCATAAATAATTTATTCAAATCATTTTATGCAATAAGCAATCGCTAGAGTCAAAATAGCACATTATAGTTCTATAAAGCATTATAAAAGCATATGGAAATTGACTCCTTGAAGAGAGAGGATTCAAGGATGCAACACCATAACCTTAATGAAATAATCCAAAAAAATTACGAACATTCAACGGTAAAATGAAGCTCCTAGCTTCAATTTTGTTTCAACCTTCGATGGATTCTAGAGAGTTCTACTTGGGGTCTTGGGTTTATGATTTTAAAGTGAAATCTAATCTACGATCTAAAATTCTAATATAACATGGAATACCCAAAAACCCATAAAATAACCGCCCAATATGTTAATTGGATTCTGAGGGAATTTTTGAATAAGCCCACCACTTGGCCGAAAATCTACAGCAATCGAAGGACCCAAATAATTTCTGCTGACGTTTGACAATCATCGGAATGACCGCTATATCGTGCAGGTCAAGATTTTTTAAGAGACCACATTTTGGGGGCTTATCTCCCACGTATTTCTGTGGAGCAACGACCCCAATCAAAGGAGGGTACACTAGACTACTATTAGTCGTTTAGGCACCGTGGTTTGGGAGTTCTTCTTGGTAGTTTTAATCCAAAGGTTGGCTCCTCATCAATGACCTTTAAGGTTGTCCTTGAAGAGTCGTGCCTGCGCGTTTCAAGACGAAATATTATGTTCAAGATGTTAGGAATCTTTCCTATCAATTTAAACTCAAATCAACACATAAAACATTCAAAGTCATACTAGAACACACAAACATTCACTAAGACAAACTTTACAACGTCTTGGATATTCTATAACCATTATAGTACCTTATCAATACATGAAACACATGTTAGGCTCTAATTTAACCTAGTTTTAATTCAAGGGTGTTACACTTAGTGACAATTAACCTTAACATGCACATATAATGAATCATCTCAATTCAACCCATAATTATATTAACCCAACATATAAGAAACCCAAGAGACCCTTGTGCAATGCAAATAATAGAATCCCATAACCCTACCCAAAAATAAAAGTCGCATTAAGTAAATTACTTCATATATTTAAGGTAGCTTCATATTTAATCTTAAAATAATTTATTAATTAAGATCATATATAACAAAACATAAATAAAATACAATCAACTTAATCAGAAAAGAACTCTACGAAGAGCTTCCCTTAGGATCCTACAAGTGCAATGTGTAAGAGAAGTCACATATGCTCGCTCATACCAGCAGAAACCTTTAAGAAAAGACCTAATAAGAGTTCATAGATTAAACTCATTCATTTACCTTTAACTGGGGGAAAGAATTGCAATAACCAACATTAGATCGTTTGAGCTACATGGAATCCGGTGTTTTTCTCCCATACCGACAAGAGAATGTTATCTGTGGCCTAACGAGTAGCCTTTTTGTACATAGCTATCTAGGTGGATCCACGAAGCTAGAATCCTATCTGGGCACATAGTTATGGGTCAAGGAGATTGTTACTAGAAGTGTTGACTTTCTATACATGGATGTTTCTATTTTATGAGACAACACATATCCTGGGAATTCGGACTTTCTAAATGTGACGAAACACATATATGGAGCCGAACATACTTAACATGAGACCCATATCTCATTTACATGAACTTTCAGTGCTAAGAATATATTGTCACCACCCAATTCGGGGCCGCGACTGGCACCCACATTTACCCTCCTATGTGAGCGAACCAACCAATCTAACCTTAACATTTCAATGTATAACAATAGAAAATAGTGCGGAAGACTTAATTCATTAATAAAAACAAATTCAATAACTACTAAATTCAACATCTATTATTCCCCAAAATCTGGAAGTCATCATCACAAGAACATCTACGATCAATTTACTAAACTAAAAATGTCTAAGAAGCTAAAACAAATAAAAGCTAGTCCATGCCGGAAGTACAAGGCATCAAGACTTGAAGAAGAAGATCCAGTCCAAGCTAGACGCATTAGCTCACCCTGAATTTCCGATGAAGTGAAGACTAGCTAGATTACTGTTGTGTTTAAGAAGACGGTCCGTTTGCTGCACTCCACAAATAACAAAGAAGAAAACATAAAAGTAGGGGTCAGTACAAACCACGGGTACTGAGTAGATATCATCGGTCAACTCAAAATAGAAATAGTATATATCAGTTAATATCATAAATCAACTATAAAACTCAACATGTAGCAACAAGAAGTACTATAATCATCAATAAGTACTATCAAGTTCATCCATGAGGGCTCAAGTCTCAATACCATACTCATTTGGGAATTAAGTTCATTATGTTGAGTAAATTATCATCTTTCAAGATTCATTATCTTTCTTCCTCTTGTGTCGGTACGTGACACTCCGATCCCCTACTACTATGTGTCGGTACGTGACACACCGATCTCCTAATTCTACGTGTCGGTTCGTGACACCCGATCCCCTAATATGTGTCGGTACATGACACTCCGATCCCCTAAATGTACGTGTCGGTTCGTGACACCCGATCCCCTAATATGTGTCGGTACGTGACACTCTGATCCCCTAAATCTACGTGTCGGTTCGTGACACCCTTCCCACTATTACTATGTGTCGGAACGTGACACTCCGATCCACTTATACTATGTGTCGGAACGTGACACTCCGATCCACTAATCTAATTCTATCAATTCATCAAGCCTTCTCTATACCAAGGCATCATCAATCCCATTACTTTAATTCATCAAGCCTTCTTTTATACCAAGGCATCATCATTAATGAAGTATATTAAAGTTTCTTTCAAGATTTGGGATTCAAGGGTTTTCATCATGCTTGTTTTATCAAAATCACATAATCATATTCATACAAGCATACAATTAAGCATATAGAAGGGTTTACAATACCACCAATACATATTATTCGCTATTAAGAGTCTACTACGCATAACGTAAAAACCATAACCTACCTCCACCGAAGATTAGTGATCAACAAGAATTTTCCCAAGCTTTGTGCTTTTCCTCCTCTTCGATCGATCAATCCTCTCTCTCTCTCTCTCTGTTCTTTCTCTTTTTCTTATTCAAAACCCTCTTTCTTTTACCCTAATTAACATATAATTAAGTGTAAAAGATGACAATAATACTCCACTAATTAACTTAAGGTTACCTCTTTTAACCCCCAAGTAATTAGACTTATTAACATTAACCCTCTAACTTTATAATTAAAGCAGGAATAGTCCAAAACGTCCCTTAAAACGTGTAAAGAAATCCGACCCAGCCTGGGATTTGCGCAACCTGTGACGGCCCGTCGTGCCTGCGACGGTCCGTCATGCAGGTCGTCGCAACATATTAGAACTCCATTTTTCTCTAAGAACTCTGTGACGGTCCGTCACCATTGTGACGGTCCGTCCTGCACTTCCGTCACGACGTTCAGAGAATCATTCCCTGTACAAAATTCTTAAGAGTTAAAGTGTTTTGGAACGGGGCCTCACGACGGTTCGTCGTAGCTCTGACGGTCCGTCCTGCAGGTCCGTCACAGATTACAGAGATTCGATTTTAGTACCCCAATTTCAAAATTCTAAGTGTTCTGGGAGGAGACACCCTCGACGGCCCGTCGTGCCCATAACGGTCCGTCGTGGTATCCGTCGTCTCAGCCAGTTTTTCCAGAAATAAAATCTGCTGCACAAAACGACTAAACAGGTCGTTACATATATACACTTTACAAATCATTTGTTTTCATTATACAAGTTCACATTAGTCTCTACTAGATCCCTACGCAAACATCGTATCATTATACCTCAAATCGGTATTCACCAATGAGAACCGTGGATTCACTTTAGAAACCAAATACAAGTTGATAAACCTGTCACTTAACACTTTATTATAATCATATGTAACTACTTTCAATCATATAATAACCATACCCTAACATGCATACATAATTCATAAATAATTCAATTGTCTAGGGTTAACTATGAGGAATACTTGTTATCAACATCACAACCACACATTAGGCATAGGAGCATTACTATCTATGTATATAATATTTTATAATTGAATTCAGAAAGAATCAATCTTCATACCTTCTTGCTCTTTCATAGCCATCCTACTTCAATTACCAAATAATACATAACCTAGTCATAAACAAGGTATATTCAAGAATTAAGCATAACAATTATCATTCTACATTATCATGTACTCATATCCAAAAATAACCTTTGAATTTCAAGATATATTGGTTTTGGTGAAAAACAAGGGTTCAAGAGAATCTTAAAGGATTATCAACTATTGTTATTAATTACACTAGTAAAACAACAAAAAAGGATCACAATTTATCATATTTGAATAGCAATTTAGGTTTGAAAAGAGAACCCACGAATAGAATGAAACTGTAGTCTTAAGGAAGTTCAAACTCATCATTGAAGGGACCTCATAAGGAAAGGAATCCCAAGAGTTAAAGCAACGACATCTCAAGGATGATACATCACGAATTTGAGATAAATTCCTTGGTGAATTGGCCTCTTCTTGAAGCTCCAGTGTTCATTTAGTGGAGGTTTGAGTCTAGGGAGCGAGAAACTAGAGAGGAGTTAGAGAGATTTGGGTTTTGGGAATTGAGGGAAGTTATGTTAGTTGAATGAGTACGTAGCATTTCATACTGCCCAACTTAATTATTTAACCACCCTTTAACCCAAAAATAATAAAAAAAATAATTTTTTAAATTCCATAACCTGAAACAAAATTTTCCAATGCGCTAGGGGTTTAAACAATGAAAGAGACGCTACATTGATCCAACCACGGACCTTACTGGTAAAATATGGTTTAGGTTAGAGGATTTATTTTGAATCCTCTTTGCGATTCACCTAAGTGTCAACCAACAGTTCTAAACAATGGTGCGTAGTTCAATAAGTACTCGTCGTTTGTGCTCGTGCTTGCCCACTATCAAATGGACAATTTTGAGGTTAAATGGATAGTCCTCCTCAAGGACCCTTAAAGTGGTCCTTGGTGAGCCATACTCATATGTTTCAACACTAAAAATACTGTATAATTTATTTCGAACCTTTTCTCCAAATTTTCCTTAATTCCTAGCTCAATTCAATAACCTCCTAATATCGCTGTCGTTTTTTAATATTTTAACTTAAAAACTTCCTAATTGAGTTTAATACATGTTTTATGCTTAGAAACACTCTTTTAGAGCTTAGTTTATAAACAGAGCCAATAGAACAAGTCATTAAACATTCAGAGTATTAAATTAGCCCCCCTTCGGAACATTCATCCTCAAATGAAACCTAAACATTATCTTGGAAGAGGAAAGATAATTTGTAATTCTACAACTCGTATGGATATAGTAAAATATAATTTTTCTTATATGGATTTGAAATATGGGATGTAACATAGGATATGTTCAGTCCAACTTCTGGAATTAGAAGTCCTGTCTGTTCAACTGATAGTGTTTTGATTATATATTTTTGTACAAAACATATTTTTATGTGATTCTTGATTGTTTGAAAGATTAGTATATGTAGCTACATCTTTTATGAACGATATAAAGTTAAATTTTGTCATTTTCACTGTCAAATATAAGTTATGTGAGACATTAAAATGGCTAGAATCATTGTACTCGAGCAATAGTGTATTTCTAAAGGCCAAGCATACTTGTGATGGTTATATTGTCACTACTAGAAATTTGATCTACTGTCACGTTTCATTTACCGTTGCAATAGACTTTCTTACCATAGTCGTAGGTCTAAGTCCACGGTTATGGCAACTGCTAGAAAACATGGCATAGAAATAGATCTGTTGCCACAGTTAGGTGTGGTGGTTCACATAACCGTAGAAATAGATAGAAATATAGCCACATTTTTCACTTTAATTAATTTCAAAGGGTTATTTTAGTTTTCGCACAATTATAAACCGTCGGTAAAGAATTTTGTGCATTAGTTTCGTTGAGCCTATGGCAATAATTTTTCATTCTGTTCAGCAACAATTTTATTCTACTAGGAAGGTTATGATTGGGTAATGTAACAGTTTTAAACAATTAGAAATGTTGCTCAATGGCTGTTGCAACAGTTATTACAGCTACTGCAATAGTTCTTACTTTCTGCAACAATTATATTAAGCTATTGCAACAAATATATATTTTTGGTGCACTTCCACAAAGATCACATTTTTAGCTATTCAGTAATTTTATAACATAAATACACGTATAACGTTCCCGAGAAGATAAGTTCATTATAAAAATTATAATTCAAGATCAATGGTTTTCTAATATCAATAAAAGCTAAATACACTAATACTTTTTAAAATTCAATAAAGGTGAATCACATGAACAATACAGTTTCAAATATTAAAAAATTAAAGATTTCTTTAACATCAATAAGTTAACATCAACAATTAAGCTCCTTTGACAAGTCTTCACTACTCCGTATATCACCTTCTTCGATTTCATCACCTACATAAAATTAGAAAAAATATATATAATTTAGCAGTTTTTTCGCAAAAGCTTAATGGATCCACAAAAGTCATATATTAAAAAGTTATTACATTATATATCTAAGACATACATGTCTAAATTCAATAAATTAAAAAACATTTAACTATATATATGTTATAGTTGTTTGTTTTAGACTATGTTATGTACATCTTTCACATTCCTCAAATATGGATGAAATTTTTCTATATGCAGTTAATATAGTATCGTTTTAGCACATTTTCACTACAAATAATTGAAGCACTACTAGTGTTTAATAGCAAAGGAGCTTTTCTTTCTTTGATAGCCATTGATCCCTAAGACATAAAATGTTTCAAATAGTTACATACACAACTTTTACAAGGCAATGCATAAATTACCAATATATACTAAAACAACTCAAGATTTATACAGTGAAATATCAATCACACAATTTACAACACAAGTTTCAATGCTACAGAACCAACAACAACAACATTCTTTACAAATTGGAAACATATACATGAAGCACTCTCAGAGAATCATCCAGATTCCTTTGGAAAGTTTTCATATCCGGTTTTTGTGTACGCTTTGAATTGAATGGTTTATACATTATTTCCCTTTGTATTTATGTCGATTAAGTGTACATTCCAGTACATTATGGTATGAGTGATAGGGATGATCAAGATGGACAAGACGTGGTTGTTTGTAAATTTAACTTATTTGGATAAAGTGTGTTCACATTGATTGATCCGTGTTATGCACATTCCTATAATTGTTCATCAATTCTCCTTCTTGAAAATGTGAAACCCATGAGATTTAATTATGATGTGATTGTTAAAAGTTCATTGGTTTATTAGTTTGTGTATAATCAAATTTATCATGATTGTCCCTTTGTGATTCAAAATGTAGTATTCCATGCCGTTATGATTGAAATGCCATTCATGGATTTTGATGTAATTATAGGGATGAACTATCTTATTAAATATCATGAAGTCGTAGGTTGTCGGTAAAATAATGTGACATTTAAAGATCCTACATGTTCACAACTAATCGTACAAGGTGAGATCATTGACATCTGATATTATTTCTGCGACCTTTGCAAGAAAATTGATACATCAAGTTTGTAGGGAATACCTTCCTGACACAGTTGATGCACACTTGAAGAGTCCTTGTATTGCCAACATGGATTTTGTATGTGATTTTTGAGATGTATTTCTTGAAATACTTCTTTGATTACTCCCGGAAAGAGAGGTTAAATTTCAAATCTATATTATTCCTTAAACTACTCCTATTTCCGTCAATCTTCATAGAATGTCTCTAGTAGAATTAAGAGAGTTGAAATCTCAATTACAAGAACATCTTGAGAAAATTTTTATTTGACATAGTGTTTCTCCTTTGGGAGCACTTGTTTTAGCTGTAAAGAAAAAGTTGTCACTCTTAAGCTTTGTATTTACAATAGACAATTGAACATAATAACAATAAAGAATAGATATACACTGCCAAAGATTGATGATTTATTTGACCAACTTAAGGATGCTAAAATATTCTCAAAGATCGATTTAAGGTCTAGATAACACAATTTGCGTGTTAGAGAGAATGATATTCCTAAAACAGCTTTTAGAACTAGGTATGGTGATTATGAATTTTTTGTGATGTCATTCAGATTGACAAATGCTACTGCGGTATTTATGGATATAATGAATCTAGTATTCAAGATCTATCTTGATCATCTATTGGTTGTTTTTATAGATGATATCTTAGAATATTGAAGAAGTAGTAAAGACCATGATAAACACCTCTCGATTATTTTGCTGATTTTAAAGGAGAAAGTTCTTTATTCTAAACATTCAAAGTTTGAGTTTTGGCTTAATGAGATGTCTTTTCTATGACATGTCGTGTCAAGTGAAAGCCTAAAGGTGGATCCTATTGAGATACAAGTAGTTGTTTAATGGAGACCTCCCAAAAGACCGACTAAGGTAAGAAGCTTCTTGGGCTTAGCATGATGCTATATTTGATTGATAAAAGGTTTCTCCATTATTTCCTCTCCTTTGACTAACCTCCTGCAGAAGGAAGTAAAGATTATTTGAGATTAAAAAGTCAAGAGATATTTGAATCTCTCAAATCCTTGCTAACTCAAGCTCCTATAATTATTCTACCAACTGAAGGGAAAGAAAATGTAGTGTACAACGCCTGTAAGATCACGAAAATGACTAAGTTGAACTAAAGGCTAACATGGTTTTCATGATGGTATAAGGTCCTAAATTGGTAAATAATTTTGTATTGAGGTAGTGTTTAAGATTTAAAGTGCATTGGAAGTAAAACGTCAAGGATGTCTACGACGTTCGACGACTATGTCACCTATATGCCTCATATGTGTTTACATGTGTTTATGTATGTTTAAATAGGTTATAAGGTACTTAATTGAGTTATTATGGTGTATATAGTAATTATGTCAATTGTCGTGATGTTTGGAGGTCAAACTTCTCAGAACGTTCATAATATTCAAAAGGCTTGCCTTGAAATGACCTTATGTATCTTAGCATGTTTCATCGAGTTTTACGTAATCGTTTTTGATGAAATTCATTAGAAAGTTCCTAAAATCGTATACAAACTATTCGGGTTAGAAAAGTCCAGGAAAAAATCCTTAAGGACCATCCAAGGGTCGTTGAGGAAGGACCCATGTTAGTGGTAAAAATTGCCTAAGGCAGTTCCACATACGGATGGCAATCGACGGAAAATTGATTTTTTGACGCCCCGTAGGTGGAGGGAAGCGTTAGGGACTTATCCTAGGTATATTATATCCCATTTTCTAGCCTTTGAAATCATAGACACATAACAAGACGGTCCATTTGTGGACTGACCCACATCAAAAAAAAATGAGTTTACTTAGGGGTCTTTTGGGTATTTTTTAGACATGTTTATATGTTTTTAAAATTTAGAAGAATTTATTTTTCAAAATAAAAACCAAAAATTCCTTAGAAATTCCCTAGAACTCCATTGAAGTAAAAAGTCAAGGAAGATCTTGGACTGTAGATTTGAGTGGTGATTATTCATAAATTTTAGGATTATCATCATTCAGTTATGTTTTTTGATCCTTGAAACTCTATTCATCAAGGAGCCTAAATTCAAAGAAGTTTTCTAATGTTTTTAAAGATGATCTTGTCCAATTTTATGATCTATCCATGGGTTCTTGCATAATGGTTTTTAATCATTGAATATTGATTGAATTTTTGTTCATTTGATTATTTTGACTCAATTAACCAATGAATCGATGTAATTGATGAACCCTAGTTTTTAACTACTTTATGGGTTACTTAATATTGACTTAATGCTTATCAATTCTTGTATAGTTTTCAATGGGCTATTTAATTTTTTAAAAATTGTATTCAATTAATGAATAGTTTTTCTTTGATTGATAAATATATATATTGAACTAAACTTGATTCATTGAGTATTATGATTTATGCATTGAATTGATATTCATGGCCATGGGTAAGGGCCTTATTGTATTGAATTGAATGATTTTAGAAATGGATTGAAGTTTTAAGAATTGGTTTGTGGTACATTGCTTAATTCTCTTTATTTCATGTTAATTTAACGTCAATTCTGTTGTGATTGGTATGATCCAGTTATGGTGGCAGTGTTATATGGATAATGTGGCCTTGTCAGTATTACTTTATGTATAATGATTATCATCGACTTGTCTGCACTACTTAACATAATATGATGATTTTTGTAGTAGATTATGTGAAGTATCATCATATGTACCTCCATGTGATGTAATGTGAAAGTATGTTGTTTCTTAAATTGAAATTGTTAAGTGATCATGTAAGACTGCGAATATGTTTTCATATGTGTAGTCGTATAGTTGATGCATGGTTGTTTGTAATTCAATATATGAGTCTGTAAGGGTATATTGATGATGTTATAGTAATATATAGGATGACATAAAGATCATAAAGGTCATTCCTAAATTCTTCAAAGAATGATATTCTTTATGTAATAAAGTAATTTATGTTGTGGCAAGTTTTTTGTCGACTTGTGTCCCCTAATTGATACATATATAAATGATTTGTGAATATGAGATGTCTTAAATTAGGATGATAATGTCTCTTTGTATTATATGTATGAATGAAATGAGACCTTGATTGACGTAAAGAGGGTCCTCTATTTGAAACCTGGAACCTAGTAGTAAGGTTATTAAACTTAAAGATGAAAGTCGTAACGGTATAAATCTTGTAATAAAATAATGGGCTTAAGGTTGGTTTGATAAAATGGTTTCATATTAATCCTTAGGAAATTCACTATGAGCTTCTTGTCGTCATTGTAAGGCAACACTAAGGGACCTCTTTGGTTGGGTAAATGTAATTGGGTATGAACATGATATGGCACCCATTTGTATGAACCTCAAATGTGAATTTATCTTTTAGACTAAAGGATAGCACCGAGTGAATATGGCATGGGAAGTAATTCATGTTAATGAATTAGGCTAGAATACAAAGTAACCCCGTCATATTCTTTAACCATCTGTCTACATGAGATGTGTCAAATTTCTACCATCGGCAAGTAGAACACCCTCATTAGAGTAGTTTAAAACTCTTTTTTTCATGGTTTCCTACCATGGTCTATTTTTGTTATTGCCTATTATCATCATATGGCATACCTATTACCATTAGAGAAGTTCTATGAAGTTTAGGTTGTGGTATGGGACGCTGTCTAGATATTGCCCAATACGCTTTGAAGATCTTAGTGAGAGTCCCTAGGTCATTTCCAAGACCATTACTTGAATGTCATTGATGTGATGAATGTCTCTTAAATTAACTAAGGAAGCTAGTTACTTATGTTATACAACATGTTAAATGAATGAGTACCTAATCTAGAGTGATTTAAGGATTCTTTAGTTATAGTGTTAAGGGACCATAAGGGATTATCTCTTCATGTATTATCTAGGGAAGTCTTGAGAATGACTGCAGTTAAAGAAGCTGCTTGATTCTTTAGGCATGATCTAAACTTCGGTAGTCATATATTATTTAGGTAATCTTGAAGAGGTTCATCATGGACGTTATCTTCTTTATTTACTTAATTAAGTCTTTGGATAGTCTTTGGAAGGAGAATGTCATATTAATATATATGTTGTTGTATTGAGTGAAAATAGTTTTATCTTAGGTAGTATATAATATATCTATTAAGTGTGTGTGTGTGTGTAAACGATTGAATGGGGGACCGCTTCAAAACTCACTCAAGTAAGACATAGAATCACCTTTGGTTGAAGAATCTCATGATCATATGTTTGATGTCTTGTATGATTGGGTTGATCTCATTATAGGTGGTCTTAAGGATCATTTAGATGTGCCTAAATAGGTGGTATGGGAGGTGTCTCTTTGTCTCACCTAAGTTATTGTTCAAATTTCTTTTATAGGGAGAACTACATGTTATGAAGTGTCTAAAGTGAAGATAAGGCACTTCAATTTACTTTGAATTAGTTTACTGTAAAAGTGAATTTTTCACTGTAAAGTTACCTTTAAAATGTACTAAATTTCTTAAATGTTATATTCTATGTTTCTATGGTGTTAAATTGTTATTCTTTTGTCTATTTTATGATTTTTGAAAGAAAAAGATGCCTATTTCAATAATTGTCCATTTGCACAACTTTTTATGCATTATGCCATATTTAGTGCACGTGGTAGTACAAATTCCATTCTTTTATCTATATCTATAGTGGTTGGTAGGTGAGGAGCATCTGGGAATCAACACTTGGGACACAACATCATTCAAGTGAAGTTGAAGTATGTCCTCATTTTACTCGAGGGCATACAAGTCTTTTATTTCTTTTGTTGAAGTATTTTAATAGACATAGTATTTCTATATTCTTATTATATGGCCCGTGTCCTAAATATTCCTGTGTCTAAGATTTGATGAAATTAAACTTCATATTTTTTTATGAGTTTCATATGAAAGTTATTTGAAAAACTTAAATGTTTGTGAAAATTTTAATTCCGCACTACTTTTGACTATGTATGTGCAATGAACTATAAGAAAGGGCTTGTATAAGAACTCAGAGAGATCGAGTACGATGGTTGCTCTCTGAGAGTTCCATATATTCTAGGGTGTTGCCTTGGGATGTGACAAGCATTTTTATAAGATCATAGGATATGAAAGTAGTCTTAGGAATCAACAAGTCTCATCTAGTCACGTCTAGTAGACTCTCGACCATCGGTATGTGTCGCGACACATCTATGGCCAAGAGGCTAAAGGATGATAGAGTTTCCCTTCTTTTCTACTCCTATGTCATCCCGTAGGGTTAAAGTCATGAGTACTGTTTTGTTATTATTTTCCTTGTGTTTCTAGGAATATTAATACAATGAGGACACCGACTAAAGGAGTTGGGAAGAATGATGTGCATGAGGAGATTCCTCTTCAAGTTGAGAAAGTTTAGAAAGTTCCTCAAGGCTCTCAAGGGCCTTAAATGCCTCCCTAATGTGATAAAGTCCTATTGTGGAAGGATGTAATGATGTTTCGGTGGATCCCCTAGACTTGAGAAATATAGATATTAGAGAGGCGTTGCTTGATTTAGCCCGAGCCGTGACTACTGTAGCAAATTTGAGTATGGTGCCTAGGGCGAATGTTGTGGAGAGCACTTTAACCTCTAGGTTGATAGACTTTGTGAGGATGAATCCTCATATAATTCTTGGATATAAGGTTGCAGATGATCCCAAAGAGTTCCTTGATGGTGTGTAAAAGGTGTTGAGTTCTATGGGGGTTACATTTACGGAGAAGGCAGAGTTAGCTTCGTATCAATTAAGGTATGTTTCTCAAGTTTTGTACCCTCAATGGAAGGATAATAGGCTGGTTGAGTCAGCTACTATTGAGTGGGTTGAATTTAAGGAACCCTTTTTAGGAAAGTACTTTCCCGTGAGAGGAGGGAGGTGAAGGTTGAGGAGTTTATCAATATCAAGCAAGTCAACATGAGTGTTTATGAGTACTCTTTGAAGTTTTGTATGTTTTCTAGATACGGACAATACTTAGTGTCTAATCCTAGGGATGACATGAGTAACTTTGTTACTCTGGTCGCCGACTTAGTTAGAGAAGAATGAAGTACGTCCATGCTACATAGTGATATGACCTTATCTAGACTCATGGCGTTTGATAAATCTATTGAGAAGTATAAACTTGGAAGGATTGGTAGAAACTTGAAGAGATGTTGTTGAAGTGATTAAGGGAAACCTTAGTGCAAACAGAGAGCTTAAACTCAAAATTACCTTTGTGCTCCTACGGTGAAATTTGAGAAAGGAGGTGGTTCTCAAAATGGCAATCCAACATGTGTCACTTGTGGAAAAAGGCATTATGTGGAGTGTCTAAGAGGTACATGTAGTTACTTTTGATTTTAAAAATATGGGCACAAAGTGAATGATTGTGCTAATAGAGATTTTAAAGAAGTTGATCCGAATGTTCCAAAAGTTGATGATCAAACAACGAGACATTTCTATGCACTCTTGACTAGAGGAGAAAATCAGTATGATGATTAGGATGATGGTAAGTTCATATATTTCTTTACTTTTATGAATTCCTTCTATGTGGGGGAGTATGGTTAGTTGATGGGATAGAAAGTCATAGAAGCTTGTTGCATGTTCAAGGTGTTTAGAGGTCATGTTGGAATTAAATTTCACTGATTTCTTGCATTGTGTATCTCATTAATTAATTATTATATTGTAACATGAGTTTATATGGTGCTACCTTTCATAATAGCATGTTTGTATCATGAATTTTCGAGAAGTTGCATTTAGAATTTTTTTGAGAAATTCAGTGTAAAGATGTCAGGTCTTTCATCTCACTATGAAAATTTTGATTAATTGACTGATACATTCTTTGATCTAAAATTGTTGTAACATGGTTAAAACTAATGTATAGGAGAATGATAATGAATAAATAATAGGTTTTTTTCTATTTGGAATGAAGGATCTAAGTTTTATAACATCATGAGCTACAAAATGTATTCTAGTTTCATGTTGTTTTGTTAATTTCTTATCTATGTGAAATTAAATGAATGTTTTATCTAGATGCTTTTATTGTATAATGTGTTTTGTGGTATGGTTTTGAACTACAAATTGAATCTCTAATCATGGAGGCGTTCAGAGAGTTACAAGTGTCACTCGAGGAGGAATATTGTCCAAGTGGTAGATAATTTAAGATCTCAAAATTACTCAGTTGAACAAGAGCCTAACATGGTTGTCATGATGGTCTAAGGTCCTAAATTGGTATATAATGTGGTATTTGAGGCAGTGTGTAAGAGTTTAGGTGCATTGGAAGTCAAACATCAATAATTGTAATAATAATTATTAACAAGTAGTAATAGTATTAAGAATTGAAGTAATAATAATCATTGTAATAATAGTAATAATAGAAATAATAATAACAATAATAATAATAATAGTAATACTAATACTAATAATAATACTAATAGTAATAATAACTATAATAGTAATAGTAGTAATAATAATAGTAATAATAGTAATAATAATAATATTAGTATTAATAGTAATAATATTAATACTAGTAATAATAATATTAATGATAATAATAGTAATAATGATAATAATAGTATTAATATTAATAATAATAGTAATAATAGACGTTCGACGACTAAATCATCTATGTGACTCTTATGTATTTATATGTGTTTATGTGTGTTTTATGAGGTCATAAGATCCTTAAATGAGTTACTATGGTCTATATAGGCAGTATGCAATGTTTCGGGCTGTTTGGAGGTCAAACGTCCACGAACGTCCATTACGTTCGAAAAGTTTGCCTTGAAATGACCTTGTGGGTGTTAGCATGTTTTGTAGAGTTGTAAACGTTTGTTTTGGATGAAATTCATGAGAGAGGTCCTAAACTCGTATATGAACCTATTCAGGTTCGAAACATCTGGGAAACATCACCAAGGACAATCCAAAGGTCCTGGATGAAGGACCCATCTTGGTTGCCAAAACCTCCTATGGCATTTCCACTTACTGATGGCAATAGAAGACAATTATCCTTGTCGATGCACTGTAGGTGGAGGGTGTCATTAGGTACTTAGACTAGGGACGTAAGATCCCATTTTCCAACCTCTGAACCCATCGACGAATGATAAGATGGTCTATCTGTGGACTGACGCCCCGTCGATGGACTGTCTCATGAGTGCAGTTCAAAGCTAAGTCAAGGGTTAATTGGTAAATTCATCCCATGTCCAAATAAGAGAAACATCGGTTACATAGGGGTGTTTTGGGTATTTTAAACATGTTTATAAGTCTTTAACACTTAGAAGAATTCATTTTTCACAATCAAAACCAAAATTCCCTTTAAAATTCCCTAGAACTCCATTGAAGTTAAAACTCAAGGAAGAGCTTAGATTGGATATTTGAGTGGTTATTCTTCATAATATTAGAGTATTAGCTTCATTGAGGTATGGTTGTGATCCTTGAAACTCTATTCATCAAGGAGCCCAAATTCAAAGAAGTTTTCTAATGTTTTTAAAAAAGAACATTTCCAATTTTATGATCTATTCATGTGTTCTTGCATTTAAGGTTTTTAATCATTTAATATTGATTGAATTGTTGTTAATTAGATTATTTTAACTCAATTAACCTATGACCCTTATTTTTTACTACTTTATGAGTTAATTAATATTGACTTAATGCATATAAATTCAAGTATCTTTTTCTATGGGATACTGAATGATGTAAGAATTGTATCCCGTTGATGTATAGGTTGTTTGATATTGATAAATCCTTGTTGAATTTAACCTAGATTCATAGAGTATTATAATTTATGCATTAAGTTGATGTTCGTGGCCATGGGTAAGGTCCATATGGTATTGAATTGGATGATTAAGCTATGGAATGAAGTGGTGAGAATTGATTGGTGGTACGCTTCCATAATTATCTTTATTTTACGATTATTGGACTTCAATTATGTTATGATTGGTATGATCTACTTATAGTGGCGGTGTTATGTGAATGATGTGGGCTTGTCGGCATTACTCTATGTATTATGATTTTCATGTCCTTCTCGGCACTACTTGAAGTAATATTATGATTTGCGTAGTTTGTTATGTAAAGTATGATCATATCTACCTACAAGTGATGTAATGTGAAAGTATGTAGTTTCCCCTATTAAAGTTGTTAAGTTATCATGTTAGACTATGACTCTGTGTTCATATTAGTAGTCCTAGAGTTTGTACATGCATATTCCTACATTACTATATGAATCTATAATGATTATAATCATGATTCTATAGTAATGTTTAGGATTACATAAAGATTATAAGGGTCATTCCTAAGTGCTTCAATGAATGATATGCTATATGTAATAAATTAAATTATGTTCTGTCTTTTTTTGGTAGACTTGTGTCCTTTACTTGATACATGTATAAATGATATTTTAATATGACATGTCTTGAATTAGGATGCTAATGCCTCTTTGTCTTGAATGTATGAATGCCATGTGAACCTGAATTATGTTACGAGGGTCCTTTTAGTTAAACCTTAAACCAAGTAGTAAGGTTATGAAACATGAAGTCCAAAGCCGTAATTGTAACCTTCTTATAATGAACGATGGACTTAAGGTTGGTTGTTTAGAATAGCATCATATAAATCCTTAGGAATCTCATTATAAGGTTCTTGTCTCCATTGTAAGGCTGTAGGAGACCTCTTTAGTAAGGTAAATGTATTTGGTTTATGAACTTGATATGGAACCCCTTTTAATGAACCTCAAATCTGAATTATTCTAAGAGAACAAAGGCTAGCGCCGATTGAGTACGGTAAGGGAAGTACTTATACATAAAGGAAATGTCTAGAATATAAAGTAAGTCCTTCATATTCAATAACCATGTGCCTACATTGAATGTGTCCAAGTTCTACCATTGGCATGTAGAAAAACCTCATCGGAGTAGGTTAAAACTCTTGATTCCATGTTTTTCTACCATGGTCTATGTCGGTTATTTCCTATTATCATCATGTGGAATACCTAGTAGCATTTAGTAAGTACTATGAAGTTTAGCTGGTGGTATGAGACGCTATCTCGACATTGCACAATAGGCTTCGAAGATGTTAGTGAGAGTCCCTACATTTTTTCGAGACTATTACTTGAATGTCCTTTATGTAATGAATGTCTCTTACATGAACTAATCAAGGTAATGACTTATGATATAAAGAATTTTAAATGAATTTGTACCTAATCTAGAGTGACTTAACGATTTCTTAGTTAAAGTGTTATGAGGGCATAAGGGATGCTCTCTTCATGTCTTATCTAGTAAAGTCTTGTGAATTACTCTAGTTAGGGAAGTTGGTTGAATCTTTAGGACTGATATAAACTTTAGTATTCTTAAGGATTATTTAGGTTATCTATAAGAGGTCAGTCATGGATGTAATATTCTTTATTTGCTAAAGTAAATCCTTTGATAGCCTTTTGAGGAAGAATGTCATATCATCTATATGTTGTTATATTGAGTGATATTTATTCTATCTTAGGTAGTATATAGTATCTTTTAAGTGTGTGTATGGGATGTTATGGGCGGTTGATTCAGAAGTAACTCAAGTGAGAGTTAGAATCACCTTTGGTCAAAGAATCTCACGTTCATTTGTTCGGTATCTTGTAAGTGTGGGTTGATCACATTATAAATGATCGCTAGGATCATTTAGGTGTGCCTAGAAAGGTTACATGGGCGGTCTTCGTTCGTCTTACTTAACTGAGTCTTACAATAGATTTGAGTAGGGGAACTACATGCTAGGGAGTGTCTAAAGTGAAGATATGGCACTTCATTGTACAGTGAAGGAACTTTATTGTAACAACAAATTGGTTCACTTCGAAGAGACCATAAAAATGTACTAAATTACTTAAATTTTAACTTATGTATTTATAAGGTGTCAAATGTCATTCTTATGATTATATTATGATGTATTAAAGAAAAAGATGCATATTTCTAATAAATGTGTATTTTCATGATTTTTATGCATTATGTCATACTTAGTACATGTGGTTGTACTAATTCCATGTTTTTATCTATCTCTATAATGGTAGATAGGTGAGGAGCATTTGGTAAGAAAGACTTGGATCGAAGCATTATTCAAGTGAAGTAAAGTATGTCCTCATTTAACTAGAGGGAATACATGTCTTTTATTTCTTTTATTGAAGTAATGCAATAGACTAAGTATTTCTATATTTGTATTGTATGGGCGGTATCCCAATTTCTCTTGTGTTTAGGATTTGATTTATAGAGAAATAATATTTTCCTTTGAGTTTTATACGAATTATATTTTGAAGACTTATAGAATGTTTGTTAAGAGTTTAATTGCACACTACTTTTCACTATTTATATGCAATGAACGATACGAAAGGACTTGTATAAGACCACCAAGAGGTGGAGTACACTGGATGCTCTCCGAGAGTGCCATATCTTCTAGGGAGTGATCTCGGAATGTGACATTGATACTTCTCAAAATGGTTTAGGATGCATTTTAATGCAAGAAGGGAAGGTAATATCTTATGCTACTTGCAAATTAATACCCCATGAATTGAATAATCCTACCCATGATCTTTAGATTCTTGCTATAGTGTTTGCTTTAGAAATATGGAGACATTATTTGTGTGGATTAAAATGTCATATATTCACTGATCATAAGAGTTTAAAGTACTTGGGTACACAAAAAGAGATGAACCGAAGACAACGTAGATGACTCTAGCTCATCAAGGATTATGATAGCATTATTGAATGTCATCAAGGTAGAGCTAACGTTGTTGCTGACGCCTTAAGTCAAAAATCATTCTCAAGCCTCTCTTTGAGTTTTTTTACATTACTCCTTTATTTTTGAGCCCCAAATGTTTGTTTTACACCTTATTCAAATGGTTTAGTTATTGGAAATTTGCAAGTAAGGCCAATATTATTTGACTAGGTGAGGTAAGGACAATATTTTGATGAGAAACTTATAAAATTTACTCGAAATTCCGAAATGGGGAAAATCTTGATTTTACATTAATAAAGTATGGTGTCTTACTTTATCAAAAGAGGTTATGTGTCCCTAATGATGAAAAATAAGGATAAAATTTTTAAACGAAGCACATACTTCACCATATGCAATGCATCCTGGAAGTACACAAATGGACGAAACCATAAAGGTAAATTGTTTTTGGAATGGCAAGAAGAAAAATATTGCGGACTTCGTTTCAAAATGTTTGGTTTTGCAACAAGTAAAGGTAGAACATGAAGTATCGTTTAAATATGATATATCCCTTGTTGATATCAGGATGTAAATGGGAGAGAATAACAGTGGATTTTGTTTTTGGACTTCCTCGCACTCAATGAAATCATAATTCAATATGGGTGATAGTAGATAGGCTAGCAAAGAGTGATCAGTTCTTAGCAATCAGGATGAATTACTCGCTTGAGAGTTTAGCCGAGTTGTACATTAATAAGATTATCAGACTACATGGAACACAAATTTCTATTTTACCGAGACCCAATGTAAACATAAAAAAATTTTACCGGTTGAAAGAAGCTTTGAGTACAAAATTAAAATTTAGCAGTTCGTCCATCCTAAAAAAGACTCTTGGCTTTGATAGAATTTTCTTATAACAATTGCTACCAATCAAGTATTGGAATTCCCCCCTACAAAGCCTTCTATGGAAGAAAATTTTGGACCCCCCTTTGTTGGATTGAAATTAGTGAACGAAAGATTATTGGTCCTGAAATGGTGCATACAGAGTACAAGGTAAAAATTAACAAGGATCATATAAATATTTCTTCGGATAGAGAAAAAGTCATTCGCTGATCAAAACAGGAATTACATGGAATATCAAGATGGAGATAAAGTATACATAAAGGTGTCTCCATGGAAAAAGATTATGAGATTTGGCCAAAAAGCAAAATTTAGTCCCCTATTTATTGGAAATTATGAGTTACTTTAAAGTGTCGGACCAATTTCATATAAATTGGCTTTACCACCTATGTTAGACAAGATCCACAATGTCTTCAACGTTTCAATGCATAGAAGATACCGTTCTGATCCATCTCGTGTTCTTCCAGTTGAATCTACTCAGGTTTATTAGGACTTGATGTATAAAAAAGAACGTATCCTGATTCAATATGGGGAAGTAAAGAATTATAGCAACTAGAGAATCCCCTAAGTAAAGGTATTTAGAGGAACCATTCCGAAAAAAAAACTACCTGGGAGACAGAAGAAGACATGAGGAAACAATATCTCAACTTGTTTTGGGACTAGTCTAAGGTAATTTTTAAAACGAAATATAAATAAGGGGGAGAGAATTTTAACACCCCTAAGATACTAAACAATTATTTACTAGTCGATACATCACTTCTAAATTACAATAAGGTGTTTTATTCACTTTTTAGGAACTTGAGTGTTTTTGATAATTGTAGACATGCCTGACATAAGTGTTATCGTATTGACCAATTAGAATTAATTGTAAGTTGATATAAACAGTATCAACTATATATATATAGAGGTATATATATGAAATTTGGGCAACACACAATAAATTGGAAAGCACCTTTTATTGACATCTATATGTGTAACTAAGCCTCACTCTTGACACTATATTCCGACACTTTCTTTTGTGATTTCTATTTCATCTGAAGTGTAAGAACATTATACATTACAAAAATAGTTGTTCTTCAAAATCAAAGGAAATACTAGGTCCTTATGGCTTGAATCCAACACACACAGACTTCATCTTGGTAACTGATAAAGAATTTATTTTAATACTAGCTACTGTTTGGTAGTTTAATCATATCTCATTCATTATAACCTTCACTACAATGAGTAAATATAATTTTGAAATATAAGTAGGAATTCTACAAGTCTTATGCGTATAGAAAAGTCTTATGTTGCTGTTATTGATTCTAATATGGGACGCAACATAGGACAAGTTCTGTCCAGATTCTTGAATTAGATATTCTGTCTGTTCAACTGTTAGTGTTTTTTTGATATCTTTTTGTATAAAATGTATTTTGAGATGATTATTGATTATTTTCAAGATAAATAGATTTACCTACATCTTTTATAAAAAATATAAACTCCATCTTTTCCATTTTCTGTTTCAAATCTTAGTTGCGCGTGACACATTAATTTGGCAAGAATCACTGTATTTGGAGAATTAGTTGTATTTTTAAAAGCTAAGAATACTTGTGATGGTTATCCTGTTATAGTTCAACAACTTAGAGATACTAGGAATTAAAGGAGTTATTTAATTGCATTTTTATGGTTGCATATACTCGTGAGCAAGTTAAGGACCTTATTACGGTTGTTGATCTACAGTTGAACTATTGAAGTCGTGTTGGATTGTTTCTTTGCAAAATCGTTGAGTTTTGTGTATATATTTGTACTTGTATAATTTTTACTTGCTTTTTCATCCGAAATATTATTTTGGTACCTTGGTTACCTCTTGTCACTTTGCATTGTCGTGTTGTTGTCTTTTGTGATGTGAAAGACTCTTGTTTACCTCTCCAACTTTTATGGATTTTTTTGATAACTTGGCATTCTTGTTGAGACTTTGTCGTTCTTGTTTCTGTGACTTTGTGACTATTGGCATGACTCTTTATTTATATCATTTTCCTTCTCGACTATGGATTTTTAGTTTGTCTTGTGTATCGGAGTTTTTCATTTTAAGTATGAATTAGAAAGCCATTTTTTATATGGGTCTCTTGTTTATTGGGATTTTACCCTTCTTGATATAGGGAGTCGACCCTTCTTGATACCTTCTCGTGCTTGGTGTGATGACATGATGTCATATTATGTGAATCTTTTTATTGAACCTCTGAGAAAATGGTTGTATGAGCTTTATTGACATTTGTAGCTTCAAATATCCAACTTGATACTCTTTGATTGTTTACTTGATTTAGTATTTCTGTTTCAATTATGCGCCATTGACTCTTGAATGATAACTTGGTGAATTTTAGGATTAGGGATCTACAGTTTGTACACTACTAAGCTATATGCTTAGAGATAGTTGTTTCTATTGTAGGAAATGTTCGAGATGACGCTTGAAGTTGTCCATTAAAGATGGAGATTTTGAAAGCCTGAAGGAAGATCACACTTTGAGATAGGCATACATATATATATATATATATATATATATATATATATATATATATATATATTTTATAAACCTTGGAACTTGTGCACGATCTATGTGTTGGATGTTTACATGAGATATTGAGATTTGATTTGGTAATGTCACCATGAGTTGTAATATAAGTATATTGTATGTTTTTATTTTTTTGGGGTGTGTAAACCCAAGTCATGTAATATAATAATTAACTATATGTTTTTTGTATTGTGCGAGGCATGAATATGCTGATTTTGGCTACCTAAAAGTTGGTAATACTACTGTTATTTCATCCTTAAATGTGAACATAAAACATGTACGAAAGCTTGTCGGTGATTTGCTTAACAAATTTTTGGAGTCCTTTTCCTTGTTATTTAAAACTTCGTGTCATATAAATTTTGACCTCAAATAAATATTTAAAGTTTTCAAGATTCTCATCCTTAACTAAATTATTTGTTATGAACCTAATCGCTTAACTACATAAAAAATCAGTATGTCTTCCTCAATCTTTTTTAAATGCCGCAAGTATAAAATTTTAGGTTTTTTGTCAAGTTTTAGTATCTCATGGAATGGGGAGGTACATATCAAATAATAAGGAACTAACTATCAATATTGTCACGACCCAAAACGATCCGCGAGTGGCACCCACACTTATCCTACTATGTGAGCGAACCAACCAATCTAAATCCCAACATTTCAAACATAACGAACAAAATACAATACGGAAGACTTAAAACTCATTAACGAAATCAATTAAATAACTTCTAAAATTTATCAATCATTATCCCCAAAATCTGGAAGTCATCACCACAAGAACATCTATCCTCTAATTACTAAATCTAAGAGTATCTAAGAAGCTAAAATAAGTAAAAAGCTAGTCCATGCCGGAATTTCAAGGCATAAAGACATGAAGAGGAAGATCCAGTCCAAGCTAGAAGCAATAGCTCACCCTGAAATCTGGCTTGATGAAGACTGGCTAGAGTTTCGGTTGAGTTGAAGACGATGGCACATTTGCTGCACTCCACAATTAACAAAGAAAAACAAATACAATTAGGGGTCTGTACAAGGCACGAGTACTGAGTAGGTATCATCGGCCACCTCAAAATAGAAAACAGTATATATCAGATAATAACATAAAATCAACTAATATTCTTAACAGGCGACCACAACAATTTCCATAACCCTTGGTCTCTACACCAAGCACATCAATGAGGACTCAAGCCTCCCCATTATACTCATTTGGGAATTAGTTCTTTAAAATTTAGTATATTATCATAATTCAAGATTCATTATCTTTATTCCTCTTGTGTCGGTACGTGACACTCCGCTCCACTACTACTATCCTGGTGTCGGAACGTGACACTCCGATCCATATACTATCCTGGTGTCTGAACGTGGCACTCCGATCCATATACTATCCTGGTGCCGGAACGTGACACTCCGATCCATATACTATCCTGGTGCCGGAACGTGACACTCCGATCCATATACTATCCTGGTGTCGGAACGTGACACTCCAATCCATATACTATCCTGGTGTCGGAACGTGACACTCCGATCCATATACTATCCTTGTGCCGGAACGTGACACCCGATCCATATACTATCCTGGTGTCAGAATGTGACACCCGATCCATATACTATCCTGGTGTCGGAACGTGACACTCCGATCTATATACTATCCTGGTGCAGGAACGTGACACCCGATCCTCTATTACTTTAGTTCATCAAGCCTTCTTTTATACCAAGGCATAATCATTAACAAGTAAATTTGGGATTTAAGATTCAACAACCTCATCATGCTAATTTATCACAATTATATAATCATATCATGCAAGCACACCATTAAGCATATAGAAGACTTTATAAAACTACCCAATACATATCATTCGCTATTAAGAGTTTACTATAAGATAGTATAAACCATAACCTACCTCCACCAAAGAATTGTGATCAAGCAATCTACTTTCCCAAAGCTCCGTTCTTCTTCGTTTTCTCTCTCTCTTGGTCGTTCGTTTCTCCCTTTTCTCTCTGTTCTTTCTGTTTTTCTTATTCAAACCCTTTTTTCTTTTACCCTAATTGTCATATAATTAAGTATAAAAGATGATAAAATAACCCACTTTTTATTTCAAGGTTTTCTCCTTTAACCCCCAAGTAATTGAATTATTAACATTAATCCACTAACTTTATAGTTATAAGCATGAATAGTCCAAAACGCCCCTTAAAACTTTTAAAAGAAATCCGACCTAGTCAGGGTTACGCAACCTGTGACGGTCCGTCATGGCTGTGACGGTCCGTCCTGCAGGTCCGTCACAAAGTTCAGAGAGTTAATTATGTGGAAAGATTTGTGATAGTCCGTCGTGCCAACGACGGTCCGTCCTGCCATTCCATCACGAAGTTCAGAGAGTCGATTTCAGTACCCAAATTTCAGAATTCTAAGTGTTTTGGAACGAGACCCCCTCGACGGTCCGTCGTGCCCATGACGGTCCGTCATGGGATCCGTCGGCCAAGACAGTTTTTCCAAAAATAAAATCTGCTGCTCAAAACGACTAAACAGGTCGTTACAATAGATACCAATTTACCCATCGTTCGTCCTCGAACGATCACAAGAAGAAAAACAAGGGCGAAAAGGAGTACCTGAATCTGTAAACATGTGTGGGTATCTTTCTTGCATATCAGCTTCCTTCTCCCAAGTGGACTCTTCAACTGGTGGATTCTTCCATTGAACTTTGATGGATGCAATCTCCCTTGATCTCAACTTGCGGATTTCTCGATCTAGAATGGCAACAGGCTCCTCCTCATAAGTCAAAGTCTCATCAAACTGAACTGAATCCCAACGAATGATGTAGTTTCCATCCCCATGGTATCTTTTCAACATAGACACATGAAATACCGGATGCACTCCAGACAGCCCTGGAGGCAAGGCTAATTCATAAGCCACCTCCCCTACTCGCTTAAGTACTTCAAATGGTCCAATATACCTTGGGCTTAGCTTACCTCTTTTACCAAACAGCATCACCCCTTTCATGGGCGAAACCTTCAGCAAGACTTGCTCACCCTCCATAAACTCCAAGTCTCTAACCTTTCGATCTGCATATTCCTTTTGCCTACTTTGCGCCGCTTAAAGCTTTTCTTGAATAGATATCACTTTCTCCAATGAATCCCTGAAAAGGTCAGTACCCCAAGGTCCAACCTCAAATGCATCAAACCAACCAATGGGAGACCTACATCTCCTCCCATACAATGCTTCAAATGGGGCCATGTCAATACTGGAGTGATAGCTATTATTGTATGAAAACTCCGCTAAGGGTAAGAAGTTATCCCAATGACCACCAAATTCTATCACACATGCACGAAGCATATCCTCCAATACCTGAATCGTTTGCTCTGACTGACCATCGGTCTGAGGGTGAAATGCAGTACTAAGATCCAACTTAGTACCTAATTCAGCATGTAATGTTCTCCAAAACTTAGAAGTGAACTGCGTACCTCTATCTGATATGATGGAAAGTGGAACTCCATGCAATCGAACAACTTCTAAGATATAGAGTTTGGCTAACCTCTCTGCATTGTAAGTCACCTTGACCAGAATGAAGTGAGCAGACTTAGTTAATCTGTCCACAATTACCCAAATATAATCAAACTTTCCCAATGTCTTTGGAAGACCAACCACGAAATCCATTGCAATTCTCTCCCACTTCCATTCAGGAATGGGCATTCTCTGAAGTGTTCCTCCGGGCCTCTGGTGTTTGTACTTTACTTGCTGACAATTTGGACACTTGGCAACAAAATCAACAATGTCGCGCTTCATTCTACTCCACCAAAAGTGTTGCTTTAGGTCACGGTACATCTTGGTTGCACCCGGATGTATAGAATATCCGGAACTATGAGCCTCTGTAAGAATAGTGTGAATCAAATCATCAACACTGGGCACACATACCCTTCCCTTAGTCCTCAAAACACCTTCTTCATCAATTATTGCTTCTTTAGCCTCTCCTCGCAACACCATATTCCGAATTCGGCTTAGTTTCTCATCATCAAACTGTTTTCCCTTGATCTTGTCAAGAAAAGAAGGTCTTGCCTCCACACAGGACAAAAATCCTCCCTTCTCATTTACTTTTAGCCTCATAAAATCATTAGCCAGGGTCTGAACCTCTCTAGCCAATGGGCGTCTCGAAACTTGTGAGTGAGCTAGGCTTCCCGTGCTCCCTGCCTTTCTACTTAAGGCGTCTGCCACAACATTAGCCTTTCCTGGGTGATACAAGATAGTAACATCATAGTCCTTCAGTAGTTCCATCCATCTCCTATGTCTCAAATTCAAATCCCTCTGAGTAAAGACATACTGTAGGCTACGACGATCCTTATAGACTTCACACTTAACCCCATATACATAGTGTCTCCATTGCTTTAATGCAAACACTACCGCAGCCAACTCCAAATCATGGGTCGGATAATTACGTTCGTGCACCTTTAATTGCCTCGAAGCATAAGCAATTACATTCTTCTCTTGCATTAGCACTGCACCCAACCCAGAATAAGATGCATCGCAATAAACAATGAAATTCTTGCCTTCTACTGGCAGGGTAAGGATAGGTGCAGTAGTCAGAAAGGTCTTGAGTTTTTGAAAGCTTTCCTCACATTCATCTGACCATACAAATGGAACATTCTGCTTAGTCAAGTTCGTCAATTGGGAAGCAATAGAAGAGAATCCCTTGACAAATCGACGGTAATAGCTAGCTAAACCAACAAAGCTCCTTACTTCTGACACATTAGTAGGTCTTATCCAATTCTTCACTGTCTCAATCTTAGAAGGATCCACCATCACTCCATCCTTAGAAACCACGTGCCCCAAGAAGGACACTGAATCTACCCAAAACTCACACTTGGAGAATTTGGCATAAAGCCTTTTCTCCCTTAGTACTTCCAACACAATTCTCAAATGCTCCTCATGTTCCTTCTTACTCTTGGAGTATATTAGTATATCATCAATAAATATGATCACAAAGAGATCCAGATATGGCTTAAAAATCCCGTTCATCAAGCTCATGAAAGCAGCAGGGGCATTCGTAAGACCAAAATACATTACTACAAATTCGTAATGCCCATACCTGGTTCGAAAAGCAGTCTTTGGCACATCCGTTGCCCGTATTTTCAATTGATGATAACCGGATCTCAAGTCAATCTTAGAGAAGACACAAGCACCTTTTAAATGATCGAACAAGTCATCAATGCGAGGAATGGGATACTTGTTTTTAATAGTTACCTTGTTCAACTGCCGGTAGTCTATGCACATCCGAAAACTCCCATCCTTCTTCTTCACAAATAACACCGGAGCACCCCAAGGGGATGCACTTGGTCTAATGAAAGCTTTACTTAACAACTCTTGAAGTTGGGCCTTTAACTCCCTTAACTCGGCTGGAGCAATTCTATAAGGGGGTATGGAAATGGGGCGAGTACCCGGCTCTAGATCAATGAAAAAGTCGATATCCCTATCCGGTGGCATACCAGGAAGGTCTGCAAGGAACACATCCAGAAACTCATGGACTACCGAAACCGACTCAATTGAAGGTACTTGGGTAGTATCAGCCCTGATGTATGCCAAGAACGCTAAACACCCTTTACTAACCATTCTCTTAGCACGAAGAAAGGAGATGATATGAACTGGAGTGGAAGTGTAGTCACCCTCCCACACTAACGGATTTGTCCCAAGCTTGGCCAACGTTACAGTTTATGCATTACAATCTAAGATTGCAAAATTTGGAGAAAGCCAAGTCATACCTAGAATTACATCGAAATCAACCATCTCTAAAATAACCAAGTCTACATGAGTATTGCTCCCCACAAAAGTCACCAGACAAGACCTATATACCTTTTCAACTATCACAGACTCACCCACCGGAGTAGAAACACGAATAGGCATGTCAAGCAATTCACAATGTAAATTAAGACCAGTAGCAAATGAGGAAGATACATATGAAAATGTGGAGCCAGGATCAAATAATACAGAAGCCATGCAATCACAAACCAAAAGATTACCTGTGATAACAGCATTAGATGTCTCCGCTTCAGACCGCCCGGGGAAAGCGTAACAATGGGCCCTATAACCTGTCTGCCCGTTGCCCCTAACATATGGTGTTGTAATAGCTCCAGTTTGCCCGTCACCCCAGCCGTTTTGGTGACTACCATTACCTCGGCCACCACGTCCTCCAGAATGACGGCCTCTTCCATGACAACCTCCACCTCTGACTATTTGAGGTCTGTAACTCTGTTTTGGACAATACCTCTTAATGTGTCCAGTCTCCCCACATCCATAACACTCTCTGGATTCAAGCATAGGTCTCTGTGAGAATGACGAAGTCTGGGGATAACCTCCAAACTCAGAGAAGTGTTGACCGGTCTGCGGTGGACCCCCAACTACAGTCTGCAGTAAAGACTAAATAGGTCGGGCTGGATAACCTCCTGAACCTTGCCCTCTGGAGTAAGAACCATTAAACTCACATCCCTTACGAAACCTTTTAGATGTCGATGCCATGGTGAAGTCATCTGGCTTCACTCCCTCCACCTCTATCACAAAGTCTACCACTTCTTGAATGGATTTTGCTGTAGCCCCTACCTGTAAGGCTGAAATCCACAAATCTGACCTCAACCCCTTTACAAAATGGCGAATCCGCTCTTGTGGACTGAAACAAAGCTGGGTGGCATACCTGGATAATGCACGAAACATAGCCTCAAACGCAGTCACCGAAATCTTGCCTTGCTCTAGGCTCAAGAACTCATCTCTCCTCCTATCCCTCGAGGTCCGGGGGATAAACTTCTCCATAAATAAGCTAGAGAATGACGCCCAAGTCATAGCTGGTTCCTGTGCGGGTTGACACTCAACATGTGACCGCCACCACATTTTGGCATTTCCCTGAAACTGATAGGTTACAAACTCAACGCCAAATCGTTCCACTATGCCTATTTTTTGTAGTAACTTATGACAATCAACCAGAAAATCGTAAGCATCCTCAGATTCAGCACCCTTGAAGACTGGAGGTTTCAATTTCAAGAACTTACTGAACAGTTCATGCTGATCACTTGTCATTTTGGACCCTGTAGTCAAACGAGGAAACGTGCCTATTTCCAATATGGCATCCATGCGGGGAGCCTCAGCAGCGGCCTGTCGTACTTCCGGAACCTGAGGTGCTGCTGCAGAAAACACTGAAGGTGTCTGGCCTTGATCAGATAACCCGCTAATATAGGCAAGAACCTGATTAATAATCTCTGGGGTAGGTTGGGGTGGTAATTCCTCATTCTGCACATCCTCACTTTCCCCTTCCTCACCCTCTCTTACTACTTCCTCAGTCGGTGGAGGAGTCACCCCCCTAGTACTAGATGGGCCAGGTGCTTGTCCTCTTCCTCTAGAGGACGTCCTCCCGCGACCTCTACCACGGCCTCTCGCCACTACTCCTCTTCGAGCTACAGCCACAGTGGCTGGCTCAGTTGCATCTTGTCTTGCCAGTGTTGGTGTTGGCGCCGCTGTTGCTCTAGTTCTAACCATCTGGGGAATAGAGTGAAGATGGTCAGATACCAATTTGTATCACCTAGATACCAATTGGATCCAACTAATAGCACGAAAGAAAGAAAGAAATAATGGAATTTTCCTAAAGTCTTATAGCCTCTCAAAGAAAACTAAAGGCGTCCCCCTACCGTTCCTTAAGACTCTACTAGACTCGTTCTTGTGTGATGAGACCAACGAACCTAATGCTCTGATACCAAGTTTGTCACGACCAAAAACGAGCCGCGAGTCGCACCCACACTTATCCTACTATGTGAGCGAACCAACCAATCTAAACCCCAACATATGAAACATAACAAACAAAATACAATGCGGAAGACTTAAAACTCATTAACGAAATCAATTAAATAACTTCTAAAATTTATCAATCATTATCCCCAAAATCTGGAAGTCATCACCACAAGAACATCTATCCTCTAATTACTAAATCTAAGAGTATCTAAGAAGCTAAAATAAGTAAAAAGCTAGTCCATGCTGGAATTTCAAGGCATCAAGACATGAAGAGGAAGATCCAGTCCAAGCTAGAAGCAATAGCTCACCCTGAAATCTGGCTTGATGAAGACTGGCTAGAGTTGCGGTTTAGTTGAAGACAATGCCACGTTTGCTGCACTCCACAATTAACAAAGAAAAACAAAAACAAGTACGGGTCAGTACAAGGCACAAGTACTGAGTAGGTATCATCGGCCAACTCAAAATAGAAAACAGTATATATCAGATAATAACATAAAATCAACTAATATTCTTAACAGGCGACCACAACAATTTCCATAACCCTTGGTCTCTAAACCAAGCACATCAATGAGGACTCAAGCCTCCCCATTATACTCTTTTGGGAATTAGTTCTTTAAAATTTAGTATATTATCATAATTCAAGATTCACTATCTTTATTCCTCTTGTGTCGGTACGTGTCACTCCGCTCCACTACTACTATCATGGTGTCGGAACGTGACACTCCGATCCATATACTATCCTGGTGTTGGAACGTGACACTCCGATCCATATACTATCCTGGTGCCGGAACGTGACACTCCGATCCATATACTATCCTGGTGCCAGAACGTGACACTCCGATCCATATACTATCCTGGTGTTGGAACGTGACACTCCGATCCATATACTATCCTGGTGCCGAAACGTGACACTCCGATCCATATACTATCCTGGTGCCGGAATGTGACACCCGATCCATATACTATCCTGGTGTCGAAACGTGTCACCCGATCCATATACTATCCTGGTGTCAGAACATGACACTCCGATCCATATACTATCCTGGTGCCGGAACGTGACACCCGATCCTCTATTACTTTAGTTCATCAAGCCTTCTTTTATACCAAGGCATCATCATTAACAAGTAAATTTGGGATTTAAGATTCAACAGCCTCATCATGCTAATTCATCACAATTATATAATCATATCATGCAAGCACACAATTAAGCATATAGAAGACTTTATAAAACAACCCAATACATATCATTCGCTATTAAGAGTTTACTATAAGATAGTATAAACCATAACCTACCTCCACCGAAGAATTGTGATCAAGCAATCTACTTTCCCAAAGCTGTGTTCTTCTTCGTTTTCTCTCTCTCTTGATCGTTCGTTTCTCCCTTTTCTCTCTGTTCTTTCTATTTTTCTTATTCAAACCCTTTTTTATTTTACCCTAATTGTCATATAATTGAGTATAAAAGATGATAAAATAACTCACTTTTTATTTCAAGGTTATCTCCTTTAATTCCCAAGTAATTGAATTATTAACATTAATCCACTAACTTTATAGTTATAAGCATGAATAGTCCAAAACGCCCCTTAAAACTTTTAAAAGAAATCCGACCCAGTCAGGGTTACGCAACCTGTGACGATCCATCATGGCTGTGACGGTCCTTCCTGCAGGTGCGTCACAAAGTTCAGAGAGTTAATTCTGTGGAAAGATTTGTGACGGTCCGTCGTGACAACGACTGTCCGTCCTGCCATTCCGTCACGAAGTTCAGAGAGTCGATTTCAGTATCCAAATTTCAGAATTCTAAGTGTTTTGGAACGAGACCCCCTCAACGGTCCGTCGTGCCCATGACGGTCTGTCGTGGGATCCGTTGGCCAAGACAGTTTTTCCAGAAATAAAATCTGCTGCTCAAAATGACTAAATAGGTCGTTACAAATATAAACATAAGCTCAGGATGAACATAAAGAGTTATCATGAACTTTACATGCTACTTACAAATATCATGAAGACAACTTGACACATACATGTAATTGCAAATTAAACAAGAGAGCTTTTTTCATGAAAAGTCATTTTAGGATGAACCTTTATAATGATATGCACATACTTAAAAAAGAAAGTTAAATTCACATTGTTTACAAGTTCTTCATCTTACGAGGAACAACTAACCTCATCTTTTACTAGGTGTAAGAGGAATGAGATAAGGAATCGAGTCTTGATGTCGGCATAAGACTCCAATGTTGCTCCCTCAACAAGATGGTCTCTACATAAAACTTTTACAGATGACACCTCTTTGTTTCTCAATCTTTTTGACTTAACGATCTAGGACCTCAGCTGAAACCTCTTCAAAAGAATGTTTTTAATTAACCCTAACACTTTAATAGGGATAATATACAACAAGTAACCCATACATTTCTTAAGAATTGAAACATTAAATACCAGGTAAACCGGGGATAATTTAGCTGGTAAATTCAACTCATAAGCAACTTTCCCGACCATCATCAATATTTTGTATGGAACGACTTACCGGAGACTAAACCTCCCCTTTTTACAAAATTTCATTACCCATTTCATGGGTCCAATCATAGAGTAGACCCAATCTCCAAATTCAACTTCAAGGTCTCTTCATCTATTATTAGTATAAAACTTTTACATACCTTAGGCTATTTTAAACTTATTCCTTATCAACCGAATCTTTTCGAAGGCTTCATAGATTATCTCCGGACTAAGGAGTAAAGACTCGCCAATATAAAACCTCCCAATTAGAGACCTACATATCCATCAATATAGTTCTTCAAATTGTGCCATAAATATACTTAAATTGTTGATATTGTTGTGGGAGAACTTTACAACGGTAGGTGATCAACCCAAATTCCCTAAAGTTAAAAACACAACCTCTCAACAAATCTTCTAGGGTTTTGTCATGACCGGAATCTAGACCCAGACGAGTCCGGCGTCGTTGACCTCTCAGAGGTCGCAGAGAAGCCTACATACGTCATTCTTACTTTATCTACATTAATTCTATTAGAAGTTTTGAACTTTTTGCTTTCTTATTTCATGCTAAACATTTTAAACTTAAAATCACAGGCGTTCATATATCAACAATCTAATTTATAGATAATCAAATGAAAGAAATAATTCATAATTTCATTAAATGTATTTTTGCTAAAATGGCACCAATACAAAGTCTGAAATGAAAGTGGAAAGAAACACTAGAAGAACATGCGCCACTAGCTAAAGCTTACATCTAAGATGGATGAAAGAGCAACGTCCGGATAGCTACAACGTTAACTTGTAAACCCTAGCATCCACCTGTGCCTTTACCTAAAAAGATAGAGTTGTATGGAATTAGTACACACTTGTACTAAGTATGGGTACATGCAAGCACACAACAAGAACATGCATGAGTAAGAATATCACTTTCCTAACAACATGATTATGAAAAGTCAAGTCAATGGACTTGCCAAATCGAGATATGAGAATGATAGTGAGCTTTCAGAATTTTTATTAGGAAAGTCATGCCGTGAGAGTAACATGCATCATCATAATGATCATGTTGAACACAACACATAACATCTTACACATAGCACATATGATATTGCATGTAGCACATAACATCTTTTTATATCATTCATTCATATGCCATGACACCTTTGAATCATGGACTTGACATCAAGACTTCCCAAAATGAGGGCTCAACATATGGGACCTCAACTAGGGAGCCTTCTTTAGCATACACAAAGTCTACTTCATTCATTCTTTCGTACTTCATTTCATTTAATTCATAAGCTAGTGTGAACACCAACTATACCTAGGATGTAGTTTAAGACATTCATCGGGTTCGCAGTGCAATGATAAATTATGACCTAGTGTCATTACTTAAGTCTAGCTAACCTCTTCATTCTCCTATCCTAACACCTTTGGTATCATTCATTTCATTATGTGCATCATTTGAGGCTGACCTGATTCATTCATTGGGAATTTTAACTTTAGCCGACATAGATCAGGTGAGCATCATGAAATCAAATGTCTCCTCTAGACCTAAAAGAAGTGGAATCAGCGCCCAAAGTGACCCCAAACATGCTAGCGTACATGGGAATTTAACCCCGCCAGATCACTATATTGGCAGTCTCATCTCATGAGAGTTACCTGAACCTTCGCCCTTCCCGAAAGAAGGCGTCACCGATCATAGCTAGTCTATCGGTGCTCAGTATAAAGTTCCATTACATTAAACTCATACGTTATGTAAGCTGAATTCTAGTATGAGGACATCATTGATCAATATATGATTTCCCATATCGTCATTAGTATTAAGTATGTTAATCTCAATACTTTCATTAGAATGTTTATAGAGAATGGTCTTTTCATTAACTTTACACTCTCATATGTGAGAACGTTTTTGTAACATTTACATAGGCTAATTTGAGATTGCTATCATCTTTTACATTATCCTCATATAATGTTGTCACCACATTCATTAACATTAGCACATTTACTCTTCATAATTACTCACCCGTTATTACATGAATGTTCATTACATCACATTCCAATGCTCCTGGCCATTTGGTATGTTTCCCAGTCTTACTTAACATCTTCTAGGGTTTCATCATTTCATTGTTCGTTTTATCATTTGATTGTTCATTTCATCATTTCATTGTTCATTTTATCATTTGTCAATGCACTTTTCCATTTGGTGTGTTTTACACTATTACTTAACCCTTCTATGGTTTCATCATTTCTTTGTTTATTTCATCATATTCCAATGCACTTTGACATTTACTGTATTTTACACTTCTACTTACCACCCTTCTAGAATTTCATCATTTCATTGCATATATCTTAGGTTCAGTTATTTTAAAATGTGTTCTAGACTTATGGGTCTACACATACAAGGCATGAGGATTCATTCATAGTTCGTTTAAGTGATTTATATCTCCCTAAGATTATGTAGTACAAGACTTATGCATCGTGTATGTATGCAAAGATCTCAATTTCGATCGAAGTATGTGGCATTATTTTGGAACATTTAATTCACATATGACTTATGTATCAATACGCAATTTGGGTAAGGGAACCCAAGTTACAATCCCTTGTACACCACTTACATTTTTCACTGATAAAATTTTTAGTCCACATAACATTGGGACCCTAGATCGAGCCCCAACATCAATATTCCGTCTTAATTTTTCTGCTTGAAATCTCCATTTACTTGGCCGAGTGGTTGTGGGATCGAACCCCCCAAAACCCCTTTGGTTTTTTTTCGTTAAAATTTCCATGTTTAATAGGCATAGACCATAAGGTTATAGTATCAAACCTCCACAACCTCTATTTATTTTTCTTTTATTTCGCAGCCTGCCATGAGGTCCTTGGTTTGATTCACACGCCTCACCTTTCTTTTCTTTTTATTTTCCCTTTCTCCTTTACTCTCCTTCAAAGCTTTGAGGTCGTGGGTTTGATTACCACGCCTCACAGTCCTTTTATTATATTTTTTTCCTTTGCTTCCACTCGGTGCCTTGAGGTCATGGGTTCGATTCCCACGCCTCCCATTTTATTTTTCTTATTTTTTGTACTTTACTTTTTAATCAGCACACCCAAGATCAATCCCCCCTTGACCTCATTTCCACATTTTGGTTCTTTTCAAGGGTATGATTGCGAGTTCGATTCCTAATGACCTCACATAATTTTTACCCTTATAAATTTCTAGATTTATACATCTGTATTTAGCCGAAAACAACCTATACTTTACTAGAAATTTTGTCACGTTTTCCAGCTCACTTCCTTCAAAAATACACTTTAATTCATAGGGTTATTTGTAGATCATTTATGAAGTTTTGGGGTGAATTGTTCATTGATTCGTTTAGCCAAAAGATTGATACTTAAATCAGCAAAACTTTCATTTTAATGAACATTACGATTTACGTGGGTTTATGCATGTAAAATAACAACAAAAACATCATCAATTTTTGATCCTTAATTCGAGAAAACATAGTCACTGCCACATTTTCCCACACACATGCACATAGTTTCGGAACACATAGGTTATCTTTCATACGATTTCATGTACACAAACATAATCATCTTCATCATGAAAACATAATATACACCTAAATGTACCATCAATCATACCCAACCTATGATTCATCAGGATCTAGTTACACGGGCATGCAAAAAGGGGGAAACAACCCTACTTTTTCGGACGAATAAAATAAACCTTAAGGGGTCTCTTGGGAAAGGGACCAAGAGAGAAAAAAAACCCATACCTTTTTGACGTTAAACTCTTAACCTTCTACAAAAAAAATCACCCAAGAAAACGTCTAAGTCCCTTCAAAGTAAACTCCAACTCAACGGACAGACTTCTCTTTGCCTACATTATTGATTTAGTTTGTTTTCTTATATTTTTGTCGTGAATTCCTAAAATGTGAAGAACACTGGTTTACCTACTATTTTTTTGAAGTTATTTGGCAAAGAGAATCCTGAGTGAGAGTGATAGAGACGTGAGAGAGATATGAGCGTGGGAAGGAAGAGTTTTCTTAGGATTAGGAGTCTCGTATAGGACTTAATCAATAAGGTTTTTTTATTTAATAAAAATCTGATTTTTTTTAAATTTTAAATTAGCTAATGAATTATAATTATTAATTAATTACATTAATGAAATATCTTAATTAAAAAATCACTTTCTTCTTTATAGTACTGCTAAACATTTCGTGGGAGAACCACGACTATTCCATGACAGAAGTTTGGACATATTAAACAATCTTTACTGCAAGAAATTAACTGATTTCATGTGGTATAAAGATATGTTTATAACAAACTTCTATCTTGGAATAGTCGTGGTTCTCCCAGGAAATGTTCCTGGAAGGTTGAACTCGAAGGGGTTCTATGATGGATTCAAATTTCGATTATAAGTTAAATTTGCTGTAAATATTTGCCTTCAATCTTTAGAAGGATCTGTTAACATAAAGTTTCTCAGATCCGTTCATTCATCCCTAAAGACAAGTGTTTTGTTCTCATGAATAACAACATTGTTGCTATTCATGAGCACTAAACAATTGTCTTTAGGCATGAAAGAACGTCAAGGATAAGAAAAGCATTAGGAATAATTTTTTTTCTTATCCTTGACGTTCTTTCATGCCTAAAGACAACTGTATTGTTCTCATGAATAGCAACAATGTTGTTAACTCTGTAAACGCATATCTTCTTTAGATATAGAGCGATTAAAAGAAAATTATTTTTGGTATATCTTTTATTACCCAAATTAAACCTTTTATTTAAGATTTTGATTCAATTAAAACAAAAATTTTAGGAAAACAAATTTCCTTTCCTTTAATCAAGACACTTTCTCTCGAAGAAAGTAAATTTTTGCATCAACAAACTGCTTTCAAAATCAACCAGATTTGTTTTTTGAAAGATGATATCAAAATTAAAAAAATTGAGCAAATTTTGAAAACCTCGGAGATGGTTGCTAAAATTACCAATCTTCAAAAGAATCTTGAAGAAAAAATTTGCTCAGAATTTCCTAACGCATTTTGGAATAGAAAATCTCATGTTATAGATTTACCATCAATATATGGTAAATCTATAAAATGAGATTTTCTATTCCAAAAGGCGTTAGGAAATTCTTAGCAAATTTCTTCTTCAAGATTCTGTTGAAGATTGGTAATTTTAGCAACCATCTCCGGGGTTTTTAAAATTTGCTCAAATGTTTTTAATTTTGATATCATCTTTCAAAAAACAAATCTGGTTGATTTTGAAAGCATATTTTTGATGGAAAAATTTACTTACTTCGAGAGAAAGTGTCTTGATAAAAGGAAAGGAAATTTGTTTTCCTAAAATTTTTGTTTTAATTGAATCAAAATCTGAAATATAAGGTTTAATTTGTGTAATAAAAGGTACACCCAAAATAATTTCTTCATTAATGTTTTTGGTTATGACAAAACCATTAGCAAGGCAGATACCGTCATTGCAGATTTGAGCATTAGAAAGTTTGTAATTTATACAGATACGCTCACCAGTCGCACTGTATAGCTTTGTAGTTCCCTTTTGGAGGTACTTGGTAGGGATAAGTCCATCAAAAATGCAATTACGGTCTGCACCACTTTCTAACAAAGCAATTTTGTTAAGTACAAAATTAGAATTGAAAACTAGTTTGATCATAACGTGAGAACTCTGAGGTCTCACTTTAGTGATCATACTAATACTTGCATCATCAATACCTTTTGGTAAGGAAGGGGCTGATTGATTAGAAGATTATTCATCATCTAAAGTTGCAATCTCTTTTCTTTTAAGAGAGGCTTTAGTATCCTTAAGAAACTCTTTTGCTAAAGCATCAATTTCGATTTTGTGAAGTCTGGACTTAACTTCTCGAACTTCTTCTTTGAGGAAGTTTACCTCTGCTCGAAGATCATTAATAGAAGGTTCTTCCTTCTTATCTGAGTATCTTTGCATGATTTGTTTCATGCTGAAAGGGGTTACATTCGTTGTAATCTCTTTCTCCTTTTGCTTGGGGACAAGCTTTTGGAGTTTTAAAGATAACTTGTTCGAGCGTCATCATCTTTGATGTGCTCGATGGTAGCAAAAAGGATTTCCGCAGAATCTTCTGAGAGAACTATAATAGATTGGTTGTCACAATGACAAAACGCTACTTGGCAATTGAATTCATATCCACTGTCATGAGCATCGTCCTGAGCAACATTGAGGAATTCTTTGTCCTCTGTTTCTTCTTCTTCTTCTTCTGAAGATGAATCTGTTTCCTCTTCGTTTAAGATAGTCAGAAACTTTTCTTTAGTTTCATCGTCTATTTGAAGAAGATTGATCTTCTTCCCCTTTTTCTTGTTTCTAGGACAATCAGGAGACTTGTGTCCTGACTTTCCACAAGTCCAGAAATCGTTGGATGTGTTGTGAGAAACTTTCTTACTTCTCTTATTTTTAGAATATCCTTTCTTTCTAGAGTATTTATTCTTAGGAGCCGATTTTCCCGATCGCTCTTCTTTTGAAGACCTTTTTGCAAAAGGGGGTTTTAGACTCGGGAAACCAAAGTCTTGGAAAAAACTTTCAAGCTCGTTACTTCAAAAAAATTTATCCTTCTTAAGCTGCTCCTTTATCTTTAAGTCTGTACATAGCTCCATGGCTACGAAATGAATCAAGCTGGTAAGATCTCCATAAGTCATTTCTGAATATAACATTTTACCGTCACATCGATCTCTTATCTTAGACGGAACCTTTTCTGCCAAATGAGGAGGTAATCGACTAAGGAATCTCTCTTTCCTATAATCGTTTTTACAGTCATCTCTTAGCATGACCTTTGTTATAAACATATCTATATACCACCTGAATTTAGTTAATTTCTTGCAGTAAAAATTGTTTAGTATTTCCAAACTTCTGTCTTGGAATAGTCGGGGTTCTCCCACGAAATGTTTAGCAATACTGTAAAGAAGGGTTGCAGTAGCTAAACCTATTGGTTGTCCAGGCTGTTAGAAATCATGTGATAATTAAGATAATGGAATAATCTTAATTTAGTAATTATCCAGCTTATGAATTATTATACTTGATTCTTTATAATCTTAAGAGTTTATCCTTGTTATTATCTTGTATAATATATTAAGTTAACTTTGATTAAAACAAGTTATTGACCATGGTTTCCTTTTATCATGTTGAGGTTTTGTCTCTGCATAAGTCTGAGTATGCCGATTAATCTCTGTCTTAAGGACTTGCATAGCCTGAAAGTAGATCATTGTAAGTCCAGTAAGACCCAGGGGGGCAGGCAGCAGATCTTTTGGTGATCCGTCCTACAATAAGACTTGCCAAAGACTTGTAATATCCAACATGCGTGATATTTGTTGAGTAACTTCCAGGGCCAATATAATTGTTAAAGTCATTGTTAACCTTTGTATTATCAAAGTAATCACTGTGTTATCCTCTATAGATTTTAAGAAGCATATTTAATCTTTCATTAGCTTGATAATCTTTGTTAAAATTATTCCTAATGCTTTTCTTATCCTTGAAGTTCTTTCATGCCTAAAGACAAATGTTTTGTTCTCATGAATAGCAACAATGTTGTTAACTCTGTTAATTTCTCTATATCTAAAGAAGATATGCGTTCACAAAATTGGTATATTCCTAAAGAACCAATAAATAAGATTTAACAAATAGGTAATTTCAGTTTATTTAAAAGTTGTAATATAAAAACTTGTGAATCTACTTCTGCAATTAGTAACTCTTTAGAGACTATCAAATTGCTTATTGCTGCTGACATTGGCAGGTATACAAAGGAATTTAAATTCCTTCATATTGGTCATGTACAGGTTGCTGTGAAACCTCTATTCCGTAAAGGTCTTAATATTCATATTTGTTTAATGCTTAGAGATACTAGGCTTCTCAATGTTGATGATTCTTTATTAGGAATCCTAGAAAGTAACCTTGCTCAGGGGACAGTTTACTTTAATTGTTATCCCATTTTCTCGGATCGTGCGGAAGTAAAATAAATAAAGAAGACAAATGACTTACTTAAAAGAAGAACTTTATTCCATAATTTGCATAGTGTTTACATAGAGAAAGCATTCACGAAAATTGTATGTTGTTCTATTTTCTGATGCTCTTAATACAGTTTATGTTGGTTTTTATAGGCAAAAGAGATAACATAAAGAGATAAGGAAATCCGTAAAGCTTTATTTCTATCAGCTCTTCGATTTCCTCCATTGCTTTTGCTTTTGATAAAGCTACTTTGGCTTTTGATAAAGCAAACTACCTCTTTAATTCTGCTCAATTCCTTTTTGAAAAGTAAGATTGCAGTCGGTTTCTCCTTCTGAAAGGAATCTTTTGACTTTATCTTTTGAAGATTGGCAATTGTAACCTAGCTCTTCTTACTTTCGGTGATGAATTTAGTTTTTCATTATGATTAAGTTAGCAAAGATTCCATCTCTTTGAGACTCCTTTGCTTCTTTCTTAATAATTCTGATCCTTTGGATCTCTATTAGAAAGACTAATTATTCAGTTTTTTAAAAACCTCAAATAGAACATTAATCAAATGGATTTAAATATGAATTTTCTAAAGCCTTTGGATTTAGCATATCACCGTTGTCATCACTTTGAGATGATGCTTCTTCGAGAAGTTGATTAATGGCAACTTTGTCTGCGTTATCATCCAATTCTAACAGAGCCTTTTCAAGTCTCTTTTTTAACTCAATCTTTGAGGGTGAGATTGTTGAAAATGTCTTTTTTTTTGAAGACGTAGGTGTCTCATTTTTGGCCGGAGACCAGCCTTTAACTCGGATTTCTTAAGAAAGAAATTTTATCCTGTCAAAATCTGCAATAACAAACGTCCAACTTATAATGTAAGACAAACATTTTTTAATAAAAAACATACAGAGTTTAATGTTCTCTGGTATTGTAGATATGCCTTCGTCAATTTGAAATTGAAGATATTTTTCGGCAAATTGTCGAGGCATGACTTGTTTATTACCACCAAAGAAGCTCTACCATTCGTAGAACCACCTTGGGATAGTAGAGGCTGCGACCTCTTGACAATACTTCACAAACCAAGTATGGGTGGTTGGTCTAACATACAAGAATTTTACCGAGGCATTCTTGTAGTCATACCAGGTATAAGTTTGTGGATTGAATCTATTGGAGAGGTTAATAGGAGTCTGTAGATGGTATACATGCCAGTTATAAGGAAATAAGATCTTCTTGATAGTGAACTTTGAATAGGCAATACTGTCTGGGTCAAAGTTGTCTGCCAATTCATGTTCGATCTCGACTTATCCGGTAACTACAAGGATGAAATCGAAATATCTTCTAGTTTTTAAGGATTTATCTGTTTCAACATAATTCCTATTTGTATAAACTTTTTTAAGAAGATGTTTGATCTCGTACCCTTCATATTCCTTGTCTAAAGCAAGGATAGGGAAAACCTGTAGAGAGATCATCTCGAATTTTTTTTTCTCCTGGGGAGTACGCTTTCTGCTACTCGGGGAGACTGCTTCAACAAAACTTTGAGGCTGCTTCATGGTATAACAGTCGCTTGTTTGCTTTTGAGAGAATCTAAGTTCTCCATTTGGTGAAGAGGAAGAGTTGGTTTCTGGATCCTTTGAAAAAGGCTTCTTCAAAACCAGCATCTTTGATGAACCAATCTGAGGAAGCTCTGAAGGATTTATTGGCGGTAGGTACGCCAAAGCTGAGTACCTGTTTAGATCAGGCCTTATAAGACTCAATTCAAGCCTTCTTGCAAATGGGCCTGTTCTTGTTAGGGCGTTTGAGCTGGACCTAGCTGATTGTTTGCCCGCTATGGGCCTGATTTGAGGCCTACTCATATTTTCCCAGCAAGAATTCTCTGGTTAGAAAATCTGGCAAATAATTATTCTAACCTTTGATAAATTCAATTTGAAAATCAAAACTGGCTAACAAGGCTTGCCATCTAGCAAAGATTTGTTTAGAAACAATATTTTTTACATCCTTCTGGAGGATCACTTTAGCAGATTTACAATCTAATCTAAGCAAAAACTCTTTATTAACTGAGTCATCTTGGAACTTAGTTATACAGAGAAAAATAGCAAGGATCTCCTTTTTGATCGTGCTATAAGTTCTTTGGGCGGATTTCCAGATTCCAAAAGAATAACGGACAAACTGTTCAGGTGAACCGGGGTTTTTCCTTTGCTTAAGAACACCACCGTATCCAATATCAGATGCATCTGTCTCAACGATCATGAGTATTCCGGGTTAGGAATACCAAAAAAGGGAAGGTTTTTAACCATATCTTTAAGAAGTATTACTGCCTTGGTTTGTTCATCACTCCATGGTGAAGGATTCTTCTTTAACCTGTCAAAGAGAGGCTTACAAATATGCCTAACATTTGGAATGAAATCAGCTACATAGTTGAGACTTCCAAGGAATCTCTGCAACTGAGTTTTATCCAAATTGACATTGGGAAATTTATCAGAAAACTCAATGGATCTGCAAATGGGTTTGTAGGTGCCTTGATAAAGGTCATGCCCTAAAATCTTATTTTTAATTGAAATAATTTTATTTTCTTAGCACTAATGACCAAAACATTGTGCATAATGATTTTAAAGAAAATATTTAAATGTTTAAAAAATTGAAATATTACTAATATGATTGAACAAGGTAAGTTCTGTGGGGTAGATTTTACCCAAACCATACCCAAGTTTTTTTATGACTCCTTTTTTGCAGGAAGTACTACTCCTAGCCAAATGAAAGCTCCTACTAACAAGAAGAAAGATTCTATTGGAGTGATAAAGTCAGTCGACAAATTTACTCCTGACGAAAAAAAGAATTAGTAAGTGGTGGGTGAACCCTAAGCATGATTTAAAAAGAGCTTGGTATGTAGACACATACACAAAAGAGCAGAGAGTCTTGTTCAAAGACAAATGGTTTAAAGATATGAAGAGATTCAAAACGGAAATTTAATTCTTCAAATGATTTGAAGCGACGGGCCAAATCGGTGAAAACAGTTCATCGCTTTAGGTCCTAGTTAACAGATGGCACACCAATGACAAGGTTGTCGAGAGTGTTACTCCGCCTCTTGAAGGCATAAGCATCCCTTACATAAAAGATGTCCTGAAGGCTGCACTCTTCAAAAAACCTTCAGTAAACAAAGAAAAGGACTTTTTACAATCGAAGAGATAAACAAGTTTTTTGAACAAAATAATTATACGAACTAGGTCCTTCATGTTGTCTAAAAAAATTGAGGAGTCGAAGTATAATTATAGTGGTACCAGCCAGATGGTAACAAACCCAGTTCTTCAAAATCAGGTTTCAACCTAGAAACCAATCCTATCTTCAAAATCCATAAATTTTCCCTAGAGGATTTCTCCAAACCAACCACTGAATTCAATTACTCTCCTGAAATCCTTGAAAGGATTAATGATCAGCTTAAGAGAATTAAGATTTCCCAGGGTGATAAGGTGGGAGCTATAACGGATAGACTCCCTCATTCCAATAACTTTTATCCCAGACCTTCTTTTTGTGACTTCCAGTTTGAAAAAAAACAATATGCACCCCCAGAGTGTTGCAGATGGTACAGGAATAACAGAATGGAATATAGATGGTATGGTTGATGGCCAAATCTATAATAAACTCCAAGAGGTGGGCATGAATGTCACAACCTGTAAATGGAAAGGTACCTCACATAAGCAAGCAGCTAACAGGATAGTTGCAGGATTTACGGGTACCCTAAGAAATTTGTGGGACAATTATCTCACAGAGCAAAATAAGAATTATATCCTTAATGCTATTGCAAGCAAAAATGTTGTTAAGACTGAAGGAGGACAAACTACTAAATTTGCCCCTCCACCTTATTTATTAAATTATTAATGACATATTTAGTGTAATTACGATACTACCCTTATCCAGGGAAAGAACATTTTACCCCTAGATCGTTAAAACCAAAGGTATCCTCTTTTTAAAGCAGGCAAAGACTCGTTCGAGTAAATCATCGTATCGATAGCCCTACGTGGTTGGAACCAACCTTTTCTTGCTCTACTAACTCCCCAAGTTAGTTGTCTTTGCTCTAGCAAGGCTTCAGAGGTCTGTTTATATTCGCATCAATCCGTGTGAACTTGGTCTATGCGTAGTCATTCTAGACACATTAGGCATTACTTAGCATATTCATTTTTAGGGTTGTTACATTATCCCCTCCTTAGGAACATTCGTCCTTGAATAATAGTATGCTTGACTAACATTAAGTAAGTCATCTATAGAATGTATGCCTACATAGGTAATTCAATACTCCCCATTGGTGAATATCTGATTTACATATTAACTTGATGGTGCACAACCTTGAAACCTACTAGTACTTTCACATTAATAAAATAAGGAACTCTTTCCTAAACTAGTCTCATCAAAGAATACAACATAAGTAAACATGTAAGTTATACAAATCAGCAATCAACATGATGACTCAAACATACTAACCTTATATTAGTGCATACAAACCATACACAGTCAAATAAATAAAATACTAATTAAGGCTATGCACCTGAGACTTCACCAGAGGTTCCTTACCCTACACCCCTACACTTGAGTGCGAAGAATCGTTGCCTCCTTTGAGCATCTTCATTTGGACCATTAGGTTGAACTCTTTCCTTGCCTTGTTCTTGACTTCTCTTATTTGGACAATCCTTCACCATGTGACTTGGTTTACCACAACTGTAACAAGCATTAGTGCCCATTATACACTCTGCTCCGTGTAGTTTGCCAGACATCTTGCAATGTGGTCTCTCCTTAGGTGTATCTACTTCATGGTTTCTTTTAACTCTGGACTCATTATCCTTATCATAGAGACCCATGGATAAATTTGACTCCCCTTGGTGGGAGAGTCCCTTCTTATACTTGGGCTTATCTCCGATTTCAGTACTACTCTTCCGTGAAAATTTCTCCTCAGCTTGCCTTGACCTGTTCCCTTCCATAGTGTGCTTCCTTTTCCTACTATCCTCCACCTTCTGGACATGGACCATAAGATTGGAAAGGTCCATGGTGTAATACAGCATAGCTGCCCTACACTTCTCCTTGAAATCCTCAGCAATCCATTTCAAAAATCTACTCATCTTCTCTCTGCTGTTAGACATAAAAGAAGTGGCATACCTAGATAATTTCACTAACTTCAAGGAACACTCCCTGACTGTCATCGATCCCTGTTATGGTTGATAAACTCCTTAAACATGGCCTATCTCATCTCCCTGGTGAAAAATCTCTCCAGGAAGGTTATATTAAATAACTCCCACGTGACCGGAACTCCTCTCAAAGCTCGGCCATCCTGCCACCTCTTGCACCAAGTCTGTGCAACATCCTTGAGCTGATAGGAAGCCAACTCAGCCATCTCAGATCTTTGGTACCCATAGCCACCAAAATCTTGTGTACCTCATCCATGAATTCCAGGAGATCCTGTGAAGTGTCGGACTCTATTAAAATAGGAGGATTCATCTTTGGAAAGTCTCGTAGCCTATAAGCCATGCTACGTACCTGTGGGTTCTCCATTTGAACATTCTGGTGGTTGACCTTGGCAGTCATAGCCTGGGCCTGCATAAAGATGGTCTATTCCATTTGGGCCAAAGATTTCTGCACCTCCACATAAGTCAACCTAGCAGGGTTAACCGGCATAGACATTCCTTCATCAAGAACCTGGAGTGGAACTCGATTGTCCCCAACGACTGCTACTTCTCTCTTACCAATATCTATCCTAGTGTTCATTCTCTATAAAAGAACTAGGATTGGTGTTATACACGCTTATAAAACCAATAAAATCAGACATTAGGAAAAGCACAATAATGTCAAAAAAGGGAAATTTTCCTACGCATAATGCAGTCTCTAATTCAGGATAGTGGTGCACTTTTCTACCATGAATTAGAAACTACTCAATGTGGTTGATGTGAACTCATAATCCTTAGAATATAACCTAGTGCTCTGATAGAAACTTTTTCATGACTCGAATCTAGACCCAAGATGAGACCGGCGTCGTTGACCTCTTAGAGGTCGCATACAAGCCTACATACATCATTCTTACTTCATCTAGGTTAATTTTAGTGGAAAATTTGAATTTTTTGCTTTCTTATATAATGGTAATCATTTTAAACTTAACATCATAGGCGTTTACAAATAAACTATATAATATAGAGATAACCAAATGAAAGAAAAATTTTATAATTTCATTAAACGTATTTTTGGAAAAATTGCACCAATACGAAATCTAAAATTATTTTGAGAAGAAAGACTTGAGGAACATGATCCACTAGCTAAAGCCTACATCTAAGCTAGATAATAATAGTAGACATCCTTAAAAGGATGAGGACCTAGCATGTTTGGATGAAAGCGCCACATCCGGATAGCTGCAATGTCAAACGATAAACCCTAGCGTCCACATGTGCCTGCACCTAAAAATATGAGTTGTATGGTATTAGTTCACACTTGTACTAAGTATGGGTATATGCAAGCACTCACAAAGGACATGCTTGAGTAGGAATAGCTCTTTCCGAACAAGATGCTTATGGAAACTCAAGTTAGTAGACTTCCATAATTGGAATTAGGGAAGTTAGTAAGCTTTTCAAATTTGTATTAGGAAAGTCATGCCATGACAGTAACATGCATCATCATACTTATCATATTGCACGTAACACATAACATCTTACAC
>CM064970.1:25462564-25498564 GCA_032847665.1 Solanum chilense
TCTCCTTGAAATCCTCAGCAATCCATTTCAAGAATCTACTCATCTTCTCTCTGCTGTTAGACATAAAAGAAGTGGCATACCTAGATAATTTCACTAACTTCAAGGAACACTCCCTGACTGTCATCGATCCCTGTTATGGTTGATAAACTCCTTAAACATGGCCTATCTCATCTCCCTGGTGAAAAATCTCTCCAGGAAGGTTATATTAAATAACTCCCACGTGACCGGAACTCCTCCCAAAGCTCGGCCATCCTGCCACCTCTTGCACCAAGTCTGTGCAACATCCTTGAGCTGATAGGAAGCCAACTCAGCCATCTCAGATCTTTGGTACCCATAGCCACCAAAATCTTGTGTACCTCATCCATGAATTCCAGGAGATCCTGTGAAGTGTCGGACTCTATTAAAATAGGAGGATTAATCTTTGGAAAGTCTCGTAGCCTATAAGCCATGCTACGTACCTGTGGGTTCTCCATTTGAACATTCTGGTGGTTGACCTTGGCAGTCATAGCCTAGGCCTGCATAAAGATGGTCTATTCCATTTGGCCCAAAGATTTCTGCACCTCCACATAAGTCAACCTAGCAGGGTTAACCGGCATAGACATTCCTTCATCAAGAACCTGGAGTGGAACTCGATTGTCCCCAACGACTGCTACTTCTCTCTTACCAATATCTATCCTAGTGTTCATTCTCTATAAAAGAACTAGGATTGGTGTTAGACACGCTTATAAAACCAATAAAATCAGACATTAGGAAAAGCATAATAATGTCAAAAAAGGGAAATTTTCCTACGCATAATGCAGTCTCTAATTCAGGATAGTGGTGCCCTTTTCTACCATGAATTAGAAACTACTCAATGTGGTTGATGTGAACTCATAATCCATAGAATATAACCTAGTGCTCTGATAGAAACTTTTTCATGACTCGAATCTAGACCCAAGATGAGACCGGCGTCGTTGACCTCTTAGAGGTCGCATACAATCCTACATACATCATTCTTACTTCATCTAGGTTAATTTTAGTGGAAAATTTGAATTTTTTGCTTTCTTATATAATGGTAATCATTTTAAACTTAACATCATAGGCGTTTACAAATAAACTATATAATATAGAGATAACCAAATGAATGAAAAATTTTATAATTTCATTAAACGTATTTTTGGAAAAATTGCACCAATACGAAGTCTAAAATTATTTTGAGAAGAAAGACTTGAGGAACATGATCCACTAGCTAAAGCCTACATCTAAGCTAGATAATAATAGTAGACATCCTTAAAAGGATGAGGACCTAGCATGTTCGGATGAAAGCGCCACATCCGGATAGCTGCAATGTCAAACGATAAACCCTAGCGTCCACATGTGCCTGCACCTAAAAATATGAGTTGTATGGTATTAGTTCACACTTGTACTAAGTATGGGTATATGCAAGCACTCACAAAGGACATGCTTGAGTAGGAATAGCTCTTTCCGAACAAGATGCTTATGGAAACTCAAGTTAGTAGACTTCCATAATTGGAATTAGGGAAGTTAATAAGCTTTCCAAATTTGTATTAGGAAAGTCATGCCATAACAGTAACATGCATCATCATACTTATCATATTGCACGTAACACATAACATCTTACACATAGGACATATCATATTGCATATAGAACATAAAATCTTTTGGTATCATTCTTTCATATGTCATGAGACCTTCGAATCATGGACATGACATCATGACTTCCCAAAATGAGGGCTCAACATATTGTACCTCAACTAGGGAGACTTATTTAGAAAATATAGGTCTGCTTCATTCATTCTTATGTACTTCATTTCATTCACTACACAATTTTAGGTCTACGGCAATACTAAATCTTGACAACGCTTATAAAGTGTTGCCTAAAATACTTTTGGGAACACTTTTAAAGTGTAGCCAATGATTTTGACTTTTAGGTATATTAATTTTAGCAACAGTTCTAAAGTGTACTCTTTAATGGGATAAACTAAACTTTATAAGTGTTGTTAAATATGATATAATTGACAACACCTATATATATATGTGGCAACACTTCTAAAGTGTTATATTTATACAATTGAAAATACAACACATTACAAGTGTGGCCTTAAAATTTTCACAAAAATATTATATTCCCTCCAAACATTTTTAACTCTCCCTCCCATTTCTATTTGAAAAAATAATTAATAAAATATTAAAACTATTTTCCCCAAATTGAAGAACACGGTCTCCATATGTATGAAAGCACATGATTTCAATCTGAAGAGCAATATTTCCATATGTAATTTCTTGTTGAAGAGCTGAAGATTTGTTCAGTTTGAAGAGGTTTATCACTCAAATCTTGCTCAAAAGTTGCCCTCGCTGAAGGTTACACCTCGCTGAAGGTTACACCTCGCTGAAAAGTTGTTCCCATTGAAGAGGTTGTTCCATCATATTCTCGTTGAATCATTACCAGATCGAGTTGTTCCTTCATATTCTCACAGAAAATTCATCACATTGAAATGATTTTGTTTAAATAGGGTTTATTAGTTAGTAACTCTTCTTGTTGATGCAGTTAGTGAAGGATGTGTCTTTCTGATGTAGCTATCAAGTTTACTTCATCAAGTAAAAGTGCACAAAGAGAAAGCTTTATCCCCTTCAAGATCATATCTTGAGAAAGGTAACACCATTATCATTTGTTCTGTTCATCCTCTGTATCTTATATCCAATGAAATACTAGTTCTGCTAAATCTAGATAGGACGTTGAGAATAACCTTATCAATGAAAATCTACTTATATTTGAACCATTCTACATAAAGTACTTGTAATGTTCGAGCATGTTCTACTTATATCACCTTCTCGGCATTTAGTATTGACTTGTTTCATGCCTCTTTGGATAGAAGATTACTTTGATGTGGCTATCATGTTCCAGTAAGTGTTATTACATTTGTATTTTAATTAGAATTACGCAGACTTGTACTACTTTGTGATTCTTCTTAAACCTACATATTCTGTATTTTTCTTGATAAGTTGACCTAATGTATGTTTTTGCTTTGAATCCGAGATTATGTCTTGAGTTCTCTATGACTAGATCTTATATATTGTGTTTGTATGTGATGGGATTTAATCGAATTAATATCCAACTCCATCATTATTAATTGTAAACTCATTTTTTTGATACTTTGTGATTTCCTTTAGTTAATTCTATGTCCCAAAAGTTTGTGGAATTTTGATACTTGATATATCCTTGAACAATTATCATGTTATTATTTGGAATACCCATGAACTGTGATACTAAATGATAGATTTATGTTCTGGTGAAAATGTTTTTACCATTATAAAAAAAATATAAGTACATAACAACAGTACTTCATGGAGCATGGACCGTCGTGGTCATCCACCGTGGTTATGAAGGGCCATCGTGGTCATCCGTCGTGGTCATGACGCACCGTCGTGGACTCCGTCGTCCCATACTTGCAAGTTTCTTCTGCTACTTCTCTCATCTTCATGACGAACATGTAGGACGGACCGTCGTGGCTACGACGGTCTGTCATGCTTTCCGTTACAGCTGAACAAGTTTCTTCTGCTACTTCTCTGATCTTCATGACGAACGTGCAGGACGGACTGTCATGGATATGACGGTCCGTCACGCTTTCCATTACAGCTTAAATTTCAAATTGATTAATTGTTAAATTTCTTAATTTTCTGTTTTTTCTTGATGGAACAGATTTGTTTACTAGAGGAATTGATATTCAAGCAGTAAACGTTGTTTGCGTGCATCATGGTTATTTTATAACACCAAATATTTTATATTGTTTCTTATGAAGTTTGAACCCTAATGCAATATCTTATTTGTGTAGGGAAATGGAGGTGATCAAATTTGAAGTGGATGATGAAGAGTTTTTGAAATATTGTAAAAGTTTAAATACGTATTTGATTTCTTGTGTACACATTTACAATATTGATGTATAAGTATTGGTATGTACACAACACATACTATCATTTGGTTGTACATGAAATATTTCTCGAAGTTTATTTGAAATATATAGGTTCAATTTAATGAGTAATTAGTTCATTTTGTGTTTTAGGTCACTTGTATGTATATAAATATATTATATATATTTGTGCTACATGTAGGCTTATAAATATTGAAGTTACACAGTGTGAGTGTTGATCTAGGTAGATAAAAAGTTAAACTTTGAAAGTGTTGCAATAGATGACCAATAAAAGGCAACACTTTTTAAGTGTGACCAACAAATCTGAAAAGGCAACACTTTTAAGTGTAGTATAACAAAAAATAGGTGTTGCTTATGCACGTCTTCAAAGCGTGCCCTTATACCTATCTGGCTACGCTTTATAAGTGTAGCCGTAGATGGAAACATTTAAAAAGTGTTGCCTAATGTCAAATGTTACGCTTCTTTTGGGCAGCCCCTAAAAAGTGTTGCTGAATGTCCAAAAGTTTAGCGTTTTATGAAAGGCCACACTTTTTGCTAGTTTAGGCTACACTTATGTGGTGTTGTTGTAGGCCGAAAATGGTGTAGTGATTTAATTCATAAAGTAGTGTGAACACCAACTATTTCTAGGATATAGTTTTAGACATTAATCGAGATCGCTGTGCAATGATCAAGAATGACCTAGTGTCATTACATAAGTATAGCTCACCCATTGATTATCCTATCCTAACATCTTTAGTATCATTCATTTCATTATGTGCATTATTTGAGGCTGACCTCATTCATTCATTGGGAACAATAAATTTAACCGACATAGATCATGTGATTATCATGGATACCACTGTCTCCGCCACATCAAAAAGATGTGGAATAACCGGCAAAAGTGACCCACAACATGGTAGCATACATCAGAATTTAACCCCGCCAGATCCTTATATTGGCAATATAGGTTAGAACACTAGGAGATATAGGGAGACCCATACCCGGCAAGTCGAATAGTCTCATCGCATGAGAGTTACGTGAACCTCCACCCTTCCCGAAAGAAGGAATCACCGGTCATAGGTAGTCTATCGGTGTTCAGTATAATGTTCCATTACATTAAACTCATACGTCATGGAAGCTGGCTTCTAGTATGAGCACATCATAGGTCAATAGATGATTTCGCATCGAATCATTAGTATTAAGTGTGTTAGTCTCAGTACTTTCATTAGAGTGTTTATAGTGACTGGTCTCTTGATTAACTTTACACTTTCATATGTGAGTACATTTTGGTAACATTTACGTAGCCTAATTTGAGATTACTTTCATATTTTACATTAGCCTCATATCATATTGTCACCACATTCATCAACATTAGCAGGTTTTCCCTTCATAATTATTCACCCCTTTTTAGGTGAAGGTTTATTTAATCATATGCCGATGCACTTGGCCATTTTGTGTGGTTCACAGACTTACTTAACCCCTTCTAGGGTTTCATGATTTCATTATTCGTTTTATCATTTCATTGTTCATTTCATCATTTCATTGTTCATTTCATCATATGCCAATGCACTTGGCCATTTGGTGTGTTTCACACTCTTAATTAACCTTTCTAGGATTTCATCATTTCATTATTCATTTCATCATATGCCAATGCACTTGGCCATTTAGTGTATTTTACACTTGTAGTTAACCCTTCTAGGGTTTCATCATTTCATTGCATACATCTTAGGTTAATTTATTTATAAATGTATGTTACACTTATGGGTCTATACATACTAGCCATGAGGCTTTATTCTTAGTTCTTTTAAGTGATTCATAACTTCCTAAGATTATGTAGTACAAGATTTATGCATCTTGTATGTATGGAAAGATCTCAATTTCGATTGAAAAAGGTGGAATTATTTTTGAACATTTAATTCACGTATGAGTTATATATCAATGCGGAATTTGGGCAAGGAAACCCAAGTTTTAATCCCTTGGACAGCACTTATATTTTTCATAGATTTTATTTTTAGTCCATTTAACACTGGGACCCTAGATCGAGCCCCAACATACACATTCCCTATTTTGTTTTTTTCCTTTAAATCCCCTCTTACTTGGCCGAGGGGTTATGGGATCGAAACCCCCCCCCCCCCAGCACCTTTTATTTTTTTCATTAAATTTTCCTTGCCCAATTCGCATAGACCATGAGATTGTGGGATCAAACCCCCACAACCTCCATTTATTTTTCTTTTATTTCGCAGCCTACCTAGTGTTCGTGGGTTCGAGTCCCACGCCTCACCTTTCTTTTTTTTTTATTTTCCCTTTCTCCTTTACTCTTTTTAACAGCTTTGAGGTCGTGGGTTCGATTCCCACGCCTCACATTCCTTTTCTTTTATTGTTTTCCTTTTCTTCCACTCGCTGCCTGGAGGTTGCGTATTTGATTCCCACGCCTCCCATTTTATTTTTATTAATTTTGTACTTTATTTCTAAGCCAGCGCACCCAAGATCAATCCCCCTTTACCCCATTTCCCTTCTAACGTTTTAGTGCTTTTCAAGGGTGAGGTCGCAGTTCGATTCCTAATTACCTCACCTAATTTATACCCATTCAAATTTATAGATTTATAAATCTGTGTTTAGCCGAAAACAACTTATAATTTTCTAGAAATTTTGTCACATTTTCTGGCTCACTTCCTTATACATTTACACTTGAATTCATAGGGTAATTGGTAGATAATATAATACGTTTTGAGGTGCATTGGTCATCTATTCGTTTAGCCACAAGATTGATACTTAAATGAGACACACTTTCATTTTAATGGACATCAAGATTTACATGGGTTAATGCCCATAAAATAACTGCCAAAACATTATCAATTTTGTAGACTTAATCCGAGAACACATAGTCACTACCACATTTTTGCACACACATGCACATAGTTTCGGAACACATAGGTTATCTGTCATACGATTTCAAGTATACAAACATAATTATATCAATCACGAAAACATAATATACACCTAAATCTACAAGCAATCATACCCAACCTCCGATTCATTGGGAGCTAGCGACAGGGGCATGCAAAATGGAGAAACAATCCTAGTTTTTCGAACAAATAATATGAACATTAATGGGTCTCTTGGGAAAGGGACCAAGAGAGAAGATAACCCATACCTTTTTTGACTTCAAACTCTTGAATATCTGCAGAAAAATGTCAACCAAGAACGCATCTAAGTCCCCCCAAAGTCAACACCAACTCAACGAAAAAACTTCTCTTTGCCAACCTGATTGATTTCGTTTGTTCTCTTATATTTTTGTTGTCAGTTCTTTAAGTGTGTAAACTTTGGTTTAACAACTATTTTTCAAAGTTATTTAGTAGAGGGAATCGTGAGTGAGAGTGATAGAGACATGATAGAGAGAGATATGAGCGTCGGAGAGAAGAGTTTTCTTAGGATTAGGAATCGAGTTTAGGACTTAGTCAATACGCTTTTGTTTATTAAATAAATATCTTATTTTATAAAAATTCATATAATGAGTAATAATAATTAAATAATTATATTAATAAATAGCTTAAATAAAAAATCACTTTAATTCATTTCTTCCACCTAGGTTCGACCCGAGTGGAGCAAAACTTCACTTCAAGAGCCCAGTTTTGGCCCTCTCCCACCAAATGACCCCTCCACCTTATTAATTAAAAAATTTATTATATATTTAGGATGATTACGATACTAACCTTATCCAGGGAAAGACCACTTTACCCCTAAACCCTTCAAACGTAAGATTTCCTCTTTTAAGTATGGTAAAGACTCCATCAAGTAAATCTTTGTATTCGAGAGCCCTACATGGTTGGACATAACCTTTTATAGCTCCACTGACTCACAAAGTTATTAGGTTTTGCTCTAGCAAGGGTTCAGAGGTCTGGTTCTATGCGCATCAATGCGTATGAACCCGGTCTAATCATAGACATTCTAGACACATTAAACATTGCTTAACATATTTATTTTTAGGGTTGTTACTGGTTTTGATGGTAATCTCCGCTTGACAATCTTTTTGAGGAGGAAAAGTTGTAGTAAGTTTTACTTGAGTACCTAGCCCCTTTTGAAAAAACCTCAAAAAATGAGAACTGAATTACGCACCTCCAGCTGAGATAATAGATAAAGAGATCCCACTGAAACTCACATTCTAATTTTAGTACAACCTAGCATGTTCTTCCGCCACAAAAGTAGATTTGATGGGAATAAAGTGGGCAAATTTCGTGAATCTATTATCAATCACCCATATTGAATCATTTTTCCTTCTTGTGTAACATTCTTGAAAAGTCATATGTCTAATGTAGAGCCCAATATAACCTAAGGATAAACTATTAGGGGTACATAGGCACCCTATTGCCCAATCTAATATTGATGTTCAATAAATGTAAATTCAATGTAGACCGTAAGCGAAAAGAAAAATCCGTTCAGAGTAGTTTCACAGAAAGTACTAGGCATCAAAGTGTCAATCCTAGTACCATAGAACATGATCATTTAAAATGATCATGTGAATTAAGCATTGCCCAAGGACATATTTAGGGTCATTTGGACAATAAGTGAACTTCCTAGATGAACCATATAAAAAAGTTAGTTATGGAAGTAGAACCAACCCATGTACAAGGCATGTCAAGAAGCTGCCAAAGGAGGGGACCACGCAAACCGAATTCTGTTAGGGTAGTTAAGGGAGGAAAACGCGCAGAAGGGACCACTCCATGTGCGTACTAACATCCTAAAAAACTCTAGGTCCGAAATTGTCCCAAATAGCTAAATAACGTAGGACTAACCAAATTGGACCTATTAGTGAACCCGACTACTTAGGATCAAAACCGGGTTGACACTTACCTAGTACTAGTTAAAGATACAACCTAGTACCTAATCTAGGATGGTCCAAAAGGTTTGTTATGGTCCTAAAACATAAGGGTACTTTAGTAATTCCCATACGTTACCTAATTGATTTATTTAGGAAATTATTTAATTACTTTAAAAGGGCTAAATCAAAAAAAAATAAATTAGATTTCGATTAAGACAAGAAAAGGACAACCTAGTACCTAATCTAGGATAGTCCGAAGAGTTAGTTAAGATAATAACAACTTAAGGGTACTTTAGTAGTTGCCCTAGTCTACATAATTAATTAATTTAAAAGGTCAAAATGAAATTCCTAAGAAAAATATCAGATTTGACCAAATATTGTGTTTTTCTAGTTCAATTAAATCTAGGAGGGGCTTTTTAGTAATTATTTAATTAATTTATTGAATTATATTATTAAACCCTAAGTTGAATGAGTCTAGATGAGTTCTTAAACCTAAAAATCATGTGAAAACTCATAGACAAAAAGGACGCAAAAACAGTAAGAAACAAACGCAAGAAAAACTTAAAAAATTATCATTTTGTCTAAGGCGATTTCAAGGTTTTGTTCAAGGTGGTTTTCGTAGATTAAGTTCTTCATAAGGTATGGGTTTCTCTCCTTGACTTCCTTCTCCAATATTACTTTCTTTAGAATAATTCAAAGATCTTGAAAAATAGGCTTGTATCCTGTCATTGTTGTAGAACTACTTTCCCTAGTATCCTTGTTACTATTTCAATGTTGAATAGGTTAGAAATCATGTTTTTATTATGTGGTGATGGCTGATCTTAATGTGTATAGTTTTTGATTAAATAATGATTGAATGAATCTGTTAACTGGACTCTTTTGATGCTAAGTGTTATTAAGTGAATTTAAAGAATGATACTATGTTAAAGATATGTCCGAAAATGTTATGTATGAAGATGTTAGGGTAAGTTGTGCATACTTGCTGTTAATATGACGTTATAAAGATAATATATTCGTCAATTACTCATATGATGATGTAAGAGATGTTTAAAAAACGTTTTTTCTAAAAATATTTTATAAGGTTAGCTAAAAAGGATATCTGTGAAATCATAATTTGATTGACTGTTTTCCTTGTGTCAATAAAATGGCTAACAAAAACATTGTTTCAAATTTAAATGGGAATTGGCTTTAATTTTATCTATAAATAAGTAAAAGGTTGAATAATGTATAATGTATAAAAACTTTAGCATGTTGCACATGAAAATTGGCTTATGAAAGCAAATATGGTTATTAATCTATGCACAATTGTTTATGCCAATTCTAATCGTATGCCAATAAAATAGCTAACAATACATTGTCTAAAAGTTATTTATGTAAATGGCCATATTATTATGTTATGTAATTAAAATATTGGACAATGGTTCATACATATTGAATTTAAATATGAACATACGTAGAATTTGCACATGCCAAAAAAAATGTTTATATAGTTTAATATTCAAAGGTTGATGCCAATCTTGTGTAGTTAGAGTATGAAATGATAATATAAGTAGTTCTTAACTAATTCAACGAATCCATAATCAAGGGCATTCAACTCATTGGGACAACTCCCAACATGCTCTAAAAGAATGACATATGAAATCATGAAACTCATTGAATGAAGTGCTCATCGTCCATACACGATGATATGAATCTACTACACTAAAGTAAGTAAGTAACATTAGTTATAACATAATTAACGGGGTATAAAGTAAGTAAATTACCAGAATGGGGTGTTAAATGAAATGATATAAGTCTCACTTACAGCTAAGCTACTATTTGAAAAGAATACTCACATATGAAGGTGTTAGAAGGTGTGAGCGAGTCTCATTAACAACAAAGGATGATATGTAAGGCAAATTCAAATTTCATCAATGTTAAGTAAGTATTATATGTCATCAATAGAGTAAGTAAATCTTAACCTATTAAAGAGCCTCCATAATGCTTGAGTAATTACTTGAAGTTAAAGAATAAAGAACATTCACGTAAATGGGTGAGTAATTATGAAAAGCAAACGTGCTAATGTTAATGAATGTGGTCAAAACATCATAAGAGGCTAATGTGAAATATGAGATCAAACTCAAATGAGCCTAAGCAAATGTTATCAAAACGTACTCACCTATGAGAGTGTAAATCTAATGAAAAGACCAATCTATATGATAAATTTAACAAAAGTATTGAGATTAATGTATTGTTAATACTAATGATGAGATGAGAAATCAACCGTTGAGCTATGATGTCCTCATACTAGAAGCCAACATCCATGACGTATAAGTTGAATGTAATGGAACATTATACTGAGCACCGATACGCTAGCTATGAGGGGTGATTCCTTCTTTCGGGAAGGGCGGTACATAAATCTCATGAGATGAGACTCTCCAGTATGACGGGTATTGGTCTTCTTATATCTCATAGTCTTCGAACCTATACTGCCAATATAAGTATCTGGCGGGGTTCAATTCCCATGTACGCTAACATATTTTGGGTAACTTTGACCGGTGACTCCACCTCCTTTCTGTGTGGGGGAGACGGTGGATTTCATGATGCTCACATGATCTATGTAAGTTAAGGTTAAAGTTTCCAAAGAAAGAATGAGTCCAGCCTAAAAGTCTGAAAGGTAATGAAATGAACAATACCGAAGGTGTTTGTGCAAGAAAATCAGGAGGCGAAATCAGATTCAAGTGATGACATTAGGTCATTTTTGGTTATTGAACTTCATGATTCGATGAGAGTCTTAAACTTTATCTGATGTATAGCTTGTGTTTATATAATTCTTCGGATTAATTAAATGAATAATGTGAAGTATGAATGAATGAATGAAGCAGACTCTGTGTTTTCTGTAGAAGGCCCTCGGGTTGAGGTCGGATATGTTGGGCCATCGGGTTGAGGTCGCATATGTTGGGACCTCAGTTGAGATGTTTTAATGTTACATAAACGATTCCAAACTCTCATGTATATGAAATATCTAACATATAAAACATGAAAGTAGTGAAATCAATGGAATGATCAATAGAGAATTGGTTATGAAAGGTAAAGAATATATAGTGTAAAAAATGACTCACTATAAGGTAGGAAAATCATTCCTTAGTCCTTGTATTACTTACTTTGTTCATTGTGGGTATAGGACTACAATGAATCATTGCACTTGTAAATAAAAAAAAGGATCAAAAGAATTATTGAAGTACACAACAACAAGAAGAAAAAGACTGAAACATAAACTAAGGCTTGTGCTAATAGTGGATTATCAATAGATGCCTAAAGGTATATAAACAGGGTTAATAACTAATTAATTTTCATAGTCAATAAAGATTAGCTTATAAATACATTCATACCCAATTGAAGAATGAAATATTTATCATGTAAGTAAGGTAGCCAATAATGGAGCATGGATTATGAATAAACTAAATAATAGGCATAAACAATAAATATTTGCATATATATATATATATATATATATATATATATATATATATATATATATATATATATATATATATATATATAATCATACCCAAAGGGAATAAGAATGAAGAATCTAAAGTAGAGTAGAAAAATCATCTCCTTCGTCTTGTGAATTGTTTACTCAATTTATTGTAGGTATGGGACTACAATGAACCATTGCACTTGTAAGTGAAACATAAGATTGATTGATATCATTGAACTACAGAACATGAAAAAGAAATAGACTGAAAAATAATCTCTGTGTAAACATTAGGGCTCTCGGGTTTGAACTATCAAATTTCCAAATATTCGCTCGAGTTGTTCTAAAATTATGTAGATGATACTAATATCTTATAATCATATAGAAACAGATTTGTGTGCTTTGATTGCATTAAAATACATCATATTCATACCACATTTCACAACTAACGATTTTGGAATGTCTAGTGACTAGGCTTTCCAGAAATAACATGTTGTTTAGAAAGAGTTTTCTTTGATAATACATAGCCTTATGTTTATATATGCATACACCTATACTTTTTACAAGTGGAGTACTAAAACCTACTATTTAATATTTTATAGATGCAGGTTACGGGATAGATTGACGACTCTTGCAACAGTTTGAACATCAGTATTTCTCCATACCATTTGGTAGGTCCTTTTGATTTCGAGGATGCTACAGATTTAGTCTAGCCTTAGTCTTAGAAAAAGCTAGTGGATGTTGTCCCTAGCACTTCTTTCGTACTTTCATTTTGATAATTTTTAATAAGGCCATGTTTGGCAAACGTATTTATGATATATTCTTATTCTATTTCGAAATGATTCCTATGATAGTTGGTTGCTATATTTATGTTGAGCTTAGTATATGATAAATTCATGAAATAATTATACGAAGTGTATGTATACTTCATACGTTTAAAATTTATAAATTTTCTACTAAAATTAACCGTGTCATGACATTTTGTCTTAGACAAACCCTCTATAAACCATATATATATATTCCTATTTCAAAAAAGGGACATTCATAACTTGTGTTCACCCTCCCGGTCATTGATCCTGAACCTTAACTTGTTTACAATTTAGACACTTAAGCACAAAATCCATTATATCCCTCTTCAACATATCCCACCAATAGACCTCTTGAAGATCACGATACATTTTGGTGGCACCCAGATTAATGGAATATGGGGAACCATGTGCTTTTTCAAAAATTTGTCTTCTTCGCTCATCAACATCTGGCGCACACAATATGTGCCCCAAACTCCCCAAGGGAGAATGACTCATTGAACTTTCTAAAAACCAATTCCATCAATTCCATCAATAAAGGGTCAAGATGTAACTTTGACTTAACCTAAACCACCATAGATGATTCGGAATTATGATTAACCAAAGAACTTCCATTTGGAAAAATTATTAACCGAACACCCAACCGAGCTAATCTATGTACCTTTTGCACTAACTCTCTCTTATGAAATAGGGTATAGGCTACACTACACTTTGACATTCGACTTAGAGCATCCACAACCATGTTGGCCTTGCCGAGGATGTAGAGAACACTGATGGCATAGTCCTTCAAAAGTTCCAACCACTTTTTTTGTCGGAAATTCAAATCCTTTAGGATAAACACCTATTTAAGACTCCTCTAGTCAGTAATACATGTACTTGGACCCCATAGAAATAATGCCTCCATATTTTCAGGGCAAATACTTCATCCGCTCATTCAAGGTCATGAGTTGTATAGTTCTTCTCTGCACCTTAAGTTATCTAGAAGAATAAGTTATAACCGTACAATTTTTTATAAGGAAAGAATCCAAACCTACTCGAGAAGCGTCACAATACACCACAAACCCTGTGGTACCCTCTAGTAAGGTCTATACATGAGCTGAGGTATGCATATCTTTCAATTCATGGTAACTTATTTCACAAGCTTCCGACCACTCAAACATAGATTTTTTTTGGGTTAAGGTTGTCAAAGTAGAAGCAATAGATGAAAACCCATCACTAGTCTCCTATAATACCCGGCTAAACCCAAGAAAACTTGAATATGAATTGGAGTAAAGGATCTAAGTCAATTCTTAACCACTTTTATTCTCTTCGAATCAACCTATATACGCTCAATTTACATAATGTGTCTGATAAAAGCAACGAATCTCAACAAAAATTCACACTAACTTTATTTAGCAAAGAGATGATGTTCATTAAGTATTGTAGTGCTATCCTCAAATTGTCCATATACTCATCCTCACTCTTAGTATATACCAAGATATAATCAATGAAGACAATCACAAAAAATCAAGGTAATCTTAGAACACTCTATTCATAAGTTCCACAGAAGTCACAAAGATATTTTTTAAACAAATGGACATGACTAGGAGCTCATAATGACCACATCTAGTTCAGAAAGACGTTTTAGGTATATCTTCACCTCTAACACTTATTTTGTAATACCCCGACCTAAAATCAATTTTTAAAAAGTACCTTTCACATTGGAGTTGATCAAACAAGTCATCGATCCTAGGTAGAGAACACTTGTTCTTTATGGTGATCTTATTTAGTTGTCGGTAATCAATGCACATTCTAACAGATTTTTCTTTATTATTCCCAAATAACATTGGAGCGCCACATCATTAAATACGATGTCGTATGAAACCTTTGTCTTGTAAATCCTTGAGTTGATGTTTTAGTTCCATCAACTCTACCTCAACCATTTGTTACGGACGAATTGAAATAGGTTTTTAATCTAGCAAGAACTCCATGCTGAAGTCTATTTCCCAACCGGGAGGGACTCTGGAAAAGTGATCGGGAAAGATTTCTGAAAAAATCATTCACTATGGGGACCTACTCCAAAGGAGTAGTCTCAGATTCAAGGTTATTCACCCTCACTACATGATAGAAAAATCCTTAGAAATCATCATACAAGATTTTAGACATGAAATATTCAACCACTAGTGATTGAGTTGCCCCCTTTCCACTAAACGACAGGCTCACTAGGAAATTGGAAATTACCCTTGTTCTACAATCAATAGAAAGAAAAACAAGCATATAACCAATCCATCCCAAAAATGACAATAAATTCCAAAATATGAAGTTCTACCAAATCGACAAATGTAACTCTATTGGGAAATAATATGGGACATTTCCTATTGACTCTTTTAGAAACAACGAAGTAACACACCAAGGAAATAACCAAAAAAGGTTAAACTAAAAATATCGGGTAATACATGAAACATCATGGAGACTAAAGGAGATAAAAAAGATAAACTGGCACCGGGATCTAGTAGATCATAGACATAAATGGAAAACAATTGTAACATACCGGTGGAAACATCGGGAGACTCCTATTTGTCACCCCTAGAGCAGAAAGCTTACAAGCATTCTTATGAGGAGCATTTGGAATGGGAGCACTTGCTTGTGCTTGAAAATTTTCTTTTCTTTATGCCTTAATCAGAGGGTAATCCCTCTTTATCTGGCCAATCATAGCACAAATATAGCAATTACCCATGCCAAATAGAGATTTGCCTTCATGTTTTCTGCTACACTTATCACAAATAGGCTTCTCGACATAGGGACCACTACCTTTCCCCACTTGAGGCTTGGGTGTACACCTTTTCACATTGTTGACCCTTAGGGTGTTAGAAGAGTCTTGGTTGGAAAACTTTTCTTTATCCTTGGCTCTTCTTGAACCTCAAATCTAGACTTGGAATAATTTGCATCTTCCGACCTAGTCGTTTTAAACTTCTTACAAACTTGCATTCGGGTTCATTTGAACCCTATCATACTTAGAAACTTCAGTAACCAACACTTGAGTAAAGCTATGAATGGCGACCCTTATCTAAAAATTTGGACATAGTCCCTTCTTCAATGGGAACTTGATGGTTTTTAGAAGCTTTAGGGGAAACCGCCTGTCACATCTGGGGAGCGCCTCCTAGAGGTAACCAGCGTTGTACTTCTCGGAGATAACTAAGACTAGCCTGTTAGTGTACATCATTAAATTATAGGTGAAAAATGCAGTAAATTTAGAACTTTTCTATATCTATGTTGAGGTTTACATAGACTTCTCGCATACACACAATATGTATACATATCAAGTTTACATGACCCTTCATATTAGAATATTACATAGTCTTGTACTTATATTTCACAATGATATATTAGATACTTATCATAGTCCTAAAAGAGTGTATCATCTCATAACCATTAAAAACAAGAGTATATAGATTGGGCATATCCCATACATATTTGTAATAATGCAACATATAGGTTATACAAACTGTACTTTAATGAAAAGAAAGAACATAGTAGTCATAAATTAAAAGAAAATTTATAAGATCGATATTGGCACTGCCCTTAGAAAGTGAGGACCAACCCAACTTTGATTTTTAGAAATTTCAAGTATTCTTCAAAGTCGTCTCAAAAGCCCATCAACGACCAGAACCTAAAATTTTGGGGAAAAGGGAGAATATAGGGTTAGCACATCACATGTGGTAAGTATGAGACCATATGCACATATAATGTCAAATCATGGTAAAAAGGGACATTTCATTAAAACATGTTATTTTTACATTTGGAAAGCCTTATGAAATGTCAAAAACCAATACAAGTCTTCAATGCATATTTGTCAAATCAATACCATGTACTATACAAGACCAAACAATGTTAAGTCAAATCAAGTCACATGCATATCAACATACTTGATCCCATGATCAAATGCAACACTATGATCAAGTCATAACATCATAAACATGAATAAGAGTATCACATTATAATAAAGCAAGAGCATTACTAATGATCATAATTAAGTCCACTTGTGCATTAACAAATCAAAAATCCATAAATTTACGTAATCAAGTAAACCTATAAAGAACCATAACCAATGTACAACTCCACATAACATATAATTAAGAGTACATAATATCATAATTTACCAGTAGAGACCAACTACATGTTCATAAGAGTAACCAACATCACATAGTGCCATTTAGATGTAAGATCATCACATTATCATCATTTATCTTCATAAGCATATACATACATTAGAACAACCTCTTAAGGCTTTCCTCAAGGTAAACTAGTGGAAGACATAGGTAGAGTCTCGTACACCTACCTAGGCTATGTCAAAACTCTTAAGTCACCCTAGTTGGTTTGTACTTCATTACTTCAATTTAGTTTAGGGAACAATTTTCTTAACAGACATGGACCACAAGATCTAAGTGTGGAATCCGGTGTTATAAAACCTTTCACCGATTAAAGGTGGTCTACCAGCAAGAGTACAACCAAAAATAAACATAGCTTTATAGGTGGATTAACTAGCTAGTGTTAGCATGGGGGTAACATTGTTTAAGGAACTAAGAGATAGGTATTAACTCTACACGTGAACCTTTTAAATTTAAGCCTTCTCTGTTGAGAATTCATAGGGTGAGTATTCCTCATAGCGGAGTCAACACGTCATGTTCAAATATAAGGTTATCTTCCTCTATTGAAAGGCAACCTATTTTATTGTCAGGTTCTCTCATTGCTAAGCTAACGTCCCTTTTGAAATCTTTTTCATGCCTTTATTAATGATCATAACTTAGTTTAAGTCATTGGTTTTTACCCCTTATATAATTATCATCATCATAGCTCAATAAGAATTGAAATATTATTTTGCTTTCATTAAAATTGATACATGTGAGATTAGCACACTTATATAATCAATCATTGAATAAAACATTGGTAGGTCATCACCATCTTTTAACATTTACATATTAGCCAACACCTGACCATACCATAGTGAGGACATTTAAATTAAACATCATAAAAACCCTATCAATCCTAATATAATGTTTACTTCAACACAAAATCACCACTCAATCAAAAGTACCCATAATTCAAGTAAAGAGTTGAGATCACAAGACTTACCTAGTCATCCTTCCTAAGAAAACATCAAATTCTTGCCATCAACGCTCAAACTCAAGCCAACAATGGGTGTAGTATCATCACATAATGACAAAAAATAATAATGAAATCAATTGAAACACTATACAACAATCCATCACTAGTTCATACCTTAAGATTAAAGACTCAGGTCGAATTCATAATCTACTTCACAACATATGTCAATTACTTAAGAGCAAGAACAATATTAGTATAATTCATGTCAATCTATTAATTAATTGATACAATAACATCATAGAATAGTAATTCAACCAATAACCAAGTCAATTGAGTTAACACTACACAATCCAACTAAGGAGCAGAACCTAGGGTTAAGGGGAAAATCTTATCTTCTACAAACTAGAACAACCAATCAACGATTAGTAATTTATATATAATTTATCATAATTTATTCCATACATTCACAAGAAACCATATACAAACCCAATGAAAACTCATCTCTTTAATTCAATTTGAAGGAATCTTTTGTGGAAAAACATACCAAAGGTGAAAGTAATTCAATACATTGTTGATTGATGAAGATTGACCAACAAAATTTTGGTCTTTATGTCCTCGAATCACCTTGACCTTGACTTTTATGGTGTTCTTTTACTTTGGAGAGAGATAGAAGAGAGAAGGAAGAGAGTTTGTGCTTTTGGAATTATGAGAGTTAGGTTACTCTAATTAGGTTAGGGTATTTGAGTATTTGGGAATTAAGAGAGTTAGGTTACTCTAATTAGGGAATTATTAGATTTAGGTTATCTAAATAGATGTATCTTGAACCCTGTGTATGCAATATGCATTATAAGTCATCAATTTCATGACTACAATACTGAACCTACCTTCCCTACTTGGGAAGGGACACTACTAACTACTTGTTCACTCGGCGCTAAGCTAGAGTCCCTTTTGAAAGTCATTGTTTAACAATCATAACTTAGTTTAGATCAAAGGAGACTACTCCTTGTATAATCATAGTCATTATCATAGTAGGAATTGCATGACAACATCCGTTCGTACAATGCACATATGTGAGATTTGCACATTATCATCATTATGTCATAATAACACACATATGCGATTCATAACAAACTTATATCTTTACATCTTAAGCATGAACTCAGAATCATATAACCAAGACATTTTAATTACATCATCATACAAGACCGAATTAATATAATCACAAGATATACTCCAGTGAAATTAATCACCAAGTACAAGCCATCATAATTGAAGTAAAGGTTTGAAATCATAAAGATCTACAAAAACTTCTTCCAAAGTTATTATCCATGGTCTTACCATCAGGCAAACAATTTCATCCAATAATGTGTGTAATAAAATTATACAATAATAATTAACACCAATATTAAGTCAAATACTACATCAGTAACCAATTCAACATCAATTTATAACCTAGCATAGGGGAATAGATCTCAACATGGATTCGTCAAGAAATAGATTGAATCCAAACAATACATTACCCTAGGTAGTCCATGAATGAATTATAATATGAAAAATAAATATAACAATAAGTACATTCATAAATTCCCATCAATTGATAAGCAAGTTTCGAGATTTGGGAAAATTTGTTAAGGGACATGATCCACACGAAATTCCCATCAATTATCACCAATTACTTAATAATATACACTTAATTAGCCTTGGGTAATCACTATTAGACATAATCAACCATGAATTTAATATTTAGAAAAAAACTCATTTGTTGAAGAAAAACACTATGAACTAGCTTATTTGGAAATCAACTTTGAGAGGACCTCTTAGGGAAAGAAATCCCAAGAGTGAATAACTCATACCTTATGAATCTTAATTCACGAAATTCAAGTGATATACTAGTTAAATTGGACTTTCTTTTCAAGGTTTTTTCTTCCTTCAATGGAGGTTGAATAGAGAGAGAGAAAGTAGAGAGAGGTTCGAGCTTTTGGTTTTTTATTTGGGGATTTGATTAGAATGAGTAAATGTAATGGAAATCAGATCTAAAGTCAATATATAGTCCCCCCATGAAATATCCAAAAGAATGTTCACTTAAGTTTCTTTTTTAATGAAGTCAAACTTGTATTCAAAATTTTGGATTTTCATGGGAGAACAAGTCTGCGACGCGGAGCTGCACCCACTTGATTTTCTAAATTAAATTTCTAGACAGAAGAATACCTGATCTGACTACAATACACAATTGATTTTTTTATTCAAAGTGAGACCTAGCCCGCAACGCAGACCCTCTCCACCTAGGAGCAATTTATGGCTTCCCTACGTATCTTGCTTGGCTAAGTTTGGGGTTCCTTCGTTTACCCTTATTGCAATCCTTGGGGGTCTGACATGGAGGTTTTCACACTATATACAATATTTTACATATTTAAAGTCTTTATTGATGTTTTATAGTACATATGACACCTCCAATAATTTTGGAAACCTAAGGACATTTAAGTAGTTCAAATACACTAGCTTACAGACGTCATGTGAGGTTTAGTTAATCATGTGAGGATCGAGCTTAAGTCATGGACTTTCGGAGTGTAACATTATCCCCCTCCACCCCCCTTAGTAATATTCTTCCCCAAATGAACCCAAAATCTTTTTTAGGGAAAATGATAGACTAAATACAAGTAGCCCAGCCAAATGCAACATAACAAAGCATGAGTTACAACTAAAAAATGACATAAAATCATGATATTCACACAAAGTAACTCAAAGCATCAATAACTTCATATGAGAGCTCAAACATTCCATATGAGGGATTTCTTTCTTAACAACAACATGAACTTTACAAACCATAAAGAGACACTTAGCAAAAATTCCATTCAAAATACATCAACATGCTCAATATCATTTCATAAACGAAACAACATACAACAATACACGAAATGAGTGACAAAAAAGTAAAAGAAAATTTCACTTTCTTAGGAACCCACATAAGGAAGACTCAATTAACCTTTTTTTTAAATCATATCACCCCTTTTATGGGTGAAATTTTCAGATACACCTTATCACCTTCTTCAAGTTCAAGCTCTCTTCTTTTATTGTCTGCAAAATACTTTTGCCAACAAAAGGATGCCTTCAACCTATCCCTTATGACTTCAACTTTGTCATAAGTTTCATATAATAATTCGGTACCAAAGAGTGAAGACACACCAAATGTAAATCATCCAACTAGAGATATACATCTCCTACCATATAACTCCTCAAATGGAGCCATGTATATAGTCAAATGGTACCTATTGTTATGAGAGCTCAACAAAAGGCAAATGTTCATCCCAATTTCCCTTGAAATCAATTAAACAAGCTTTAAGCATATCCTCAAGGATTTGAATAGTACCTGACACCTTACCATCAATTTGGGGTTGAAAAGCAGTGCTTAACATCAATTTTGTACCCAACCCTTTTCGGAATTACCTCCAAAATGTAGTTGTAAATTTTTTCCCCATAAACGATATGATAGATAATGTAAAAGCATGAAGAAAACATTCTCATCTATGAAGATCCTTGGATAATAGTCCGCCTTGTAAGTGGAATTGATGGGGATAAAATAAGCGGACTTTGTCAATTTATCCATGACATCCATATAGAGTCATTTTTCCTTCTAGGCAAAGGCAAACCCACTATGAACTCAATATTAATGCCTTTCAACTTATAAGAGGGAAAATGCATTTGTTTGAGTACGCCACCGGACATTTGATGCTCCGCTTTCACTTGTTTGCAATTTGGACACCTTTCAACAAATTTCACTATGTCCCTAGCCATTACTCAAAATACTTCTCTAAGGTCCTGATACATCTTAGTAGAGCCAAGATTAATTCAATAACGAGAACCATGATTTTTCTAAAGAATCCTCTTTGTCAAATAATTTATATTGCGCACACAAAACCTTTCTTGATAACTTAAAACACCATCCATCCAAAACGAGAATTACTCATTAAGCTTACCAAGGAAAAAATCCTTCAACTCCATCAATTATGGATCAAGGTGTTGTTTTGACTTCACCTCAGCCACCAAAGATGATCTGTAGTTATGATGGACCATAAAAACATCTTTGACTAGGTCATTCTAGGCTTTCTAAACATGATACACACTACCCATGGTCATACGACTTAGAACATCCGCAACCACATTGGCCTTGATGGGGTGTTAGAGAACACTCATATCGTATTTTTAAAATTCCAACCTTATTCTTTGTCGGATGTTTAAATCCTTTTGAGTAAGCACATCTTAAATATCTTATGTTCGGTATACAAATTAACATGAAACCTATAATTATATGCCTCCATATTTTTAAGGCAACCACCACGATCACTAACTCAACATCATGAGTTGGATATTTCTTGTCATGCACCTTAAGTTGTCTAGAGGCATAGGATACTACAATCCCATGTTGCATAAAGACATACACTAAGCCCACTTAATATGCATAACAATATACCAAGAAGCCCTTGGTACACTCTAGAGCAGAGGTAAGGCTATCTTTCAACATTTGGAAGCTTCTTTTAGATGCTTCCAACCACTTAAATTTCACTATATTTTGGGTAAACGTTATCAAAGTAGAAGCAATGGAAGCAAAACAACCCGCAAACCACCTATATTACCCCCTAGACCGAAGAAAATACGAATGTTGGTTGAAGTCATTGGTCTAGGCAAACTCTTCCTTGCTTTGGTTTTCCTTTGATCAACTTCAACTCCCTCAATAGAGATGATATGACCAATGAATGTGTCACATCCGGGGAGAACCCCCTAGAAGTAACATTGCATACTTGATCTCTTTGATGACTTATAAAAGCCCATAGTTATCATTCATTGCATGGTCATAGTAAATTTAGCGAAAAATTTACAACTTTCCATAGCACATCGTATGCTAGAAACTCACTTCGTATATATAAAATATCATAAGTACTTACTTAGATTGTACTCTCTTTTTTCTAGCCTAGACTCAACATCATAAGAGTACATCAGGGTTACGGACCTTATAACATATTAAAACTATATAATTAAAAGACTTCAAAAATATCTTGACATAAGACATCCTTAAATTATAAGCACTTCTTTTGCTTGATTTTTTGAAACACATAACAAGCTCCACAATCATAGAGACATCCTTTTTAGCAGCCATAACTAAACCTTGTGTAAAAAATTGAGAACAATGAAGTTAGTTCAATTATGCACTAAATGTGCAACCATGCAAAAACATGCATTTAAAAGGGTCTTTTTTTCTTAAAATCCTACTTCATATAAATTTTAGAAAATATTCATAAAACAGTGTTACAATAAGAACTATACCATTTACATAAATATATAGGCATATCCAATGATAAAACTATATCATGTTAGAAACCCTTTCATATGGAGAAAGCATATGTAAGCATGTATCTTGTTTAGGGTACACTTGAGAACACCTTTAAGGCCCCTCTATTGACTAGATCTTCATATATGTGTGTATACTGACATTTGGGAAAACCTTTCACATAACATATATATGTTACACATGTTCATATATCTGTCACGATCCGCAAGTACACCCTAGGAGTTAGAGTATCCTTGTGTTGTCACGGGGAAACTAAGACTACAAGAAGTCTCATCTAAGCCTCTCGCATCATTCATTGCTTAATAAACATACTAAAATTAGTAAGAATTTAAAACATTTTTCACTCACGAAGAACTCTTTCATAAACAATATGCAAACAGAAGACTTTCATTTAAAACACTAAATCTTTTCAATATCTACTTGAACCATCTTAACTTTAGAGTATACAACACCTTGGACTAAGCCAATACAAAACAATAAAATAAATTCTATGACATAAGGACATGTGGGTATTGTTCTCGAATGGATGAGGAGTCACCAATACTATATCTTCAAGCCTTAGAAACCTATCTATCCTCCATGGCATATCAATACTTCCAATTCCCTACACTTTAGTCAAAAAGGGAAAAGAAGGGGTTAGTACATTAGATGTAGTAAGTATGGAAGCCTTGCAAAAACTATGAAAAAGGGACATTTAGTAAATAAATTGCTTTTCATGAAATTTTATTAAAACATCCTAATTTAATCATATGAACAATATTTAACAAGTAATAAAACACATAAGAATTATTTTAATAAAAAAGTCACATTTTAAGAAATGTTAGAGTGAATTCACTTCATTGTACAATGAACTCACTTCACTATTACTATGAAGTTCCTTTACATCACTTTGCACACCATTTAGCATATAAGTCCCTCACTAAAAGCTATTCTAAGACACTACTTAAGTAAAGCAAAGAGATACCGCCCATGCACTGTAACATTTTGGAAAATCATACGTTTAATGAAAAGCTCATTAGGTTCTTAGGAATGCTTATCAGGGGTAAGTAGGCATGCCAATGCCTGGTATTTAAAAGTATTGGGCATATTAGAAAATTATGGGAATAGTAGAAAATGTTGTCTTAGAGAGAGTTAGCCTAATTTAAAAGTATCTATGTGTTTTTGTAATGAATGTACATAAAATGAAGATTCTAAGCTAATTAAAAAGTCATCTTTACAAATCACATGAACTACTGGGCATCCAAGTGTCAAGCCTAGTACCATAACACATAAACATTTGAAAGGATCATGTAGATTAAACATTGCCCAACGACGTAGTGAGGATCCTTGGTTCAATAAGTAAACATACAAAAATGAACGATAAATAATAGTTTTTTAGGAAAGTACAACAAAATATGTGCAAGCGTAAGTGCAAGACATGTGAAAAAGGTGCTAAAAGAGCGGACCACACTAACAAAATTCTGTTAGGGTAGTAAGGGGGAAAACGTGCACAAGGGACCACTACATATGGGGCCTAACCTCCCTACCAATTATAGACTCTAACCGACTGCCCTAAACAACTAATTAACCTAGGACTAGTGCACCCAACAACCTAAGACTAAAACCGGGTTTACACTAACCTAGTAATAGTTAAAGAGACAACCTATTACCTAACCTAGGATAGTCTAAAGTGTTAGTTAAGATACTAACGACTTAAGGGTACTTTATTAATTACAATAGGATAAATAATTCATTAATTTAGTAGCTTAACTAATTAATTTAAAGGGAAAAACTTAAATCACAAAGAAATATCTATATTTCGGTTAAAACAGGAAAAAGACAACCTAGTACCTAACCTAGGATGGTTCAAAGGATTATTTATGGTTATAACGACTTAAGGGTACTTTAGTTATTACCCTAGGTCACTTAAATGATTAAATTAGACATTTAATAAATTAAATTGAAGGGTTCAAACCGAAATTCTTGCAGTAATCTAGTGCAACTAAAGAAACATCCTAGTACTTAACCTAGGATGGTCTAAAAGGGATAATTTTTGTTCCATTGATTTAGGGGCAGTTTAATTTTTACCCTAGGTAACTTAATAAATTAAATTAGAAATTCAATTAATTAATTTAAAGTGAAAAAACGAATTTATTAGGAAACATTTCAGATTCGACAAAGTGTTGTGTTTTCCTAGTTCTAGTCAATCTAGGAGGGTTTTTATTAATTACTTAAATAATTTATTAAATTAACTTATTAAACCTTAATTTGAATGAGTAAACATAAGTTTTTAAACCTAAAAATTATGTTCAAATTCATTGACAAAAAGTAGGCAAAAACAGTAAGAAACGAACGCAAGAAAAAAGCCAAAAATTTATCGATTTAACTAGGGAGATTTCAAGGTTTCTTCAACGTTTCGTTCAAGGTGGTCTTTGTAGATTATGTTGTACATTAGATATGGAATTATATACTGATTAACTAAACTCTTTAATTGAAGCAATATAGGATGCCAATTCTATTTCTCCTTAAACTCCACTACAATTAAAGAATTTAATTCATTAGAAACTATCACACCACAATGTAATGTTCCCATAAGGGAAACTCCTAAGTGAGATAATTGTTTTTCTCTTCCTCAACATGTTTCACACTACCCATGAATAATCTTTTCAGGGGGTCACTAAATATATCAGCCGTATTTGAGTTGTAGATTACATTATTGTCAAAGTCTTTAATTGATTCAAGACATTTCCACTAAAAAAATTCAACTCATTATGGGTGAACACATAATTGAGTCTTTCATGACTTTTGAACCCATCAACATAAAAAACATAGTCATGAGTTAGGCAATTCTTTTGATGGAGCTTATGATTTTCGGAAGCATAAGCTATGAACATTACGCTGCTGCTTCAATACTCAACCTTATCCAACCCTAGATGCATTAAAACAAATCACATGACCCTATGAACATTGTGGTAGTGTTATGAAAGAAGATTTAGTAAACTTAGTCTTCAATTCTAAGAAACCTTTGTCACACTTATCTCACCATTGATATTTGACCTTTTTCTAAATCTACATTGTCAATATAGAAGCTATGAATAAATTTTTTTAAATAAACCTCCTTTAGTAATTGTCAAACCAAAGAAACTTTTGATATAATTCGGTAATGTGTGTCTGGACTAGTGGTTTACTACCTTCATTTTGTAAGAAACAAATGAGATAACATTGTTGGATATAACATGACCAAGGAAAGTGAATGATTGTAAGAATAATTCAAATTTGGTATACTTAGTGATTAGATAGCAATGTTTAAGGGTTTGCATTCTTTCTAATTCCTAGAAAAAAATGATGATATCATCAAAAAGATGAAAATGAAAAATTCCAAATATTCTTTTAACATCGTATTTCATATGTCTATGAAAGTTTCATAAGCATTTGTTAGTAAAAAAGGAATAGCTACAAATTAATAGTGACCATACAATGTTTTTTGAACTGTCGTGAGGATGTAACTATGTCTTACTTTTAGCTGATGATATATGGATCAAATGTTTATTTTAGCAAAGCAACAAGCACCCTGATGCTTTTTGAATAAGTCATGGATTCAAGGGATTGGATAATTATTCTTGATTGTGACTTTATTTTACTTATTGTAGTTGATTCACATTTAGAGGGAACAATTTTTCTTTCGCACGAATGACATAGAGAATTGCACAGTGAGATATTTGGTGCAATGAAGTCTTTCCCTAGAAGATCTTCGAAATAATCTTTCAATTCCTTAACATGAAATTGAGCAATCATGTAAGGATGAATCTAAATTATCAAGATATCTTGAAAGAGATCTATATTTACTATTCTCTGATACAAACTTTATAACAACCCAAACGTACCCCCTTGAAGCTACCAGCGTATGAGACTCCATGAAGTCCCTCAAAAGAATATCGTATCATTGCACAATATACTCTCAAAAATAAGTAATAATTCAAAATTTTCTTCACGCACGGAGAATACATTCATTAATACACATGCTGAAGCTTTTTAAGACCATCTGCCTGTACAATGTCTCATTAAACCATGTAATACTGTGAATCTAATTTAATGGAACCAATCCCATAAAACACTAGAAATAAAGGCTATAAGAAATAAAACGAAAATGTTGGTCTTATCCTAGATTCTATGGGAACTCACTAGTACTCCATCTTCAACCCTTAGAAACCTATCCATTATTCATGGCATATAAAGACTTCCAATTCTGTACATTAATGTCAAAATGTAAAAAGAAGGGTTATCACATTGAATGCACTAACAATGGAAGTCATGAAAAAACCATGAAAAAGGGACTTGGGTATAGAAACTTGTTTTCATGACATTGTGTTAAAAACCTTTATAGTAAGAGTTTAAGAGACATAATAAAAGTAACCTATCACATAGAAGATAATATCCACATAATCACAATATTTGAACATAATCACTTACATTACATTTAAACATTTACATCACCTACGAAGATTATCCTAAGACCCACCAAAGTATTATATGAAGTGGCCACCCAAACAACCCCTTCACACACACCTACGTACTCCTCAAGACCAACTAAAGTAAATATATTTCCTTTCCATCAAATATCTCATAGTCCATATTGAATAAGGGTAAGCCTTTATATCATTTTGGCTTTCTAGCTAAGGCTACTTTAAGACTAACCTGAGTAAAACATGAATAGACCGCCCATACATCCTCTTCAAGCCTACCTATGTAATCCTAAATGCTACCCTTGTTAGGAACCTTTCTATACAACACTTCATTAAGATAACCTACTTCCATTTAGGGGAACCATATTCATTAAAACCGTTTTGAAGGACACTCATTTACTCAGAGAACATTAAATAATGGTCTTGAAAAAGACCTAGGTCATATCATCTTCAAAGCCTACTCGTTCCATTTATAGATAGCATCCCGTTCCACTACATACATGTCGTATAACTTCTAAAACACTAGAATGCTTCCCAGATAATGAGAATAGGAATTGACCAACACAGAACATATTTGCTAGGTATAGAATCTAAAGTCTACCCTAATACGATGATGGCGTTCTAGATGCGAAAGGTAAAGTAAGGACACATCCTTTGATGGAACATGGTTAATGAATATCAAGGTTTTTGTTGTACTCTAGTCTCATCTTTATTAGTGCCACTACCAACAACCTATTCTCTCAGTGTTTTGCCTTTGTTCTCATAGAGTATGTTCAATCACATAAATGTCTATGAGAAAGTACCATTTCTTTGTATTACCAAATCAAACTACCCGTACAAAGGATGGGTCTACTTGGGCTGCCACTCAATGTATATAAGGATAGCTTTTATGACTTCCGTAGAGAAGGTTTCATGACTTCCCTTTCAACCTATCCATAAGTCCATCATTAAACTGAAGAAGGATACCATTACGGTCTTTAACTTCAATACTTCTATTAACCTTCTTTTATATTTTCAAGGTTCTATTTTCTTTGCCTTCTTATTATATTCAAGTTCCCATAGTAGTCATCCTTAGAAGTGAACCATCTTAGGTCTATCGATCCTACACTTTTATTCATCGATATATCATGCACATACATGAAAAGGGTGCCTAAGACTACGAAGTCAAGATATCACATATTCACATAACTTTCATGTATAAAGAAGAGGAATTTTGTCTAGAAAATAAATACACAATATTCATCATATCAACATAAAACATCATGGAGTATCCTAATAGTCCTCTTCACCGTTTGATAGGCCATCAATAGAAGCATCGTAGTAGCCTTTGTGTCACCCAAACCCAACTTCTTGTAGATATAGAGAGGCATGAGATTTATTTTTTCCCCAAGATCACGTAATGATTTATCAAAGTGTAACAACCCGATTGTACATGGTATAGTTAAAGTACCCAGATCTTCTTTCTTTTGCAGAATAGACCTTGTAGCAATTGAACTTCAGTGTTGCATTTAATCATCATCTTCAAAACTAAGAGATCACTTCTTACTAACCTTATCTTTCATTAACTTGGCATAGCCAGGTATTTTTTCAAGAGATTCTATCAAAGGGACATTGATGGAAAGCTATTTCAACATGTAGTGAAACGCCAGTATTTACCATCTTCGATCTTTTTCACCAATCTTTGCGGAAATGGGGGTGGTTGTCTAGGAATGGGTGTCACTTTTTGGGGTTTCTCAACTTCTTTACCTGATTTATCTACCAATTCAACACTAACTTCCCCTACCTCATCATCTCCTCTCTTCTTATATTCGACGCCAGGCATAGGTGGATCCATTGTCTACTTACATTCTCGAGTAGTGAGTGTCATACAATGTCCATCATTTTTTGGATGCTGGACAATATTACTAGGAAGAGTACTCAATTGGTGTGGGTTAACAGTATAAGACAAATGGTCATTTGCAACTCAAGATGCTTGATTGAGATTACATGTGCCTCAACCTTTTGCCCAATATTTGCTAAATCACCTCTTAACTTGTTGGCGTGCTCATCACTAGCATCAAACCTCATAATCTTCTTCTGCAACATATCCTGAACTCACGCCATTCTACCTCCACTATTCCGAGGATAAAATTCCCAATTTTAAGGTGAAATACAGGGCCCACTCCGATAGTTTCTATTACCATAGTTACCCTAGTTGAACTTGTTGTCGCTTTTATAGTTTCCATCTTGAACATAGCGACCCTCTCGGTTATAATTTTCATAGTTCTGACCTTGGTGCCAATTTTCTTGATCAGGTCCTTGGGAGTTCGGCCAGAAACCTCTCGTCTGCTCATTAACTACATAAGAAACTTTTTCATAGTAGTAGTAATCAACTAGTTATGGTGGTTTAGCAAAATAGTTCACCACATTTACCTTTTCGGCACCCCCGATGAGATGATTTAACACTAACCAAAGCTCAGTTCTCATTTGATCAATCTCTCCACGAATCTCATCTGCAGCTAGGTAATGGGAAGCTTGCACTGCAAAAGTGTTTCACTAGTATCCGACTTCCTAGTGCTCCAAGCTTTATATTTTGAGAGTTTTTCTCTAACTTGTCAGTGTCTCTTCATAATTACACTCGCAATCAGAACCACCCGCAATCGTATGAAGCACTAATTTATGATTATCATCTTGTTTCCGATAGAATTAGTCTTGTAGTGACTCATGATCAATGTGGTGGTTTGGGACACTTCTCAAGAATGAGCTGAACCTATCCCAAGAACTGCTTACTCACTCCCCTGGTAATGCCACAAAGTTTTTCACCCTATCTTTGTGAATTAACTCTTTAGAAACCGTGTAATACCTTTGTAGGAACACATACCCCAATTGCTCCTAAGTATAGATTGAATTGTAGGGAAACTCAGTAAACCAAATTACAGCCTTTCCCGTTAGGGAGAGAGGGAACACCCTTAATCAAATTACATCCAAGTCTATGTCTGGCTTCCCTACACAACTCTTACACATCGACCTTAATTTTTCTATTTGAGCATGTGGATCATCATATGGAATCCTCGAAAACAATCCTCTAGTGGTAAGCATCTGCATCAAGCTGCTAGTTACCACAAAAGTATGACCATGTGGTAGAGGAGGTAGGGAAAGTGTCCCTCAGTGTCAGTGATGTTAACATTTACCTTACAGTACTCTTGAGGATGTGGGGCGGGAGTTTTTCTTCTAGGATTACCATAACCTGGGTTATCAACAACCACTCGATTATAAGCACTAACTGGCGGGGGAAATTGAGGGTTGATGTCATCATCGATATAAGCAGGATTGTTTTGAATATTCATTCTTATAATTGTGGGGTTTAGTTCAGGATCAAGTTGAAGTATTGTTTCTCCTCGACTCACTGTACTTGACGTACACTAAAGCTAGACGTGCAAGATCTAAAAAAAAGAAAAAGAAAAAGAAAAATCAGGAAATTATTGACTAAAATTCGATAATGTGCTTACAGATAATCTAGAAGGCACTTTCCTCGGAAGCGGCGCCAAAATTTGATACTCTCAAATTGTACTTGCCTAAAGAAGTATAAGAGGTTGTATCAAGTAAATAAACAAAATATTTGTTTGGGGTTGATCCCACGAGGAAAAGGGTTTAAATTTAAGTTAAATCTACGATTATTTCAATTTAGTCGAGTCCTTTCCGGAAACATACAATTGAAGGGGGTATTTTGTGTTAAAAAAGTAATTAATTATGTCTATGTAAACAAGTAGCTAGTTCAAATATTTGATGTTTATCAAATGATGAGAGAAACTAGGGTGTCAGTGTTCCACACTGTTCGTAAGGCAATAACCCTAGCTGTAATAACTCTTTCCAAGTATCTTACATGAAAAGTGGTAACTTATGTATCCTTGCTCTTCTCATACCTAAAATTACTAGAGTATCCTTGTCTAGAAGACATTTATCGATTCATAGAACAACTATGCCCATCAGACCCTTTATTTTCTATCCTAATTCTCTTTCTCTCCTTATTAACCTTGGATTCCTCTATTTGTTCAAAAAACAACATTAGTCGGGAGATATCTCGATCATCAACAAGGATTGCCATATGACACTTTTCCATTAGTTAGCACAACCCTGTTGTGAACCAAATCATCAAGTCTCAAAGGTTTTCTACTAGATTGGAGCACAGTTAGACAATTGAGTGAAAATCAATAATTACTCCTTAGAAAACGACTTACATCTCTTGAGGTTTATCAATTCCCAACTTAGCCTCTCTCAATTCTCTTAGGAAGAACATAAGAAGGAAATCCGACTTAAAAGTCTCCATCTCTATAAGGACCAACCCTTACCGACATAAAATATTTCATTTGCTCATACAAAATTCTAGCTATATTATCTATTTGTAAGCGGCTAGCTCCGCTTTCTCCGTATGTCAATACCATAATACCATGAGTATTATCAATCTTATCTACTAGACCATTTGGATCTTCATCTACCTTGGAGCAAATAAATTCCGAAGGGTTCATTCTCAAGAAATCCCTAATTCTGTATGCACACATTCCCCTCATAGGATTTACCACCACTTCCCTATTGGCTTCCACCGCCAACGATTGAGCCAACTAATTCATAGAAGTCTTAATTATTCTACAGAAACATCTCCAATTTATTCATTATCTATACCACTCCAAATGTTCAATGCATAAAAGCTATTTAACGCCCCGAAGGATTCTTTTTTTGATTCTGGACAACGAGAGTCATTTCTTTCGATCTCCACCTTTTTACCCTACTTAAGAAGCATAAGGAACTTCAGGAGGGACTCGATTCGGTTAAGGAATATCTTTATCCTCATTACCATTCGCTTCCCTTCTAGCGTTAACCATAGTGATATTGATAACCTGGACAAAATCATAGGCAATCATTAGAAGAAGGGCTTACCCAAGCAAAATACCATAGCACCACCTGAAGAATTAAGAAGTGAAACATTCCTACACATCCATATCCTCTTACTCATAGATGTATCGAGACATACACAAATGAATAGGAATCTACGGGACGTGGTTATGATACATCCTAAGACCATTTCTTAACCTTATTATTTTACACCTTGTGTTTCACGACCCAAAGTACACTATAGAAGATAAGGAATCCCTCAAGTCAGAACACAACCTACTTGACCTCTCACAGGTCCTGTACAAGTCCTTTTACACAATTCATTGCACATTATGTTTAACTTTTCATCAAAAACATAAGGTGGAAAAAATTTCATAAAACTTCTAACATATGACTATAAAATTATCTATGACAACATGAGTACAAATGTGTTAGGTCACATCCCATAAAAGTGTAATGTAGAATAAAACATAAATGGTAACATAGGAGTGATCTCCTTTGATGATATGAGGACTGTCTAATATTCACATCTAGAAAACCTTGGAAACTCTACAATTATTAGTAACTAAATCTCCTCATGTTCCTTCATTGGATTAGAATGTAGGAAAAAAATGCATAAGTACGAAATGTGCCAATTATGGAAACTATCATATCCAAAAATAAGATACCTCAAAGGTTAGTCAATAATTGACATAGTAATAAGAGATAAATACATAAGCATAATAAAGCATATAATAGTTCATACTTAACTCATTTTCCTTCTTAATCAAATGAACTACTTCATAAGAAACCTCCAAGTATGCATGTGCAAGGCTAAGGTGCCTCCAATACTACTACCAAAGCTATGTACCTCTATTGTGTCATTCTTGATCGTAATCAACTTTCATAACTATGACATTAAGTTCATCATAACATATGTGAACTATTCATCTAGGCCACCTCAAGGCACACTTGTGCAATGCATATGGAGTATCTCATTCTACCTCACACACTAAGAATATCTTGACGTAACCCTATTTTCATTAAATATAGTTTATGAGTCTCTACTAAACCTACTTCATCTTGACATAACGATTCTCTTAAGTCAATCATGATATGGATAGCAACCAATGACACCACAAAAGTGAATCTTACATATAATAGGAGTAATGTCATATGTAGCTTCAAGTCATACTTGTGCCATGTATAGATAACATCCGATACTACCATCCACACTATGTACTTAGCTAGACTAACCTAATCCTAGCTAACTAAGAAAGGAAACAATTTTCCTATTCATCATGGAAAAAATCATGTAGATGCAAGATAATCATAGAGGGAACATATTTCCCCTAGAAAGGAAACAATTTTCCTATTCATTATGTCTTTGATCATTTTGGGTTATTAGGTCAACCTAGAATCCATCTATGTGAGAACAAATTTCCCCTCGCTTGTTAAAGTCTAAGTGTAGAATAGAAAAAAACGTTATCACAATCCCTTCATAATTACTTCACCCTTAAAGCACTAGAATCAATGAGATACAAGATATAAAAATGATTAATTCCCTCAATTAATAATGCTCCCATTAAATGTGATCAGAGGAATCACACAAGCCCTTAGCATTTGTTAAAACATGTGATCAGTAAAAATTACGGATAATTTAAACTTTTATATTCTACATGAAGTATACTTAGAATTCATACCTATCATTCATAAATAATAATATATTCTAAGAAATTGTCTCACAAATATAAAATCATCTAAAGAGTGCAAATTTGGACTTAGCCTATTCAATGTCAATATGCCATATAGCCCTTAATACTAATGAATCAAAAGAAACATGATGGAAACACTATATTCCTAATATATACTAAAGTCTTCATAAGTTGGAATATAATTGATATCTTTTGGAACATGAGGACCTACCAAGACATGGAAAAAAAGTTTCAAGCTTCTTCAAATTGACCTCCTTAAACTTCAATGGGTAGAACCTTGTAACGACCGGTTTAGTCGTTTTGAGCAGCAGATTTTATTTCTGGAAAAACTGGCTGAGACGACGGTCACCACGACGGACCGTCATGGGCACGACGGACCGTCGAGGGTTTCTCGTCCCAGAACACTTAGAATTTTGAAATTGGGGTACTAAAATCGACTCTCTGTAAATTGTGACGGACCTGCAGGACGGACCGTCACAGCCACGACGAACCGTCGTGAGGCACCGTTTCAAAACACTTTAACCCTTGAGAATTTGGTACGGGGAACGAGTTTCTGAACGCCATGACGGAAGTGCAGGACGGACCGTCACAGGCGTGACGGACCGTCACAGTCTACTTAGTGAAAAATGCAGTTCTAAGATGCTGCGACGACCTGCGTGACGGACCGTCGCAGGCACGACGGGCCGTCACAGGTTGCGTAAGCCCAGTCAGAATCGGATTTCTTTACACGTTTTAAGGGACGTTTTGGACTATTCTTTCCTTAATTATAAAGTTAAAGGGTTATTATTAATAAGTCTAATTACTTGGGGGTTAAAAGAGGTAACCTTAAGTTAATTAGTGGGGTATTATTGCCATCTTTTATTCTTAATTATATACTAATTAGGGTAAAAGTAAGAGGGTTTGGAATAAGAAAAAGAGAAAGAACAGAAAGGGAGAGAGAAATCGATCGAGAGGGAGGAATATCAAAGCTTGGGAAATTGCTTGTTGATTTCAATTCTTCGGTTGAGGTAGGTTATGGTTTTTACGATATTCGTAGTGAACTCTTAATAGTGAATGATATGTATTGATAGTATTGTAAAACCCTGCTATGTGTTTAATTGTATGCTTGCATGATTGTGATTATGAAATTGTGATAAACTAAGCATGATGAAGCTATTGAATCCTAAATCTTAAAAGAAACCCTAATTCACTTGTTAATGATGATGCCTTAGTGTAAAAGAAGGCTTGATATATTGTATAATGAGATTGATGATGCCTCAGTGTAAAAGAAGGCTTGATATATTATATAATGAGATTGATGATGCCTTAGTATAAAAGAAGGCTTGATGAATTAGGGGATCGGGTGCCACGTTCCGGTACCAGGATAGTATATGAGGATCGGAGTGTCACGTTCCGACACCAGGGTAGAATATGGATCGGGTGCCACATTCCGGTACCAGGATAGAATGAGGATCGGAGTGTCACGTTCCGACACCAGGATAGAATATGGATCGGGTGCCACGTTCCGGTACCAGGATAGAATGAGGATCGGAGTGCCACGTTCCGGCACCAGGATAGAATACGGATCGGAGTG
>CM064970.1:25502764-25541378 GCA_032847665.1 Solanum chilense
ACATATGAACTCATGAAACTCATTGAATGAAGTGCTCGTCATCCATAAACGATGATATAAATCTACTACACTAAAGTGAATAAGTAACGCATGTTATAACGTAATTAGAGGGGTCTAAAGTAAGTTACTGACCATAATGGGGTGTTAAAGGAAGTGAGACAAGTCTCACTTACACCTAAGCTACTATGTTAAAAGAATACTCATGTATGAAGGTTTTAGAATGTGTGAGCCAGTCTCATTAACACCAAAGGATGATATGTAAGAAAAATTGACATTTCATCAACGTAAAGTAAGGATGACCAGTCATCAACAGAGTAAGTAAATCTCAATCTACAAGGAAGCCTTCATAATGCTTGAGTCAACACTTAAAGATAAAGAAGAAATGAACATTCACATCAAAAGGGGTGAGTAATTATGAAGAGCAAATATGCTAAAACAAATGAATGTTATGATAGCATGATAAGAGGCTAATGTGAAATATGAGCACAATCTCAAATGATCCTAAGTAAATGTTACCAAAATGTACTCACCTATGATAGTGTAAAGCTAAAGAAGAGACCAGTCTCTATGGACACTCTAACGAAAGTATTGAGATTGATGTATACTTAATACTAATGATGAGATGAGAAATCATATATTGAGATATGATGTCCTCATACTAGAAGATAACTTCCATGATGTATGAGTTGAATGTAATGGAACTTTTACTGAGCACCGATAGGCTAGGTATGAGCGGTGATGCCTTCTTTCGGGAAGGGAGGAGGTTCACATAACTTTCATGAGATGAGACTGTCTGTTATGCAGGGTATGATTATCCTTATATCTCCTATTATTTTTACCTATACTTCCAATATAGGGATCTAGCAGGTTCGACTCCCTATATATGCTAGCATGCTGTGGTCACTTTGGCCGGTGATTCCATATCTTTTCGGTGTGGGGCAGACACTGGATTTCATGATGCTCACATGATCTATGTCGGTTAAGGTTAAAGTTCCCAAAGAAAGAAGGAGGCCAGCCTCAAAGTATGAAATATAATAAACTGAACGATATCGAAGGTTTTTGTGCAAGACAATTAGGAGGTAAAATCACATTCAGGTAATGATATTAGGTCATTCTTGGTCATTGCACTTCATGATCCCGATGATAGTCTTAAAATTCATCCTAGGTAAAGGTGGAGTTTACATCAGCCTACAAATAAATGAAATGAATAATGTGAAGTATGAATGAACGAATGAAGAAGTCTCTGTGTTTGCTAAAGAAGTCCCTCGGGTTAAGGTCCCATATGTTGGACCCTCACTTATGTCTTGTGCTACATCAACGATTCCAAAGTATCGTGTATATGAAATGTATAATATATATAAAGCAGGAAAGTAATGAAATCAATGGCACGATAAATAGAAAATTGCTTATGAAAGTTAATGAATATATAGTGTAAAGAAGGACTCACTATAAGGTAGGGAAATCATTCCATAGTCCTTGGATTAATTGCATAAATTAATTGTGGGTATGGGACTACAATGAATAATTGCACTTGTAAGTAAAACATAGGACCAAAAGAATTATTGAACTACATAACAAGAAGAAGAAAAGACTGACAAATAATCTAAGTGTTGATGATACTAATGTATTGTAATCATATAGAAAAATAGTTTTGTGCTTTGAATGCATTAAAATACATCATATTCATACCACAATTCACAACTAACAATTTTGGGAAGTCTAGTGACTAGGATTTCCAGAAATAGCATGTTATTTTGGAAGAGCTTTCTTTGATCATGCATAGCGTTATGTGTATGTGTGCATACTCCCATACCTAGTACATGTGGTGTAATAACCCCAACTATTTACTATTTTATAGATGCAGGTTAAGGGACAGATTGACGACTATTGCAATGGTTTGGACATCAACGTAATTTGGTAGGTCTTCTTGATTTCGAGGATGCTACAGTTTTAATCTAGCCTTAATTTTATATAAAGATAGTGGATGTTATTCCTAGCGTTTCTTTCATACTTTCATTTCATTGCTTTTGTAATAAGGCATACTTTGGCAAATATATTTATGATATATCCTTATTCTGTTTCGAATTGATTCTTATGATAGATAGTTATTACATTTATGTTGAGCTTAGTTTATGATGAATTCATGAAATAACTATATGAAGTCTATGTATACTTCATACGTTTAAAAGTTCTAAATTCTCTGCTAAAATTAACCATATGAATGTGACGAATGAAAGATGAGGCTTGTCTGCGACATCTGAGAGGTCAACGACACCGATTGCAATTCAAATTCTAGAATCCTGATTGTGACATTGAACTTTTTGCTCAATTGTCACCTCCATCCTCTCTTATAACCTCTCCTTGGACTCAACCAGTAAATTTTGCATCCACGACTTGGTATATTATAGTAATGCAGCCATTTGTCCCTCTAACTTTTAGTCTTGGGCCATTGGCATCACAAAGATTCTGGAAAAATGGAGTGTCTCTAAATGATCTCTTGAGCCTGACTGGAATCCTATGAGTAAGAGGCTAGTGCATTATCTTGAGGTGCATTACCTTCACCCTATGCTCGCTTCACAATATCTAAAAAATCATTGCCCATGGGCACATCGACTTAGGACCCTCTGTGTGGTGCCGCGACATAGCTTCATCCTGAATGAGCCCAATATAAAAGGTCCTTTTTGGGTGGAAAAAGTTTTCAAAATACCAAATAGGCACTTCTGCATACCTGCATAACTGTAAAATCATACAAGGGAATGGGTAAGTAGTAGAGGTCTTGAAGTCCCTCTCATGAATTTCCGCCAATATCGATCGGGAGAAGTCGATTTTGATCCATGTGACCAATGTTTCTACCATGAATGCTCTATCGGACGTGACCAAGTTTTCGGCTTGAGTTGGTGAAAGTCGATCTCGTACCAATAACTAGAAAAACTAGGCCACTAAAGTGAGGGTCCACTTTCTGATGCTCAGCTTAGGTGTAACAACCCATTATGCTCTCTCACCACACATTGTCATATGTCTAGCAATACATAATATGACAGCCTCTCTTTGCTCCAACACTCTTGGGAAGGTTCTTCATTTCATAATGTTGTAAGTGTGGTCAAAATCTGCTTTTTGTGGCACATGTTATTGGGGTTGTGGCCATATAGGTAGCGATTGAATGTGTCCCAAGAGATGTTCACTGGGACATTTTGGACTACGGTGGATTTGAGGAGGTCCTGTGCTTATGGATTGACCTTCTTATGGATAGACCCGCGAAGAGTAGCTGCATAGAAAGCATAAAACTCCCGCACCTCTTTCTCGCTATATGTTCCTGGCTCGCGGGACATCCACTAGTACTTGTGCTTCTTGAATAACCGTTGGATATCTCGCACTGTATAACTGCTGCCTGTAAGAATTCAAAAATCTTCGGTGATAGTTCCAGCCATTTTCCCTTTTGCATTCAATACTCTGGTATCTCGGTAGGTTAGCCATTGTTCTTCGACACACCAGCAGTTTAGTTCTACCGGTACCTGATCTGGTAGAGTTTTGTGTGATCGGAGTATCCTCAGAGTTTGCTGCCTCATCAGACAAAGTGGATTGATTATTGTCACTTGACCCTGTGGCGAAGCCCGATGCAGATTTTTAGGCAAACCCGACAGCAGACTCGGAGTCGAACTCCTCTCTCAAACTGAAAGCCCTAGTTGATGACCCGATTAGTGTGCCGTCATCATCAGACTAGGAGACAGTGAATATGTTGGCTACCACCTTCTTGGGTGTGTTCCTTGTGGCTATGGGTGCAGTGGGGGAAGTCTTCCTAGTTGGTGGGACATCTTCAGGGTCCTTCTCCCTGTTGGTATCCTCATTAACCAGCAAGAGGGTGGGGGTAAATGAATTCGACTTTACCCTTTTGGTGTATATGACTTGCTTCTTAGGTGCCATGATACATGTGGAGGAGTAGTTAGTACTCAGAAAACTGAGAGCACACTTGCAACAACAAGGAAAAAAATGAAAAATAAACAAAAATGACACATTGTTTCCAGTGACCACTTACGATGTGGATTTACGAACCATAGATTGATCTAAAGTCTGTATACCCCATCCGAATGCCAGAGGGTCCAATCATGTGGCCTCAAAAGGAAACTACGGGCATGCAAAATGGTTTGCAAATTTAACTAGAGACTGTAGTCTCACACTTAGGTGCTTTTGCTAGTGCTTCCTCCTACGGACCTGATCTACGATCCGTAGATGGGGTCTTGTAGGAGGGGTGTGTGCCATATCTCAAATGTATGAAATTTTTAAGTATCCGATCAAGCATGATACGACACCCTAAAACAAAACATGCATCTAGACTAGTTACATGAATCAGAGTTCCAATATACTTCACACACAATCGCTAACCATCGTCCCTCAGGTGTTTATTACATTAACATTATTTCATGGAAAATTAAATACCAGAGCTCAAGACCCACTCCAAACTTTCAAATGTCAAACTATGAATCAAAATTAAAAGTGAGGGAAAACCAATTACCTTACTAGTAAGAAAGAATAATGTTATTGTGCGATGACCAACACAAATTTTAACCTACTAGCACCGTGCCCAAACTCTGAAGTATTTGTTAATGGAGGTAGTAGGGACTGGAGGGTTTGTGGATGTGGTTTAATGGTGGATGAAATTTGGTATAAAGGAGTGAATTTAGGGGGAAATAGGGAGTGATGTTTGTTGGGAGTGATTTGAATAACTAGGAAATAATTTAAAATTTTGGGGTTTTAGATGCTATGTATTCTGGGTTGGGTCGGTCGAGCTAAGGTTTTGGACCTTTGAGACCCCGCTTACGGTCCGTCGGTCGATCTACAGTCCGTAGCTCACGATTGTAGATCACTTTTAAATTTAAAAAAATAGATTACTTTCCTGGTATCTACAGGCACCATTTATGGTGTATAGAGTGACTTATGGACCGTCGATGGTATCCATTGACCTGTGCACCTGACCCTAATTTGCAGATTTTGTCCTCCGCACCTGCACATGTAGCAATCTTTAGGCTATTCTTTTTGTGTTTTCTGGAAAATTTTTAGACACAAACCCTATTCTATATATATCCAAAACTACAATAAAAATTTACACCTACTAAGAAATCAAATAAAGAAAGGAAAACTACTTAATGGAAATTGGCTAGATTTTACACCTTGGGATGCCTCTCAAGCAGCGCTTGATTTAATGTCGCGGAATGAAGCAGTTCCTTGATTACTCAGATTCCATCAAGATAGAAGACCTCAATAACTTTTTTCACACTCTCTACATTCCCTAGATAAAGCTTGATTCTCTATCCATTTAGGTTAAACCTTGTTCCATCATTATTCTCGAGCTCCACCGCTCCATGTGGGAACACTTTATTAAGTAAGAATGTCCCCAACCACTAGGAATTGAGCTTGCTCGAAAATAAACGCAACCTAGAGTTGAATATAAGCACAAGATCTCCAATAACAAAATCTCGGTTTTCTGTCCTTTGGTCGTGGTACTTCTTCATCTTCTCTTTATACAAGGCTATGTTGTCATAGGATTTTAGGCAAAAATCAGCGAGAAAGATTAAATCATTCACTCTTTGAGTTGATGTAGCGCCCCAATTTAAGTTTAGCTTCTTCATTGCTACATAGATTTATGCTCTAGCTCTACCGGCAAATGACAGGACTTCCCATATACTAGTTGGGATGGAGACATACCTATGGCAGTCTTATATGCAGTGTGATAGGCCCATAGAGAATCATCAATCTTTCTTGACCAATCCATTTTATTGACATTCACAGTATTTTTCAAGATTTACTTTATCTCCTTGTTGGACACTTCGACTTGTCCACTAGTTTGTGGATGATAAAGAGTGGATACATTGTGGAGAACACCATATTTTTCAAGCAACGTTTTATATAATTTATTGCAAAAGTGGGACGTCTATCACTGATAATCGCCCTTGGGGTACTAAATATGGTGAAGATATCCTTCTACAAGAATGTGGTGACACTTTTGCCTATATTGTCAGGGAGTGAAATTTCTTCCACCCACTTCAATACATAATCAACTGCAACAAGAATATACTTTATCCCATAAGAACTCACAAATGGCCCCATAAAGTCAATGAACCATACATGAAACAACTCAATCACCAAAATTGGGTTCACATGAAGTTTTTGCCTATTTAAAACCCCACCCTCTCTTTAGAAGCATCAGAAGACTTGGAAAAATCATGAGAGTCTTGGTGAATTGTTGTCCAATAGTATCCACAATGGAAAATCTTGTGTGTAGTCCGATGAATGAAAACCTAAACAACACTAAACATCTTAACCTCGGGAACACAGTGTTGAATAAACCCTTTTGCACAACTACTATAAAAGTACAACTCATCCCAAAAGAGATTTTTACCATCATGCATGAACATCTTTCTTGGAGAAACAAAAAATCTGGTTGTACCAAATCCTTTACCAAATTATTGGCAAAATGGGTAAACCAAGGAATGAGATCATGGGAAGATACCAATACCTTATCATCTGGGACATATCATTAATCTTACCATTATCACCAAGATCGAGAAAAACTTCATCCTTTAATCTACACAAGTAATCGGCAACTAGACTCTCTGTCCTCTTGCGGTCTTTCACCATAAAATAAAATTCTTGCAACAACAATACTCACCTGATCAGTCATGGTTTTGCATACTTTTTGGCTATCAAATACCTCAATGCCTAATGATCCATGTGCACTATGACTGTAGTATCAAGCAAGTAAGATCATAATTTCTAGAATGCAAATACCACTATGAGAAGCTCTTGCTCCGTAATGGTGTAATTCTTTTGGGGTTGCGTTTAGAGCTTTGCTTGCATAGTAAATTGGGTGGATTATCTTGTCACGCCTTTGTTCCAATACCACGCCAACTGCCACCCCACTTGCGACAAACATGACCTCTAACGGTTCACCCTAATCTGTAGCAATAATGATAGGAGCACAAATCAACTTCTTCTTCAACTCTCCAAATACTTTCAAACAAGTATCATTAAAAGGAAGTTTACTCGCCTTATCAAGATGTTTGAACAATGGGTGTGAAATTTTTGAGAAATCTTTTATGAACCTCTTATAGGAGCCAACATGCCCCAAAAGACTTCTCACACCTTCAATCGAGATAGATGGAGGAAGTTTTTCTGTTACATTAACTTTTGCCTTATCCACTTAAATACCTTTCTCAGAGATCCGATGCCCCAACAATATGACTTCTTTCACTATGAAGTTACACTTTTCCTTATTTGGCACAAAGTTGCAATTTTTACAACTTTTTAGTACCTCGGCCAAATTATCCAAACATCTACCAAAAGAGTCACAACCACCGAGACATCATCCATGAACAACTTAATAGTGTCCTCAACCATGTCAGAGAAAATCGATATCATACAACGCTGGAAGGTCGCTGGAGCATTGCACAACCCAAATGGCATGCATTTGAAAAATGAGGTCACATATGGGCAAGTGAATGTGGTTTTATGTTGGTATTCCAGAGTTATATAAATTTTATTGTACCCCGAAAACCCATCAAGGAAGAAGCACCATCCTTTTCTAGCAAGTCTATCCAACATCTATCTATGGGCATAGGGATAAGGTCCTTCTCTGTCCAAGCATTCAACTTCCGGTAGTCCATGCAAACTCTCCAACTAGTTAGCGGCCACATCAGAACAAGTTTGTTTCTTTCATTAGGGACCACATTAATACAACACTTATTAGGCACACACAACAACTGTCTGCAATGGGTTAGATGGCTCCAACGTCCAATAAGCTGATGATCTCCTTCTTACAAACCTCTAGCATAGGATGATTTAATCTCTTTTGATGTTTGATACTAGGCTATGATCTAACATGAGTTAGATTTTGTGATGATAAATATCGGGGAATCCCAATAATGTCCGCAATAGTCCATCCAACAGCTCGCTTGAACCTTTTTAACACTTGTTACCAAACACTCTGATTATCGCCCAATAAGGTCTACATAATAATTACTAGGAGTCTATCATCTTTACCCAAGAATGCATATCTTAAATGTGAGGGTAGAGCCTTAAGTTCCAATTTAGAGGCCTCTTCATAGACAGTCTAGCGGGTTGAGTCTCACAATTCTTCATATCCAAGTCCAATTTCATGGGCTTTGATCGATATTCACACCTATCAAGTGCTAAACTAACTCATCATACTCTTTTATTAAATCACTCTCAAAGTTCATCATCACTGCTGATAATGCATCAACACCTAGTCTCTCCTTGTTTGTGCTTCATAACCACTCTCAACTCAATATGTTATAGCAGATATCGATTGGAGATCACCACTCTGCTTCATGCTCAACAAATATCAAAAGTTTCTTCCTCATTATTAAGTTTGAACTTTATCTACATTTTCTCCGTATCAACCAAAGCGGGCCCTAAGGCAAGGAATGTTCTCCCAATGTTAAAAAGAACCTCAAAGTCAATCTCACATTCAAGAATAACAAATCAACTTGAAAAATAAATGACTCCACTTTAACTAGCACATCATGGACAACTCCAATAAGCCTCTTCAAAGTTCTACCGGCCATGAGCAACCACATCGTAGTTTGTTTTGGGTCACCCAATCCCAACTTCCTGTAAATGGATAATGACATAAGGTTAATGCTAGAACCAAGATCACACAATGCCTTGGCAAAATGCAATAACCCAATGGTGCAAGGGATGTAAGCACTAGGGACTTTTTCTGCACAAGGGACATTGTAGCAATAACACTACAATATTGCAACTTCTCATAATCTTTTGCATCATATTCTAAATATGCGACATGTTACCTCCAATTTCCCTAAGTCCATATTTCCTATTTTGAGGAGGAATATAAGTCCCAACTCAATCGTTTATGTTGTCATAGTTGGTCCTGTTATAGTTGTTGTCGCTATTGCAGCTCCCATATTAGATATATGGAGCCTCTAAATTGTAATTGTCATAGTTCCAACTTTGGTTTCCTTGACCATGGAACCAATTATACATATTGGAACCTTGGGCATTAAGTCGTAACCCCCCCGTTTGATCATTCACCACATATGCATCTTCCTCTTAATAAGACTCCTCAGCCGGTGGTGGAGTTCTAGTCAAATAGTACATAACATTTACCTTTTCAAAAACCCCGACACATGATTCAATATTAACCCCAACTCTTTTTATATTTGTTCCATCTCCTTAGGTATATCATCTCTGGGTTGGTTGCTTGTAACTTTGACTGAAAATGTGTTTATCCTCGTATTTGATTTCCTAGTGCTTCAAGCTTTGTTATTATGGGAAATTTTCTCTAATTTCTCTGCAATCTTCTCAAAGGTGCAATCTCCATAAAAACCCCAGCAATAGTTTCAAGCATAAACTGAATGTTATCATTTTTCCCTTGGTAGAAAAACTCTTTTAGTGATTCATCATCGATGAGGTGATTTGGAATGCTTCTGTTGAAAGTAGTAAACCGATCCCAAGAACTACTCACAGACTCTTATGATAGTGACATGAAGTTATTAAGCTTATCCTCCCAATAATATACATGTCCCAATCTAGTCACCCTACACAACTTTTGCAAACCGCCCTGATCTTGGAAGAAGTGAGCATGAGGGTCATCCGATGACAACCTTGCAAATAATCCTCTTGTTGTGAGCATGTGCATCAAGCTAGAAGTTACCACAAAGGTGTGACCCAGTGGTAGGGGGGTAGGACAAGAGGTCCATCAGAGTCTGAAATGTTGATGTTGACCATGTAATTGTTCAGGAGTTGTGTCTCCTGCGGCTTCAGTAACCTCAGTGCACGTCCTACTCGATTCACAAGTGGATCTTAATTATTCTCAACAACCATATTAGGAGGTTGTCTCCCAGCATCAGCTCCTAATTCCCCTCCGATGGGGTTAACCTGTACTCTTTGATTATTCAATCTCCATAGTGTTCATTCAAGTTCTGGGTCGCAAGGAGTGAGTGGTTCTCGTTGGCTCTGTGTACTTGGCATATACTAGAGTTGGAACCTTAGAGAGACAAGAACTGAAAGAAAAGGTAAAATTAGGAAATACTTAAGTAAAGTTTAATAATGTCGTTAAACTTAATCTAAAAGCCAAATTTCCCCGGCAGCGGCACAACAATTTGAAACTCTCAAACTACACCTCCCTAAAGAAGCATACACGATTATTATGTAGTAAAATACCGAACTTGTAGGTTGGGATCGATCCCACGATGAAAATGATTTAGAATTAACTTCAACTAACAATTACTTTCGTTTAGTCAATGTATTTTCGGATACAAGTACATTAAAAGGGGGGAGTTTGTGTAACAAATTTATAAAATTGAGCAATTAATTAGTGAACAAGAGATAAACTTTAGTTGTTATCAATATGAGACAAGAAGTAGGGCATATGTGTTCCCCACAAGCTAATAATGTGGTAATACTAGCAACAAAAATGCTATCCTTGTTTATTACATGCAAAGTGATAAGTTATGTATCTCTAGATCCTTGGTCTGACATCTAGAGAATTTCACCCGCGCCTTGGTAAGGTTACATGTGTACAATTTACTAACCTTTACCTTCACCTCATATGATATATAGCCTCGATGTATGAATTAGTTTTCAAACTCGCACAAATTGACACTAGACTATTAGATTGTATCACACTAAATCTATGTTGATAATTATTTTATTATTAACTACCTCCTTGCTCCAGCAAGAAGCAACAATGCATGTTCTAACGTTGGGAATCGTAAAAAAAGACATCTAAATGAAAGAATTATCAATGCACGCAAAACACTATTTGAAGATTGATTAATTATTATTCATATTATGTTAATCACTCATTGTTCGCACAACCTTAGTTGTGGATTTAGTTACCCATATTATCAAGAACACAATTAGTATTTTGAGATGAAGAAATCATGAAATTACTTAGTAATAAGAATAAAACAGAATCTCAACTAGAATTTCAAAGCCAAAAATCTTCAATAAAGTGCTTTCGGAATGAACAAGTTCCAAGTGTTTTCAAGTTAATCTCCAAAAAAATAATACTAAAACAAGAAGAATTTTCTCGAACCTGTAAACGGGGTTTTACATCTCGTATGTATAAAAAAACAAGTCCTAAACAAAAAAGGAAATAAAATAAGGAAAGTTTGTTCAGGAACACATTTATGTTTTACGAGACTGACTTACGGACCATCGATGGATCTATCGTCTGTCAGTCCCTTTGGTCAGTCAGAACTTAGAAAATATTTTAGCTCCCAAAACATAGCTTCTATGAGGCATTGGAACGAAAAAACCAGTGAGGAGCGTCGATCAATATACGGTCAGTCATTCATCTCTGTAGCTCCACACGTAGGACTTTTGAAGATTTAGGTACTGGAACCATCGAAGTCACATTTTATGGTCTAACAGTACGGTCCGTAGATCAATCTATGGAGCGTCAATTGTTGTCGTGGTTCAACACTTGGTTAAATTCTCCCATGTGTTGCGTACTGATCCAGAGCATCACTTATGGACCGTCAATGGATAGATCACATCTATAGATGTCCTTTTCTGCATTTTACTCAAGTGTTTTTTTCCACGCCTGAACACCTTTCTTGTAAAACATGCCAAAAACATATGGAAACTAATACAAACAGGCTCTAGGCACACATAATTCTTAACTGATTTATAACAAAAGTATTGTAAAATCACCATAAATCAACACGCATCATCAAAACATAACCTACACTCCTTCTCGAGCAGTTTTGATAATGGATGTGAAAATTTTGAAAAGTCCTTTGTAAACCTCCTATAAAATACGATGTGTCCAATAAACTTCTTATACCCTTTATGGAGATAACTGGTGGAAGATTTTGTATCACCTCAACCTTGTCCCTATCAACCTCAATACCCTTATCTGAGATTCGATGACCGAACACTATAACTCCCTTCACCATAAAGTGACACTTCTCCCAATTTAGCACCAAATTGCAATCTTCACATCTTGTGAGTACATCGGCTAGATGGTACAAACAATGATGCTTCTAAAGGCAATATTAACTTATAGAGAAGATATTGATAATTACCAGGTTCAAATGATGAACACGAGTCAAAATTTTAAGTTCAACAAGAAATTTTGTAGTACAGGTTCATTTGTAAGTAAGTTATTATCAGTTTATGCAATAAGAAATCCCCCAACATATCTCGTTGCAGTATTGACAACCTTAAATTTTACTCTATAAGTTATAACAAATAATTCTTCGTAATAACTACAAGGATTATAAATTGTGATTCTCTAAGTCTATCACACTTCTCATATTATTAATCCAAAGTTAAATTCCATAATCCAGGACTCTGATTTAGTGTTTTACTTATTGAAAATTTATAATAGAAGTCTTCTGAAACACAGTGAACAAGGGACAAAGTAAAGTAGCAGCTGCCTATAAAGGAAATCTAGGGTCCATTCTAGGCCTCAGTAAACTCCATGATATTGGAATGAAAAATATTGACAAGAGTTCCATGACTTCACCTTTTTTTTGTTTATTCCAAATAGCTTAGGAAAAAATACGTAGGGAATCGAAAGATTTAAACTTTAAAAAGACAGAGGCAAACATATTTTTATAGTAATTTGATGAAGTTTTTTCTGTACTACTAAATTTTTCTCTCAACTCAGCATAATAAACAGTTTCAAAGCCACCTTCTCCAATCTTATGAGAAATGCTAAATTCTTTAGTTGATTCCGCATGTTCTCTGTATGAGAACTCCATAGTTTTGTCTACAACTATGCCCAAAAAGCCTGCCAAGGCGAAATCAGAAAGGTCACAACCTTATCCCTCAGCCTTGCTCGGTATATATAATAACAACCCAAGATATGAAATAAGTACAAATCCATGAACTATTTAACAAAATTTCGGGTTGTACCTTATGCGAGAGTAGTGAGATTCATTTTCTTGTAAGTCAATCATTTTTTATGATAACTTCTTGTACAAATAATCATATGATAAGCAAGAATATAAGTTTTTTATGCATTTAGAATAATAGACAACTCACCTAAAGCTATGGTGGAAGATATATGTAAACATCACATATCTGATCTTTAAAATTACGGGTCAACATCTCGTCAGATTAATCCTAAAAAAATCAGAATTGGAGTAAGACCCCAAATATTTTAATGGAATAGTAATCATCTATAAAAAGATTGAACAAGAAAGATAAATATTAAGGTAAAAAACCATAAGATTACACGAATCAATTATTGTATGGCCCTAGTTCGTGAAGTTCTCCTTTTAATCATGCCATACACTCTTCTACGAGTTCCAGATACTACTTGTACTCCATGGTTTAGCTTTCTGATATCTTCACCAACGCTTTTGCCTCAAATATATGCATGTGCCTTTATTTTAATGTAATCTCTAAAAGCAAAAATCACATTTATATCAATGCTTCTACCCTAAAAACACACAAAGTAAATCACTTAGGATTCCTGAGAATTCATGAAACATCAAACTACATACTAATTCTTAAGTTTATTTTTGATTAACAAATTTGGATAATAAAAAGGACATAACGTCTGAACTTAACAAATGACAAAAAGAAAACTACTTCTAACTCAAAAGCCCATTCCTTATTGTTCTTTCCTTACCAAAAAAAATAAGAGTAAAATCTGATACTATATTTTAAGCCATACCAAAAAGTAATATCCCCACACATGAAATAAATTTAATATTAAGCTTATCCATCACCACATATCAACGAACTCAACCATGTGAGTAACAGAACACCTCTCCATCATTAATCACACTGTATAATAGAAAAACAAGCATGAGGATTCAAGATTTTAAGACTATGGTGAGGAGTACTTCTCAGTGGAAATTGTAGTAAGCCTAGTAAAAATAAATATACTTCCAATCTTTTTCAAATATTTGATACTACTAGTGAAGCTTCCAACACTTATCAATTTAAGATGCCCACGTTTCATAAACTAGTTAAGGAAAAGCAGTAGTAACATACTCCTAACAAGAGATTAATGTCGGAAAAGATAAATTTATGAATATTAAATGAGTACAAGATAATCTACCTGGTCATGACCGATCTTATCCAAAATTATCTTATCAATCTAAGGAAAAACAGAAATAACGTACTTAATTAATGGTTGATGCCCACGATGAAGAACCATCTTATGCGAGTAGTACTATTACAAGCTAGGAACCCTGAAATTAACACAAAACACATCAATAACATAAGACAATCGAAACCCACAAGTGAAACATCTTATCCCACCCAATAAACCTAGACATAAAAAATAGAAACTCTTAGCTGAGAAAATTCCAACAAAACCCTTCACATAGTTTTGTCCCTAAAATAAAAATGCATAGTAGTAAGTAAACAGATAGTAGGAAACATCAGTGGATCTCGGAAACTTCACCTTTATAACATAATTTTTGTACATCAAAAGAGAGTTAAAATTGAACATATACTTTGAAGACGATCTATTTGCTAGCAAACCATCTTACACATGTGTTGCTAGCTTATTCAAATTTTTCCGAGAAATAATTTCCTCTAAATCGTTTGCTGAATATGTCTAGGGCTCACTTTCACATCCATGATTTACGACACATTCTTCCCTACTTTTGAATTTCAGCTGCAAAAACCCTAAAAAATCAAATTACAAATCAAAATTTGAATTAATTGACAAGAGGACTGTTTTTAGTGCGAGATAATAGTAAATAATAAAAAGGAATGTCGAAGAATGATTCTTAAGATTGATAGAATCGATAGTTTCCTTGACGAATTTTCATATCATAGAAAGGTTTAGGTTAGATCTTAAGTTCTTCAGCCTACCCTCTTAAGTTCTTTGAGCTCAAGCTCTTTAGCTTCCACTCTTTAGCTCTTCACAAAAAGCAAGTTATGGAGAAGAGAATCACAGGTATCGAAGAAATCTTCAACCGAGTTCTTCAATCTTCACCTTAGTTCTTCCATCATCAACTCAATTCAACACAATAAAGCCGGAGAATGTGTAAAACGTCTTTTGGAAGAGAGTAAAGCGAGTTCGGGAATTGGGAGAAGAAAAGGGATTTATAAATTATTAATTTTTTATTAATTAGTTTTTATTGCCAAAAAAAATTGGAGGGAGAGTTAAAAATGTCGGAGGGAATATTATATTTTAGTGAATGTTTTAAGGCTAAACTTTTAATGTGTTTCTTTTACAATTAAAACAAAGGACACTTTAAAAGTGTGGCCTATATGTAAATAGTTGTAGCCATTTATTTAGTATTGTAACAACACTTATAATGTGTAGCTTATATCATTAAAGAGTATACTACTGAAGTGTTGCCAAAATTGTCATAGCTAAAAGTTAAAAATTTAGCTACGCATTAAAAGTGTTCCTAAAACTACTTTGGGCAAGACTTTACAAGTGTAGTCCAAAATTAGTGTAGCTATAGACCTAAAATGGTTTATCGACTTCACAAACTAGGTTAATTAATCAAGAACTAGCATAATTGAATCATAATACATCATTAATCTAATAATTTTCACCTAAACAAATCATAAACAAAGAAATTTATAAGATCAAATTTGTATTAGAAGAAAAAGTACTTGAAACTCATTTTTCTGAAATCAATTTTGGAAGAACCCTTTGGGAAAAGGAATCCCAAAGGTGAAAGGATACCATACCTTGTTAATTGATAAAGAATGATGTCAAAAATAGTATTTTTGATTCCCTAGAACCCTTCTTGACTTGGTCTTCTATGGAGTTTCTTTAGGAGAGAGAAAGAAGAGAGAAGCAAGAGCAATTTAGGTTTTGGAATTGCGGGAGTTGTAGTTGGGTTTAGGCTTAGGCTAGTTTATATAGTGACTTAACTAAATTAATTAACCAACCCCTAATAACTAATTAAAATCCTAACAAAATAACTAATTAAATGAAATCATTAAAATTAATAGTAAAATATACAGCAGGACCTACGAGACCTTGATCACAGTCCATAGGTCAACCTAGGCCCTTGACCTCCACCATCTTTCTTGCACATCCGTCGATGGTTTGAGAGAGTCGTCCAAATGGAACTTTGGCACAAATGTATAAGTGTCCAACGACGGTGTGCATAAATGACTCGTTGATCAGTCCACGGCTCCTACCCTGCAATCATCGATGGCAACTATCTCAAGACAACTGTCAGCCACAATGCAAGGGTCCTCCTCAAGGACCTTTTGGTTGGTCCTTTGTGAGTCATCCCAGACGTTTCGATCCTAAATAAACTCTATTATATATTTAACAGCTTACTACGAAATTGCATTAAATTCTTGCTCCTAAAACCTATTCAAATCGGCTAAGCATACTAGCACCTCTTGAACTAGGACGTCATGAACATTTCTGGACGCATTGATTCTATAACTTTGTAAATGACTTATATAAATTATATTTAACCTTTAAAATGTTTTACAACCCTTAGACACTCATGTTAGTCTCTAGATTAGACTGTAGACTTTCCGGAGTATTACATTATCCCCCCCGCCCCCCGCCTTTAGGAACATTTGTCCTCGAATGACACTAAAATTTTTTGAAGGGTAAGGATAGACTCAATACTAGCTTCACAACAAACAATATGCAAAAAAATCAATGTTAGTTACAATCTCAAATCATCAAAACATCACATTTTACACAGTGCAACTCAAAACATCATTTTAAATTCAGAAGAGTTCAACATTGACTACTTGCGTAGTCACTTATGCCAAAGCTTTCTTCAACACATATCAACATTCTCAATACAAATCATGAAGGCAAAACATACCAAAATACACCACATAAGTTTGAATTAAGTAAAAGAGCATTTTTTTAAACATTTATTTCTATAGGCATAGTGGACTGTAAATCCCTTTAACAAAACATATATTCAAATATTTTACCAAACATAAAGGCATCTTCAAATAAACTCATTATTTTCACTATAAGTAGGAAAAACGAACCTTAGTTGCCAAATAGATGAGGGTAGAGGGACTTCTTGTCGACCTCGGCCTCTCATATTGCACCCTCAACATGGTAGTTCTTCCATAACACTTTTAAGAAAGCCATCTCCTTTTTCCTTAACTACTTTACTTGTCTATCAAGGATTTAAATAGGAACCTCTTCATAGGAGAAAGTCTCTTGCACACGTAGACCCTCAATAAGAAGGATGGAATCACGATCACCGATACACTTCTTAAACATGGACACAAGGAACACCGTATGAACTGAAGCCAATTCACTTGGTAATCTCAACTCATACGCAACCTTGCCAAACCTTTGCGAAATTTTGTAAACACCCACATAATGAGGACTCAACTTTCCTTTCTTGCAAAATCTCACCACCCCTTTCATAGGTTTAATTTTTAGATACACCTTATGACATTATTAATACTCTAAAACTATTCTCCTAAAGTTGGCATAAGACTTTTGCCTGCTAGAGGATGTTTTCAAGCGATTCCTTATTATATGAACTTTCTCAAAAATTTCATCAACTTATTAGTGACACAAAAGCGAAGACTCTCCCACTTCAAACGATCTAATTGGAGACCTACATATCCTAACAAAAAAGTCCTCAAAAGGAGCCACAAATTTATATGAATGGTAACTATTGTTGGAAGAAAAATCAACCAATGGGAAGTGTTTATCCCAATTTCCCTTGAAATCAATTATACAAGCTGTATCATATCCTCAAAAGTTTGAATAGTACGCTCCGCTTGGCCATCCGTTCGGGGATGAAAAGTGGTGCTTAGCTTTACCTTTGTACCCAACCCTTTTTGGAATGATCTCCAAAACAATGATATAAATTGTGCACCTCTATCTGATATGATGGATAACGAAATACCATGGCGACACACAATCGCATCTATGAAGATCTTTACATAATCCTCCGTCGAGAAAGTTGACTAGATGGGAATAAAATGAGCAGATTTGGTCACCCTATCCACAACCACCCATAAATGTTAATGTTACTTTTGTGTCCGAGCAAAACCTACCACGAAATCCATACTTATGTCTTCCAACTTACAAGTGGGAACTTTGATTTCTTGAAGTAAGCCACTCGGCTTTTGGTGCTGGACTTTCACTTGTTGACAATTGGGATAGTTTTCAACTAATTCCGCTATGTTCCCTTTTAAGCCTTCCCACCAAAACACTTCTATAAGGTCCTGATACATCTTTGTTGATCCCAGATAGATGGAATAATGGGAACCATGAGTTTCCTTAAGAATCCGCCTTCTCAAATCAATAACATTAGGAACACATAACCTTCCTTGGTACCTCAAGACACCATCCCCCCCAAAGGATAATGACTCATTTAGCTTACCAAGAACAGACTCCTTCAACTCTATAATGGTTTGTCAAGGTGTTTCTTGGACTTCACCTCCACTACCAAAGACGATTCGGAGTTATGATGACCCCTAAATCCATCATTTGGGTAATCTTCCAACCTAACACCGAATTGAGCCAACCTATGAACATCTTTCACTAAGTATTTCTTGGCTCCTTCTACATGAGACACACTACCCATGGTCATACGACTTAGAGCATCCGCAACCACATTGGGCTTGCCAGGTGGTAGAGAACACTCATGTCGTAATCTTTCAACAATTCCGACCACCTTGTTTGTCGGAGATTTAACTGCTTTTGAGTAAACCATATTGGAGACTCTTATGGTCGGTATACACATCAACATGAAAACCATACAAATAATGCCTCCATATTTTCAAGGAAAACACCACAGCCTCTAACTCAAGATCATGAGTTGGATAGTTTTTCTCATGCACCTTGAGTTATCTAGAAGCATAATCTATTACTTTTCCATGTTGCATAAGGACACACCCTAATTCCACTCGGGATGCATCACAATATACAATGAAGACCTTTGTACCCTCAAGTAAAGTCAACACCGGAGAGGAGGTAAGCCTCTCTTTCAAGATTTGGAAGCTTATTTCACATGCCTCCGACCACTCAAATTTATTACTTTTTTGGGTGAAAGTAGTCAAGGGAGATTCAATGGACGCAAAACCATCTAGAGACCTCCTATAATAACTCGCTAGACCCAAGAAACTTCTAATATCAGTTGGATTCAATGGTCTAGGCCAATTTTTGACTGCCTTGTTTTCCTTGGATCAACCTTAACCCACCACTAGGGATAATATGGCCAAGAAACTCCACCGACCTCAACCAGAACACACATTTGCTATACTTAGAAAATAATTGTTATTCCTTAACAAATTGCAAAACCGCTCTCAAGTGATCCATGTTGTCGCATACGAGGAGCACCCCCTAGACGTAACCGGCATGGTCGTCCTCGAAAATGACTAACACTAGACTCTTAGTATTCATCATTACATTCATAAATTAAAAATATTGAAAATTTAAAACTATTCGATTACATCTACATTGAGGTTTACTTAGACCTCTCTCTTTCACACTATATATATATATATATATATATATATATATATATATATATATATATATATATATATATATATATATATATATATATATATATATATATATATATATATATATATATATATATATATATATATATATATATATATATATATATATATATATATATATATATATATATATATTGAGTATACATAGACTCTTCGTATATGAAGAATACATAATCTTCTACTTTTATTTCACATACATAGTATAGGAACATATTTTCATAAGAATTCTATAATATGTGTAATATTAAATATCTAACAACGAATTCAACAATTGGGCTTAACTAATATTCAATAAAACAAAGAGCCTCATATAGGCTATACAACAATTGTTTTGAATTGAAAAGGAAGGAAATGAAAGTCTTATACTAGAACAACATTAATAGATTGATAATAGAATTGTCCTTAGAAAGTGAGGAGCTACCAAACTCTTGGGTAATATCCAAGTCGTCTTCAAAGGCCTTCAATAAGCTCAACGGCTAGATCCTGCCGTTGTAGTAAACATAAATGATGTGTTAGTACACACTTGTACTATGTATGAGTATATGTACATAAAACAAGTGAAATCATGCTAAAAAGGACATTTGTTCAAAACATGCTTATTTACTTTTAAAAAGCATTATGCACATCCAAGAACTTATATAAGACAATAAACACATAAGTCTTAAGTCAAGACTATACACAACATAATTGAGCACATAATCAAAACAAATCTATCATTAAGTTATAACATCAACAAGCATATATTAGAGTTCATTACATCATAACCGAAGCAAGACCATAACTCATGAACCCCTATTAAGTCCACTAGTGCAATGTCTAAGCAAGGCCCCAAAACCTCACTCAACCAAGTAGACTGAGCAAGAACTATAAGAAACGCCCGACTTAACATACTATATCATAAGAGATAATATCATCATACTTTATCAATCGAGACCACCCACATGTTCATAAATGAAACCCATATCAGATAGTGTCTTTAACATATAATAGTACACATACATAACATATACATTATAGATCATAATAACAAGTTCCTAAGGCTTCCCTCAACTCAAACTTGTGCAAGGCTTAGGTAGAGTCCCATATACCTAGCCTAAGTCAAACCTTTTATGTCACCCTAGTTAGTGTTTACTCCATTACTTCGTTTTACTTTCGGGAACAATTTCCTTAACCCACATAGACTGCAATACCTAAATATGGAATTTGGTGTTGTAAAACCTTACACTGATGGAAGGTGGTCTACCAGCAAAAGTATAACCAATCATGAACAAAACATCTAGGTGGGTACGCTAGTTAGCATTCCTAGAGTGACAACATAGTTTATGGAGCTTGGGGATTGCCATGGAAACATCACTCTATGCCCTTTTTGGACTATGAGGCTATCCACCCGTGAGGACTATGGTGAACCCTTCCTTACCTCCTTGGAAAGGTGTCACCCCTCATTAACATGTCCACTCCGTGCTATGATAGAGTCCCTTTTGAAATTTCATTTTAGCCTTTATTTATTATCATTGCTTAGTTTAGGTCTTAGGGTCTATCACTCATATATCCATCATCATCATAGCTCAATAAGAATTGCATCATATTTTCCTTTCATTACAATTCATATATGTGAGGCTAGAAAATTTACATAGTCACATCATAATAAGGCATAATGGTAAGTTATCACCATCTTTATAACATTTACATATTAGCCAAAAACTCACAAAACATAGTAAAAACATTTCAATTCAACATGATACCAACCCTATCCATCTCATCATAAGGTATACTTCAATGTACCTTCATCACTAAACACAGGTAATCATAATCAAAGTAAAGGTTTGGATCATAAAGACTTAACTAAATGTCCTTCACACGCCATCATCCATGGTTTTACCATCGACCATCCAATTCAACCCAACAATGGGTATAATACCATCTCACAATTGTAATTAACATAATAGCTAGATCAATTACATCATTACTATCCAAATTAACTTCAATTTATAACATAGGGTTAGGGGAATAGGATTCATCTTTAATTCATCAAGAAATAGATCTAATCTCGATAATACATTACCCTTGGCAGTCCATGAATGAATTAGAATAGATAAAACAAGTCTAACAATCAATCCATTCTTCAATGCCAATTTATAGGCAAGATCTAAGATTTGGGAATTCGGGGAATGGGACATGATCTACATGAAATTTCATCAATTAACATCAATTAACCAACAATCTACACTGAATTAGTCATAGGCAATCACAATTTATCATCAATTTGAAGTTTCAAAGAAAATCCATTAGAATTGGAAAACCCCATAGAATTGGGTAATTTATAAATCAACTTTGAAATGTGATCTAAGGCAGTGGACCTCTTGTGTTCTGCGCGTGACGCAGCATCCCCTTGATTCTTGATTCATGTAGGCTACTTTGGCAGCCTGTCTACCCATGTTGGGGTCCTCCTCAAGGACCCTTCAAGTGGTCCTTGGGGAGTCTTTATCGAACGTTTAGACTCTCTATACTGAATTTAACCTATTTATATGTTTTTTTAAATTTAAGACTTCATTTGACTCTTCATAACTTTCACCAAACTTAGCGACGTCAACTAGTCAACTAGTCAACCCTACTATTTTCGGGACGTAATGGATGTTCCTTGATGTTTTGACTCTAAAACTTTTATTATGACTTTTAAACATTAATTTATGTCTTAAAAAGTAGTATCAACTTATGACACACTTGTGAGAATCTAGATTATGTCTTGTCTTCCCCCCCCTTAGGAACATTCGTCCCCGAATGACATTAAATTTTTAAAAAAGGGAGAGGATAGACTTAATAATAGCATCCCAAACACCAATATACAAAATCAAAATGAGTAACAACTCAAGGAGAGTTTCACAACTGTAGTCAACACATGATAATTGAACTTACACAAGTAAGTTAAAACATCATTTTCACACATTAGAGCTCAAAATTACAACATGAGGTATTTCCTTGTCACAATCACATGAGCTCAACTTATCATTAAAGAGTAAATTATGCAAAAATTCTATTCTCAAGATATATACATGCTCAATATCATTTAATGAAGGCAACAACATACCAAATACACAACTAGTGCAAATTAAGCAAAAGAGCATTTTTTTAACGAGACTTATTTTAGCACAAAACCTTTTTAGCACAAATATGCATATATTTGGAAAACAAATCAAATTCAAAGCAACTCAAGTTTAGTCTTTAATGTCAGTATTAGTAAGGACAACTAACTTTCATTAGGAAGGAGGCGAGGATAACAGGACTTCATGTCGGCCTCGGACTCCCATGTTGCTCCCTCAACGATGTGATTTCTCCATAATACCTTTGCGGAGGCCACCTCTTTGTTCCTCAACCTTTTCACTTGATGATGAAGTATTTCAACCGAAACCTCCGCATAGGAGAGGTACTCTTTCACAACAACTCCTTCGATAGGAAGAATGGACTCGGGATTACAAATGCATTTCTTAAGCATGGATACATGCAAAATTGGATGAACCGAAGATAGTTCACTAGGGAGTTTCAACTCATATGCAACCTTACCAACCCTTTGCATGATTTCATATGGACCCACATAACGAGGACTTGACTTCCCTGTCTTGCCAAATCTAACCACCTCTTTCATAGGTTAAATTTTCAAATACACCTTATGACCTTCTTAAAATTTTAAAATCCCTTCTTCTATGATCAGCATAAGACTTTTTCCAACTACAATGTGTTTGCAACCGGTGCAATATGATATGAAATTTCTCCAAAGTCTTATAAATCAAATCGGTACTAAGTAGCAAAGACTCGCCAACCTCAAAACAACCAATAGGAGATCCATAAGGAGCAATAGATACGGATAAATGAAAGTTATTGTTTTATGAGAACTCCACCAAAGGCAATTGCCCTTCCCGATTTTACTTAAAGTCACTGATACAAGCCCTAACCATATCTTTAAGAGTTTGAATGGTACAATCGTCTTGACCATTCCTTTGAGGATGAAAAGCGGTGCTTAACTTCACTTGAGTAGCCAAACCTCTTTGAGTTGACCTCAAAAACATAGATGTAAATTAACCACCTCTATCTGATATAATGGACAAAGGAACCCCATGAAGACTCGCTATCTTGTCAATATTGATTCTTCCATAATCTTCCGCTAAATAAGTAGACTTGACGTTAACAAAGTTAGTGATTTGGTCAATCTATACACTACCACCCATATAGAGTCATATTGCTTCGAGTCCGAGGCAACCCAACTACAAAATCCATGTTAACACTGTCCCACTTCAAAGTAGGAATTTAGATTTCTTGTAGTAAACCACTCAACTTTTGGTGGTCGGCCTTCACTTGTTGGAAGTCAGGACACTTTGCAACAAACTCCACAATATCTCTTTTTAGGCCATCCCATCAAAACACCTCTCTAAGATCATGGTATATCTTTGTAGAACCTGGGTGAATACAGTAACGGTATCCATGATCTTCGTCAAGGAGACTACTCCTCAAATCATCCAAGTTAGGCACATAAAATGTCCCTTGGTACTTAACAAACACCATCCCCCATTGGGAGACTGACTCATTCATCTTTCCATGAACCGATTCTTTCAACTCCATTAATAATGGATCAAGGTGTTTCTTAGACTTTACCTCAGTAACTAAAGATGACTCAGAGTAATGATGTACTACCATACCACCATTTTTAGAACCTTCGATTCAATCCCCTAAACGAGCCAACCTAGGAGCATATTTCACTAGGTTTCTCTTGGATTCTTCCACATGGGACACACTTCCCATGGACAATCGACTTAAAGTATCATCTACCACGTTATCCTTGCCAGGGTAATAGAGAAAACTTATGTCATAGTCTTTCAACAACTCTAACCATCTCCTTTGCCAAAAATTTAACTCTTTTTTGATTGAATACTTATTGGAGGCTTTTATGGTTCACATACACATCAACACGAATCCCATACAGATAATGCTTCCATATTTTGAAGAAAATAACATGGCCACTAACTCAAGGTCATGAGTCAGATAATTTTTCTTATGAAATTTGAGTAACCTAGAAGCATAGGCTATAACTTGGCCATGATGCATAAGAACACACCCCAATCCGACATAGGATGCATTACAATATAGCAGAAAACCCTTAGTACACTCTGATAGGGTCTATACCAGAGTAGAGATAAGCCTATCCTTTAACATTTTAAAGCTCCTTTCACATGCATCAAACAACTAAAATTTCACATTCTTTTGGGTCATGGTTGTTAAACCCATTGACAAACCCATTGACAAACCATATATACTAATCAAATAGGCCTATGAAACTCCTAATATCCGTAGGATCCAAAAATGTGAAATTTGAGTTTACGTAATAATGAATGACAGACTAATCCTCTCCGTTATTGAATCTACCGTACGGTACTAAGGGTTTTGTGATTTATCATGATGCATCCCGAGTTGGGTTGGGGTGTGTTCTTATGCAACATGAAAAAGTTATATCCTATGCTTCTAGGCTACTCATAGTTCATGATAAAAATTATCTGACTCACGACCTTGAGTTAGCGAACGTGATATTTTCCTTGAAAATATGGAGGAATTATTGCTATGGGGTTCATATTGATGTGTATACGGATCATAAAAGTCTTCAGTATGTATTTACTCAAAAAAAGTTAAATCTCCAGCAATAGAGATGGTTATAGTTGTTGAAAGACTGTGATATGACCATTCTCTATCACCCCGAAAAAGCTAATGTGGTAGAGGTTGCTTTAAGTCGATTGTCCATGGGAAGTGTGTCCCATGTTGAAGAATCCAATAGAAACCTAGTGAAAGATGTTCATAGATTGTCTTGTTTAAGGGTTCGAATTAAAAGTTATTCAAATGGTGGTATCGTGGTACATCATAACTCCGAGTCATCTTTGGTTGTTGAGGTGAACTCTAGGCAACACATAGATCCATTTTTGATAGATGTGAAAGAATTGGTCCTAGGTAAGATGAATGAGTTATTCTCTAGGGGGATGATATTCTTAGGAATAGGGAAGATTGTATATGCCTAATGTTGATGATATGAGGAGTAGCATCCATAAGGAAGCTAATGGAACCCGTTACTCTATTCAGACGGGTTCTACAATGATGTACCATGACCTAAGAGAAGTGTTTTGATGGGATGGCCTCAAAAGGGATATTGCGGAGTTTGTTGAAAAATGTCTCAATTTCCAACAAGTGAAGGCCGAGTACCAAAAGTCGAGTGGTCTACTACAGGAACTCCAAATTTCTTCTAAGAATTTGGAAGATGTTAATATGGATTTCTTAGTAAGTTTTCCTGGAACTCAAACACAATATTACTCTATATGGGTGGTAGTGGATAGATTGACCAAATCCGCTCACTTCATTCTCGTTAAGTCTACTTATTTGGCAGAAGATTATGCAAGAATCTATATTGAAAAAATAGTGAGCCTTCATGGGGTTCCTTTGTCCATTAAATCGGATAGAGATTCTCAATTACATCTAAATTTTGGAGATATTTTCAAAAAGGTTTGGGTACTCAAGTGAAGATAAACACCAATTTTCATCCCCAAAAGGATGGTCAAGCGGAGAGGACTATTCAAACTCTTGAAGATATGCTTAGATCTTGTATCATTGTTTTTAAGGAAATTGGGGATGAGCATTTTCCTTTGGTGGAGTTGTCATATAAAAATAACTTTCACTCATCCATATGCATGTATCCTTATGAATCATTGTAAGGTAGAATGTGTAGGTTTCATATAGGATTGTTTGAGGTAGGAGAGTCTTCGCTTCTTGGTCCTGATTTGATTTTTAAGACTTTGGATAAAGTTCATATCATATGGAACTGGTTTCAACCAGCCTATTGTCGGCAAAAGTCTTATGCTGATCATAGGTGAAGAAAGTTAGAGTTGGAAGAAGGTGATAAGGTGTACTTGAAAATTTCTCCTATGAAAATGGTGGTTAGATTGTGAAAGAAAGGGAAGTTGAGTCCTCGACATGTGGGTCCTACAAAATCTTGCAAAGTGTTGGTAAGGTTTGTTATGAATTGAAACTCCCTTGTGAACTATTTTCAATTTATCCGGTTTTCCATGCTTTTATGCTTAAGAAGTGTATCGGTGATCCCGAATCTATTGTTGATATTGAGGGTCTTGGATTGCAAGTTAACCTCTCCATTGAGGTGTCCTTTGTAAAAGTATTATGGAGAAACCACCTAGTTGATGGAGCAACAAGGGAGACCGACGCCGACATGAAGTCTCGTTATCCTCGTCTCTTTACTAGTGAAGGTTAGTTGTTCTTACATATAATGAAAGTAATGACTAAAATTGAAGTTGCCTTGATTTTTCGTGAAGTTTTGCAAAAATGTCCATTTTGTGGTGTTATTACAGTAAAGTTACAGTGAAATGTTCTTTTTACTTAAAAATTGTTGTTTTTTTATTTTTAAGTTATTTTGTGCATTTTTATATGGTGAGTCTTTATTAAATGGTTTTGAGCATGTTGGTAGGTTGAGCTTTTGCATAATTGACTCGTATATGGTATGTTGAGCTCACGTTGTTGTGAGAAGTAAAATCCTCATAATACGATTTTGAGCCTTATGTGTGGTAATTGATGTTTTTTAAGTGCTATGTGTAAAAATGCCAAGATTGATGTTATGACTCATGTTTTTATGTATTGTTGTTTATTGGGCTGCTAGTCTTGACCCTATTCCTTCCTTCCAAAAGAGTTTTGTTTTATTGGGGGGGGGGGCGACAAATGTTCCTAAGGGAGGGGGATAATGTAACACTCCAAAAGTTTAAGACGTGTTCTAGAGACTAACATAGGTTTCAAAAGGTTTAGACACTGTTTTAAGGTTATACAAAATGAATATAGGTCAATTAGGAAGTTTGGAAATCAAAACGTCAAAGAACGTCCATGACGTTCGGAAACTAGTTCAATGAGGTTCTAGTGTGCTTTAACCTATTTGAATAAGATTTAGGAGTCAGAAAAGAATTAAATTGGTTGAAGGGTGTCTAACATGTATTCGAGTTAATTTATAGTCAAAACATCCAGGTATGACTCCCCATCGACTAACCGAAGGCCCTTTAGGAGGACCCTTGCATTTGGGGGTCAAAAATGTCACATCCCGAGACCACAGCCTAGAATATATGGCACTATCGGAGTGCCACCGACATACTTGACCTCTCGAAGGTCTTATACAAGCCCTTTTGTATCGTTTATCGCATGTACATAGCGAAAAGTAGTGCGGAATTCAAAGTTTTCACAAACATTTTCATGGTCTTTAAAATCTAAAACTTATAGGAAATATTAAGTCTCATTTTTTTTTATCAAATCTTAGACAAGAGAGTACTTGGAACACGACCCATACACAATAGAAATATAGTACTACTAAGTCTATTACAATACTTCAATAAGAGAAATAAAAGACATCTATGCCCTCGAGTCAAATAAGGACATACTTCAACTTCACTTGAATGATCCAAGCATTGCTTCCCAATGCTCCCCATCTACCAACCACTATGGAGATATCTAAAAACATGGAATTAGTACAATGACATGTACTAAATATGGCATAATGCATAAAAATCATGAAAACAGACATTTATTAGAAATATGCATCGTTTGATTTAAAAACTATAACATAATTATAAGAACAACATATAACACCTTAGCAGCATATACAAAATCACTTAATCAATTTATCATATTTTTAGGAACAACCTTACAATGAACTTAATTCACTGTACAGTGAACTCCTTGACTTTTACAGTGAAGTGTCATAATTTGACCTTAGACACTTTATAGCATGTAATTCCTTCACCAAAATCTATTCAAAAACTAACTTAAGTAAGAGAAAGAGAGACCACCCATACTCCCTCTCTAGGCACACCTAAATGATCCTTAAGACCACCTATAATGAGACATACACACTTACGATACACCAAACACATAACATGTATAATATTACATTATCCATACTAAGGCTATCAAAAGACTTACTCAAGAAGTCCTAACAGAGAACACCCATACACCCTCTTTAAGGTTACCTAAATAATCCTTACGACTTTCTAAGTTTAGATCATGCCTAAAGTATCAACAAACTTCCCTAACTAGACTTATTATAAAGACTTCCTTAGATAATACATGAAGAGATCATCCCTTATGCCCCCTTTCACACTTTAACTAAGGAATCCTTAAGTCACTCTAGATTAGGTACTCATTCATTTACATTATATTAACATAACCCATTATTTCATTAGTTCATTAAAAGACACTCATTACATAGAGGACATTAAAGTAATAGTCCTGGAGAATACCTAGGGACTCTCACTAACATCTTCAAAGCTTAAAGGTGCAATGTTAGGTAGTTTCCCATACCACCATCTAAACATCATAAACTTCTCAAATACTAGTAGGTATCCCATATGATAAAAATAGGCAATAACTGACATAGACCATGGTAGCAAAGCATGGAATATGGAGTTGTAACCTAGTCAAATGGAGGGTTTTCTACTTGCCAATGGTAGAACTTGGACACATTTCATGTAGGCACATGGTTAAGGAATATAAAGGGCATGCTTTGTACTTTGGTCTCATTCTTATCTAGAGCTACTTTCGTTACCATACTCACTCGGTGCTAGCCTTTGTTCTCATAGAGTAATTCACATTAAAGGATCATACAAAGGGGTTCCATATCTAGTTCATCGCCCAATAACATTCACCCTACCAAAGAGGTCCCCCCAGGGCTGCCTTACAATGGAGACAAACATAGCTTAATGACTTTCCTAAGGGTGATATGATGTCGTTCCAACCAACCAACCTTACATCCACATTCATTGCAAGAAGGATACAATTACGTCTTTTGACTTAAATGGTTCATATCATTACAACTAGGTTGAAGGTTTCACATAAAGGACCCTCTTAGAATCGTTCAAGGTCTCAAATAATTCATGAATACAAGACTAAGAGGCTTTAGCATCCTAAGTCAAGACATCTCATATTCACATATCATACATGCATCAAGTAAGGGACACATGTCTAACACACAAGACACACTAAGGCTTCAGTTTATCAGATATATCATATAATACTACAAGCACATAGGAACCATTATCATTTTTAACTTATCCTATACACTACAACAACATCATCAATACAACCAACATGGACTCATATGGTAAAGTAGTAAAGTAGGAATAATCATGCATCAACTCTAAGACTACACACATAAGTACATAGTCATAGTCTAACATGGTCACCTAATATAAATTGAAGAACACATATACTTTCACATTACTTCACATGTAGGTTTATATGCTCAAACTTCACATAATCAACTACACAAATCATCATTATATTTTAAGTAGTGCGGACAAGGTGATGATCATCGTAATGCACCACCACCATAAGTGGACCATACAAATAACAATATAATTTAAGATATAAATTTCATAATACAAAGAGAATAATTGCAGTGTACCACCAATCCATTCTTTCCACTTCAATCCATATGGAAATCATCCAATTCAATATCAATAGGTTCCTAACCAAGGCCATGATCATAAATTCAATAAAAACTCATAATAATCTATAAAATTAGGTCAATTCAATATATATTTATCAATATAATACAACCTATATATCAATTGAATACAATTCTTACATCATTCAATAGCCCATAGAAAACTACACTACAATTCATAAGCATTAAGTCAATATCAAGTAACCCATAAAGTAGTCAAAATCTAGGGTTCATCAATTACATGGGTTCATCGGTTATTTAAGTTAAAATCACATAATTAACATCAATATAATCAATATATAATGATTCAAAACCCGTAATGAAAAAACCCATGGATACATCATAAAAAAAACAATTTATCATTGAAAACTTTAGAAAAGTCTTTGAATTTTGGCCTCTTTGATGAATAGAGTTTCAAGGATAATAAACCATACCTAATTTATGTTAATACAATAAATTGATGAAGAATCACCACTCAAACCTCAAATCCATGCTCTTCCTTGAGTTTTGCCTCCAATGGAGTTCTAGAGAATTTCTAAGATATTTTGGGTTTTGATTTTGAAGAATGAGTTCTCCGAAGTGTTTTAGGATTATAAACATGTTTAAAATATCCAAATTACCCCTTAGTAACCGCCTTTTTCCTTATTTGAACGTGGGGTTAGTTTACCACTTCACCCCTAGAATTACAATAAATCTGCATAGGAAAACACCTTCCTAGACGGATGCCAAACGACAAGATGTCAGTCCATAAATGGACCGTCCTTTCCTCCGTCGATTGGATAAGAGCCTTAAAAATTAAAGCTTAGATCCCTAAGATATGTATCCATTGACTCCGTCAATACAGAGCGTCAACTAGGCCATTGTTTGTAGTTTTCCATCTGTAGGTGGGACTGCCTTGGGCAGGTTTGGCCACCAACATGGGTCCTTCCTCAAAGACCATTCGATGGTCCTTTGAGATGTTTGCTCTGACATTTCCCACCCGAACATGATCCTATTCAAGTTTAGAACTTCCATATCAATTTCTTCCAAAACGAATGTGTAACACTCAACAAAACATACCAATACACACAATGTCGTTTCAAGGAAAACCTTTCGAACATTCATTAGGGTCTTGTTTTGGCTGATCAAATTTAAGAAACTTGAGTTAATTAATTTAGGGGTTAGTTAATTAGTTAGGAGTTAAGTGAGGTCTAATTCAGTTAATTAACAACCTATTTAAATACCCTAACCTAATTTTACTAGCATAACTCTTAGAATTTCCATAACACAAACTCTGTTCCTTCTCTCTTCTTTCTCTCTCCCAAGTTGAAAAACAACATAAAAGTCAAGGTAAAGGTGGTTTCTAAGGCTAAAATCACAAAAGTTTCTCCATAAATCTTAATCTATAAACAAGGTATGAGATTTCTTTCACCTTTGGGATCTCTTTCTCCAAAGGGTTCCTTCAAAAGATGAGTTTTCATGTGGGTTTCATCCAATCTCAAAATTTATCTTTAAATTGGATTTCTTTATTTTTTATTTTAGTTTTATTGAATAGATTATGATGAATTATGACTATATTACACTACTTATTTATGGATTGGTGTAGTTTTAGAAAATGACCTTTTCCCCTTAACCCTAGGTAGTGATCTTGGGTTAAATTGTGTAGTGTTGATTCAATTGACTTGGTTACTCTTTGAATTACTATCCTATAATGTTATAGTATAAATTTATGAATTGATTGAGATGAATTGTACTCTTATCATGCTAGTTCTTTAGCGGTTGATCTAGGTTGTGAAGTAGATTATGAGTTCTACCTAAGTCTCTAATCTTAATCTATGAACTAGTGATGTATTATTGTATAGTGGTTCTATTATCTGCATTATTATGTTGTTTATCATTGTGTGATGGTATTACACCCGTTTTTGGGTTGAGTTTGAGGGTTTATTGTAAGACATTCATGTTGGCTTATGAAGGATGACTTGGTAACTCCTGTGATCTCAACTCTTTACTTCAATTATGGTTACTTGTGATTAAGTGATGATGTTGTGTTGAAGTACACCATACATTAAGATTGATAGGGTTGGTATGATGTTAAATTGAAATGTCTTGACTATGGTTTTGTGAGGTGTGGGCTAAGATGTAAATGTTATAAGGATGGTGATGACATACCTATGTGCCTTATCATGAATAATTATGTAAATATGCTAGCCTCACATGTATGAATTGTAATGAAAGGAAAGTACTCATGATTCTTATTGAGATATGATGATTATAATTATATAAGGGATAAACACTATGACCTAAACTAATCTATGATTGTTAATAAAGGCTTAAAGACATTTCAAAATGGGACTCCAACTTAGCACCGAGTGAACTAGAGTGAGGAGTGTCCCTTCCCACATAGGGAAGGTAGGATCACTAATGTACTCTTACGATTGGAGACTATAATGCATGAAGCATAAAAAGGGTCCAAATTATATCTCCTAGTTATTGAACTATGTTTCCCCCATAGGAATACTAGATAGTGCATCCACATGATTACTAACCACTAATATAACATGTTCAGAACTCTTATGTTCCAAGATGAGAAAGCCCTTTCATCACAAACCCAGAAAAATGTGAGAACATTACTTCATACTATAGTCATAAGGATGTACCTAGGAATTACCTTCCATTTCCCCTAATAGCACACTTTTCATCATTTCATAATCATCGCATACATATCATTGTACACATTCATAAATTTACCCTTCATACCAAAGATAAACCGACAATACTACAATATAATGTCCATAGCCTTGAGGGTTCATCACAAATCCATGATATTTATCAACAAAATCAATCATCAGCATCATAGAGTAGTCAATTATACATGAATATACTCAATTACATCACCTCTAATCGTTATTCGACGTAATTCAAGTGTTAGGGTTAAGAGAAGAGGGACATTAATGTATATTGAGGGAATTAGGGGAAAAAATTAAGACAGTACATAAAATAATTCATAATAAGTTATTATTAATCAAATATAGAACAATCAAGTTAAGTTTAAAGGTGACACGCGATTGACTAAAATCTAGAAAGTTGGAAGACCATTGAAATCAATTTCAAGGAACTTCTTGTGAGAGAAGTCTCAAGAGTGAAGAATTCTCGTAACTTGTCAATACCTAATAATTAATGGGGAAAAGTATTATTCATGAACAATACTTGAATATTTTACCTTTTTCATCAATGGAGTATTTGCGTAGTGAGAGAATCTAGAGAGATGTGGGTGATTTTTTGATTATTTTGTAGTTATAAGGCAGAAGACTTGTTTAATGACTTAAAATACTATAATATACCTAAAATAACTAATTATAACCATTTTAAGTTTTACTTAATCAATTATCTTATTACTCACTACCCAACTTAAGCTGTGTGGAGGCAGTGAAGTTGGTGACAATTGATGAGTCACCGTTGACGGAGGGCGTCAACCAATCCACCCACTGTACTGGTGAACCATGGATTCAGACTCAGGCTATATTTTTTGACAGTGTGGGGGAAGATTTGAAGTGTGGTCTCACGACCACCATTGTCGGAGCGTGAGTCAGTTAAGGGATCATCAGTTCCCTCGATGTTCTTTGTTGTTGTTTGACAGGTTTTAGGAGCAAGGGTGGGGTCCTCCTTAAGTACCCTCAGGGTGGTCCTTGGGGAGTCATACCCTTCCGTTTTTACCCTAAGAACATCGTAACATGTTTTCCAAATATTCTTACAATATTTAGGCTTTATAGGACTCTTCAAATTCCTTACAGAACCTACGGACATAGTAGATCATTTTCACTAGTTTAAGATTTCATGTTCGTTTCTTGACACTTATAAACAAACACTTCATAACTAAGTTATGATAGGCTAGGTAGTGAACATCATTTTAACCCTTTTTATATTAATAGATTCCATTAAAAGCTCTATCTTAAGTCATTGGATTTCTGGGGTGTAACAATATCCCCCCCCCTTGGGGAACATTCGTCCTCGAATGATAGCTTAAACAACTTTTTTGGAATTTATGAATCAAGACTAGCAGCCCAACAAACACACGATATATAATGATAACCCAATAGAAAAGGAGTAACCATCAACTCCATTTTCAAACACAAAAATGCATTATTATGAGGTATAAATTATTCCAACTACAAAGTGTTCACACATCTCATCACATCACATTTATGCAAGGAGGAATTTCCTTCTACTTCTCATATAGCATAACATATTAAACTACGAGCAACTACATCATTTCATCGCTCCATACTTGACAAATTTCATAAGATAAAATATCAAATGAAATAAAATACATCATTCACATCAAGTTCCATCAAGCATGGATGTAACGACCTGTTTAGTCGTTTTGAGTAGCAGATTTTATTTCTGGAAAAATTGGCTGATACGACGGACACCACGACGGACCGTCATGGGCACGACTGACCGTCGAGTGTGTCCCGTTCCAAAACACTTGGAATTATGAATTTGAGTGCTGAAATTGAGTCTCTGAACTCTGTGACGGACCTGCAGGACGGACCGTCACAGTCACGACGGACGGTCGTGAACCTCCGTTTCAAAGCACTTCAACTCTTGAGAATTTGGTGCTGGGAGCAACTCTCTGTCCGTCGTGATGGAAGTGCAGGACGGACCGTCGTAGGAACGACGGACCGTCACAGACTCCTTAAAGGAAATCGAGTCCTTGACGAACCTACATGATGGACCGTCGCAGGCACGACGGACCGTCACAGGTTGCGTAATCCCAGGCGGGGTCGGATTTCTGGCTAATTTTTAAAGGGGTGTTTTGGACTATTCCGGCTTTAATTTATAAAATTTGTGGGTTAATGTTATTAGTTCAATTCCTTGGGGGTTAAAGGACTAACTTTGAGTTAGTTGGTGGGTTGGTTTCATCACCTTTGATACTTGAAATCTTGTGATTTAGGGTAAGAAGAGGAAGGTTTGAGGAAGAAAATTAGAAAGAGAAAGGGAAGAGAAAAGAGAGGCGCTTGAGAGAGAAGGAGCAAGGCTTCCTTGAAGATTTCTTGCTTGGACACAAATCCTTGGTGAAGGTAGGTTATGGTTTATGCTATTTGTAGTAAACTCTTAATAGCAAATGATATGTATTGGGTAATCTTGTAAACTCTTCTATATGCTTAATTGTATGCTTGTATGAGTGTAAGTATATGTTTGTGATGAAATAAGCATGATGAAGCTTTTGAACCCTAAATCTTGAAGAAACCCTAATTTACTTGGAATTGTGATGTCTTAGTATAAAAGAAGGCTTGATGAACTATGTTTGTTATTGATAATGCCTTAGTATAAAAGAAGGCTTGATGAACTATGTTTTGTTATTGATAATGCCTTAGTATAAAAGAAGGCTTGATGAACTATGTTTTGTTATTGATGATGCCTTGGTATGAAAGAAGGCTTGATGAATTAGGGAATCGGGTGCCACGTTCCGGTACCAGGATAGTATATAAAGATCGGAGTGTCACGTTCCGACACCGGGATAGTATATGGATCGGGTGCCACGTTCCGGTACCAGGATAGTATATGAGGATCGGAGTGTCACGTTCCGATTCCGGGATAGTATATGGATCGGGTGCCACGTTCCGGTACCAGGATAGTATATGAGGATCGGAGTGTCACGTTCCGACACCGGGATAGTATATGGATCGGGTGCCACGTTCCGGTACTAGGATAGTATATGTGGATCGGAGTGTCACGTTCCGACACCGGGATAGTATATGGATCGGGTGCCACGTTCCGGTACCAGGATAGTATATGAGGATCGGAGTGTCACGTTCCGATACCAGGATAGTATATGGATCGGGTACCACGTTCCGGTACCAGGATAGAATGAGGATCGGAGTGCCATATTCCGGCACATGGTGTTAGTGGAGCAGAGTGTCACGTACCGACACGAGAGGAATAAGTTCTGAATCTTGAAAAATGTTAATATGCTAAAGCTAATGAACCTATTTTCCCAAATGAGTATGATATTGAGGCTTGAGTCCTCCTGGATAAACTTGGTGATACTTATTGATGATGGTAGTACTTGTTGTTACTACATGTTGAGTATTATAGTTGATTTGTGAGATTAACTGATATACTGTTTTCTATTCTGAGTTGGCCGATGATACCTACTCAGTACGTGTGGTTGTACTGACTCCTACTTTTTTGTTCTTTCTTGCATTTGTGGAGTGCAGCAAACGTGCCATCGTCTTCAACTCGACCGCGATTCTAGCCAGTCTTCACTGCACCGGATCTCAGGGTGAGCTATGCTTCTAGCTTGGACTGGATCTTTTTCTTCTCGTCCTGATGCCTTGAAGTTCCGGCATGGACTAGCATTCATTTGTTTTAGATCCTTAGAATGCTCTTAGTTTCGTAATTTGATCATAGATGTTCTTGTGATGATGACTTCCAGATTTTGGGGATATTTATAGTATTCGTTTTTTGTTATTGAGTTAATTCTTCCGCGTTGTATTTTATTAATTATGTTTGGGTTTAGATTGGTTGGTTCGCTCACATAGGAGGGTCAATGTGGGTGCCAGTCGCGACTCAGTTTTGGGTCGTGACAAAGTTGGTATCAGAGCGTTAGGTTCGTTGGTCTCATCACACAAGAACGAGTCTAGTAGAGTCTTAAGGAACGGTAGGGGGACGCCTTTACTTTTCTTTGAGAGGCTATAAGACTTTAGGAAAATTCCATTCTTCCATTCCTTCTTTCGTGCTACTACTTGAGTCCAATTGGTATCTAGGTGATACAAATTGGTATCTGACCATCTTCATTCTATTTCGCAGATGGTTAGAACTAGAGTAACGTCTGCGCCAACACCAACACCGGCAAGACAAGAAACGTCTGAGCTAGCCACTGGGGCGGTAGCTCAAAGAGGAGTGGTGGCGAAAGGCCATGGAAGAGGTCGTGGGAGGACATCCTCTAAAGGAAGAGGACAAGCACCTAGCCCAACTAGTATTAGGGCGGTAAATCCCACATCAACTGAGGAAGTGATAAGAGAGGGTGAGGAAGGGGAGAATGAACAAGTGCAGAACGAGGAGCTGCCACCCCAACCTACCCCAGAGATGATCAATTAGGTTCTGGCTTATCTTAGCGGGTTATCTGATCGAGGGCAGACACCTCCAGTGTTTTCTACACCAGCACCTCAGACTCCGGAGGTACAACATGCGGCTACTGTGGCTCCCCGCATGGATGCTCCATTGGAAATAGGCACGTTTCCTCGCCTGACTACAGGGCCTATAATGACAAATGATCAGCATGAACTTTTCAGTAAGTTCTTGAAATTGAAACCTCCAGTCTTTAAGGGTGCTGAATCTGAGGATGCTTACGATTTTCTGGTTGACTGTCATGAGCTACTACACAAGATGGGTATAGTAGAAAGGTTTGGTGTTGAGTTCGTGAGTTATCAGTTTCAAGGGAACGCCAAAATGTGGTGGCGGTCACATGTTGAGTGCCAACCAATAGAGGCACCACCCATGACTTGGGCATCGTTCTCTAATTTGTTTATGGAGAAGTATATTCCCCGGACCTTGAGGGATAGGAAAAGAGATGAGTTCTTGAGCCTAGAGCAAGGTAGGATGTCGGTTACTGCATATGAGGCTAAGTTTCGTGCATTATCCAGGTATGCCACCCAGCTTTGTTTCAGTCCCCAAGAGCGGATTCGCCGTTTTGTGAAGGGGTTGAGGTCGGAATTGCGGATTTCAGCCTTACAGGTAGCGGTTACGGCAAAATCCTTTCAAGAAGTGGTAGACTTCGTGATAGAGGTGGAAGGAGTGAAGCCAGCTGACTCCACCATGGCATCGACATCCAAAAGGTTTCGAAAGGGAGGTGAGTTTAATGGTTCATACACTAGAGGACAGGGTTCAGGAGGTTACTCAGCCCGACCAATTCAGTCTTCACTACAGACTATAGTTGGGGGTCCACCTCAGACCGGTCAATAATTCTCACAGAGACCGATGCTGCAATCCAGAGAGTGTTATGGATGTAGGGAGACTGGACACATAAAGAAGTATTGTCCAAGGCAGAGTCAAAGAACTCCCACAGTTAGTGGTAGAGGTGGTCATGGTAGAGGCCGTTATTCTGGAGGGCGTGGTGGCCGAGGTAATGGTGGTCACCAAAACGACCGAGGTGATGGGCAAACTGGAGCCACTACAACACAACATGGTAGGGGCAACGGACAGACAAGTAATGGGGCCCATTGTTATGCTTTCCCTGGGAGATCTGAAGCGGAGACATCTGATGCTGTTATCACAGGTAATCTCTTGGTTTGTGATCGCATGGCTTCTGTATTGTTTGATCCCGGATCCACGTTTTCCTATGTGTCTTCTTCATTTGCTACTGGTCTTAATTTACCTTGTGAATTGCTTGACATACCTATTCGGGTGTCTACTCCGGTGGGTGATTTTGTGATGGTTGAAAAAGTATATAGGTCTTGCTTGGTGACTTTTGTGGGGAGCAACACTTTTGTGGATTTGGTTATCTTGGAAATGGTCGACTTCGATGTAATTCTGGGTATGACTTGGCTTTCTCCAAACTTTGCAATCCTGGATTGTAATGCTAAAACTGTGACGTTAGCCAAGCCTAGGACAGATCAGTTAGTGTGGGAGGGCGACTACACTTCCACTCCGGTTCGTATC
>CM064970.1:25543854-25585779 GCA_032847665.1 Solanum chilense
TGTGTGATAGAATTTGGTGGCCATTGGGATAACTTCTTACCCTTGGCGGAGTTTTCATACAATAATAGCTATCACTCCAGCATTGACATGGCTCCATTTGAAGCATTGTATGGGAGGAGATGTAGGTCTCCCATTGGTTGGTTTGATGCGTTTGAGGTCAGACCTTGGGGTACTGATTTGTTGAGGGATTCCTTGGAGAAGGTGAAAGCTATTCAAGAAAAGCTTTTAGCGGCTCAAAGTAGACAAAAGGAATATGCGGATCGAAAAGTTAGAGACTTGGAGTTCATGGAGGGTGAACAAGTCTTGTTGAAGGTTTCACCCATGAAAGGGGTGATGCGGTTTGGAAAAAGGGGTAAGCTAAGTCCAAGATATATTGGACCATTTGAAGTGCTTAAGCGAATAGGGGAGGTGGCTTATGAATTAGCCTTGCCTCCAGGGCTGTCCGGAGTGCATCTGGTATTTCATGTGTCCATGTTGAAAAGATACCATGGGGATGGAAACTACATCATCCGTTGGGATTCAGTGTTGCTTGATGAGAATTTGACTTATGAGGAGGAACCGGTTGCTATTTTAGATAGAGAGGTTCGCAATTTGAGGTCGAGAGAAATTGCAGCCATCAAAGTTCAATGGAAGAATCGACCGGTTGAAGAGGCTACTTGGGAGAAGGAGGCAGATATACAAGAGAAATACCCACATCTGTTTACAGATTCAGGTACTCCTTTTCGCCATTGTTTTTCTTCTTTTGATCGTTCGGGGACGAATGATGGGTAAATTGGTATCTATTGTAACGACCGGTTTAGTCGTTTTGAGCAGCAGATTTTATTTCTGGAAAAACTGGCTGAGACGACGGTCACCACGACAGACCGTCATGGGCACGACGGACCGTCGAGGGTGTCTCGTCCCAGAACACTTAGAATTTTGAAATTGGGGTACTAAAATCGACTCTCTGTAAATTGTGACGGACCTGCAGGACGGACCGTCACAGCCACGACGAACCGCCGTGAGGCACCCTTTCAAAACACTTTAACTCTTGAGAATTTGGTACAGGGAACGAGTTTCTGAACGCCGTGACGGAAGTGCAGGACGGACCGTCACAGGCGTGACGGACCGTCACAGTCTACTTAGTGAAAAATGGAGTTCTAAGATGCTGCGACGACCTGCGTGACAAACCGTCGCAGGCACGACGGGCCGTCACAGGTTGCGTAAGCCCAGTCAGAATCGGATTTCTTTGCACGTTTTAAGGGACGTTTTGGACTATTCTTTCCTTAATTATAAAGTTAAAGGGTTATTATTAATAAGTCTAATTACTTGGGGGTTAAAATAGGTAACCTTAAGTTAATTAGTGGGGTATTATTGCCATCTTTTATTCTTAATTATATACTAATTAGGGTAAAAGGAAGAGGGTTTGGAATAAGAAAAACAGAAAGAGTAGAAAGGGAGAGAGAAATCGATCGAGAGGGAGGAATATCAAAGCTTGGGAAATTGCTTGTTGATTTCAATTCTTCGGTGGAGGTAGGTTATGGTTTTTACGATATTCGTAGTGAACTCTTAATAGTGAATGATATGTATTGATAGTATTGTAAAACCCTGCTATGGGTTTAATTGTATGCTTGCATGATTGTGATTATGAAATTGTGATAAACTAAGCATGATGAAGCTATTGAATCCTAAATCTTGAAAGAAACCCTAATTCACTTGTTAATGATGATGCCTTAGTGTAAAAGAAGGCTTGATATATTGTATAATGAGATTGATGATGCCTCAGTGTAAAAGAAGGCTTGATATATTATATAATGAGATTGATGATGCCTTAGTATAAAAGAAGGCTTGATGAATTAGGGGATCGGGTGCCACGTTCCGGTACCAGGATAGTATATGAGGATCGGAGTGTCACGTTCCGACACCAGGGTAGAATATGGATCGGGTGCCACGTTCCGGTACTAGGATAGAATGAGGATCGGAGTGTCACGTTCCGACACCAGGATAGAATATGGATCGGGTGCCACGTTCCGGTACCAGGATAGAATGAGGATCGGAGTGCCACGTTCCGGCACTAGGATAGAATATGGATCGGAGTGTCACGTTCCGACACCAGGATAGTATATGGAGCGGAGTGTCACGTACCGACACAAGAGGAAGAAAGATAATGAATCTTGAAAGATGATAAATATACTCAATCTAATGAACCCATTTCCCAAATGAGTATGGTATTGAGGCTTGAGTCCTCATGTGTGAACTTGACGGTAATTGTTAATGATATAGTACTTGTTGTTGCTACATGTTAAGCATCATAGTTGATTTTATAATATTACTTGATATATATTATCTTCTATTTTGAGTTGGCCGATGATATCTAGTCAGTACTTGTGGTTGTACTGACCCCCTACTTTTATGTTTTCTTCATTGTTATTTGTGGAGTGCAGCAAACGTTCCGTCATCTTCAACTCAGCAGTAATTCTAGCCAGTCTTCACTACATCAGAAATTCAGGGTGAGCTAACGCGTCTAGCTTGGACTGGATCTTCTTCTTCAAGTCTTGATGCCTTGAACTTCCGGCATGGACTAGCTTTTAATTGTTTTAGCTTCTTAGACATTTTTAGTTTAGTAATTTGATCATAGATGTTCTTGTGATGATGACTTCCACATTTTGGGAAAATAATAGATGTTGAATTTTAATAGTTATTGATTTGATTTTTAATAATGAGTTTAAGTCTTCCGCATTACTTTCAGTTGATATTATATCGAAATGTTAAGGTTTAGATTGGTTGGTTCGCTCACATAGGAGGGTAAATGTGGGTGCCAGTCGCGGCCCCGGTTTTGGGTCGTGACACTACAATTATAGTAATATAAAGTAATGGAGTTAGTATGGCACATGTACTAACTATGGGTATATGATCATAACACAATCATTTATCATATGTTAGAAAACAGGCTAAGTCATATGAAGGTCTTTAATATGCATACCATTGGGCATATACAAGTCAAGGATTCTATCAACATAAAGCTTGGTCATAATTAAAGGCATATTATCATAGATATGTTAACTTTTCATATTCAATAGTATATAACATAACATACAAAAGTCTTACCAATGATCCTATCCCCAACTTCAAGTACAATGGTCCTATGAAGCCCCATAATTCCACACAACCATAGGTAAAGCTTTACTTCATATTACTTGTAAAATAATTATTCATCACTTCGATAGCAATATAACCCAATAACATATTCATCATATTGACCAACATCATATAAGTGTACCATCATGTATCGTAAACATATACCTTTCATGTTAACATATTACATAAGAATAATCTCCTAGGACTTCCATTAGAGTCAATTTCTGCAATGTCTAGGTAGAGTCCTAAATTCCTACCTCTATTAAGTAGACTCTTCAAGTCACCCGATTAAGCGTTCATTTACTTGTCTTTCATTTTAAATGTGGGAACATACGCCTTAACTGACATAGACCATGTGAGATAAGCATGGAATTTGTCATCATAAAACCCCACACTTAAAAAAGGTGGTCTACCGGCAAAAGAAGAACCTAACCTGACATAGCTTTGTAGGTGGATCCACTAGCTAGTATACTATGGTTGAAACATAGGCCAAGAACTAGGAGATGTATTAGAGACACATAGTTCCACATTATATGGAAGCCTCAATCTCATGAGAGTAATTGTAAACCTACCTACCAACTAGAAAAGGGGCACCTCTCATATATAGTTCATTGACGCTTAGCTTAAGTCCCTTTATTGAATAACTTTTAAGTTGTATTTTACCATAAACTTATCATAGGTATTAGGTGAATAAATCCTTGCATATACATGATCATGAGCTTTTGATGATTATTTGAGAATTTCCTTTCATCGTAATCCTTCGTTTTTGAGATTAACATGTCATATATCATTTTGCGTTAAGCATACAAGAGAATATCATAAACTTGGATTATTCTATTCTTATCATGATCTTGCAAGTAATATGTTCATCGACCAACATATCCACGTAGACACATTCTGCATCTTTTCAAAACATATCATCATTATCTAAAGGCTAACATAAATTTTGTGGAGTAATCACAACTTTAGAATACTTACCTCTTGCTTCCAGGAACCTTATTAAAGAACTTACGTTCATCTTACAACATTCATAACCATGACATAGTAAAATAATCAATATCATAATCAATAACAGTTCTTAAAATCATATACAATATCAATGTGTAATGTAGGGTAAAGTATAAGGGTAATTTATTTAGTTTATTCTAGTCTTAGTTCTAATCCGTACATTTCAAATTCTCAAATAGTAGAAACAATCATACGAAACCATCGTGTAGATAAAAACATGCTTCACACGAAAATCAAACATAAATAACAATATACTCTTCAATCGTGTAGAATAGACCATTTAAAACATTTACTTTTCATTGAAAATAATAAATCTAGGGTTAGGAAGAAAATCCGTTTCGTAGAGTAAAAACCCAATTGCTTGATGTTCTTGAAAACATATCTTTGAAAGTACCTATTGTGGTAAGTAATCACAATAGTTAAAAACCCATACTTTATAGATGAAGAATCCACGAAAGTTAGATGAAAACTTTGAAGTCTTCATCTTCTTCCGTAAGCTTTTCTTGTTATTCAATATAGTTCTGAAAAGATAGCGTGTTTGAGTTAGATGAGAAACTTTTCATTTGAATCTGATTTGGTCGTGTAAAAGTCATCTAAAAATGACCTTATATACATATTTACAAAAAATACCCTCCACTTAATTGATCTTTTTAATAAAATAAATTACCAAAAATACGACTTTAATGATTCTGTGTAGTTGCGCGTCGCGTGTACAAATCCCGTCATTTTAATTGATTTTTTAGTTGAGTAAGTGAGGTGCATGTCAGCCTCGGGTCACAAGGTTAACTCTCACATCTTGAGGCAGAAAACATTGTGCCAGGCGCTCGCTGCACGCTATGGCTCCTCTTCTACCTACTCGTAGGATGCAAGTGAGACTGTAACCCATTTTGTGTCCTCCCCAAGGATCCTTACGGTGATCGTTGGGGTCTTATTACAAGACATTTGGACCCTCTGTACTACATACTACCTATCCAAGGTGACTTTACAAGTTTTGGACTTCATTTGACACATCGAAACCTTCATAACACATACGGACGTCAACTAGTTCAAATTAGCTAGTTTCCCAACGTCAGGGTCTTTCTTAGTCGTTTTTGCTCTAACCTTTTCCAGATGAGTTTATTTCTATAATATAGTTTTTTAAAGATCATTTTAAACATTTTTTGGTGGATTAAGTTATAGTATAATTCATGACATTTCCGGAATGTTAGATTACCCCCCCCCCTTAGGAACACTCGTCCCTGAATGACACTAAAATCATTTGGATGATAGAATAGACTCAATACTAGAAGCACAACCAATTAACAACATATAATAATAACAAGTCACACCACATAGAAGTATATCACAACACCTTACAACACATACCATAACATTACACCTAGCACTCAAATCGTGATACATAACATATAAGAGCTCCATATTCATAACACATAGTGAGGAATTTCCTTCTAACCTTATCATAAGCTCAAAATGCATCAAAGAGTCACCATGCTATCGTTCTTCTAAAGATGGAAAACAAAACAACACAAATCTCAAAAAGCTATGTGCATACATGTTTCACATAAGTGCAAGAATAGAGTATGAAGGCATTTTCTTAAAACTCTTGTGGTTACAACTTTTACCCAACATGCACCTACGTAGAAAACAAGTTGATTTCATGATCATGCTTTACTTTCTAAATTAATATAAATGTCTAACCTTATGGAGTAAAGAGATGAGGGTAGAGGGACTTCATGTCGGCTTCAGCCTCCCATGTTTTATCCTCAACAAGACGGTTCCACCTTATAAATTTTACAGAGGCAACCTCCTTGTTTCTAAACTTCTTGACTTGGCGATTTAGGATCTCAACCAGAACATCTTAAGTGGAGAGTTTTCATCAACCCCTAAACCTTCAATAGGTAGAATAGACACTAGGTCACGTATGAATTTCTTGAGCTTACACACATGAATCATCGGATGGACTGAAGCTAGTTCACTTGGTACTTTCAAATCGTAGGCAACCTTTCCAATTTGATTCAAAACCTCATAGGGACAAACATACCAGGGACTTAACTCACCCTTTTTACAAAAACTCATCACCCCTTTAATAGGTGAACTATATAAATAGACATGATCACCTATTTCAAACTCAAGATATCATCTTCTATTATTGGAATAAGACTTTTGCCGACTATAGGATGTCTTCAGTATATCTCTAATGATTCAAATCTTATCTAGAGCTTCATATATAATATCTAGACAAAGTATTGAGGACTCACCAATCCCAAACCATCCAATGGAGATCTACACCCCCTACCATAAAGATCTTTAAAAGTTGCCATGGAGATGCTCGAATGATAGCTATTGTTGTAAGAGAACTCAATCAATCATCCCTATTTCCTTTGAAGTAAATGACACAGACTCTTAAAATGTCTTCAAGGTTATGAATGGTACATTCCGTCTGACCATTTTTCTTAAGATGAAAAGCAGTAAAAAATTTCACTTGTGTACCTAAGCCTTTTTGGAAAGCCTTCCAAAAATGAGAAGTGAATTGGGTACCTCTATTCAAAATGATGGACAATGGAATTCCATGAAGACTCACAATCTCATTAATGTAGATCCTTGCATAACCTTAAGCCGTGTAAGTAGACTTATCAGGAATAAAGTGGGCAGATTTGGTCATTATATCAACAACAAACCATATAGAATCATTTTTCTTTAGGGTTCGAGGAAGCACAAAAACAAATTCCATATTTATTACTTTCCACTTTCATGTAGGAACATCGATGATTTGGGTTAAAGCACCCGGTTTGAGATGCTCAGTTATAACTTGTTGGCACTTTGGACACTTAGCAAAAAAATCTGCTATGTCCCTCTTCAAACCATTCCTCTAATAGACCTCCCTAAGATCATGATACATTTTGGTGGCACCCGGATATATAGAATAGCGAGAACCATGGGCTTCTTACACAATGTGTTTTCCCAAATCCTCAACATCGGGTACATATAATATTTGTAGATACCTAATAACATCATCCCCCCTTGGGAGATTGACTCATTGAGCTTTCTAAGTATAGATTTGTTCAACTCCATCAATAGAGGATCAAGGTGTTGCTTAGATTTCACCTCTACAACTAATGATGAGTCGTAGTTATGATATAGAACGAAACAACCATTTGGAGAATATTATGACCGCACACCTATGCGAGCCAAGCTATGAACATCTTTTACAAGTTCATTCTTCCCCTCTTCCACATAGATACACTACCCATAGTCATTCGACTCAAATCATCCGCAACAACAATGGCCTTGCGTAGGTGGTAAGGGACACTCATGTCATAATCCTTCAACAAATTCTAAACATATTCTCTGTTAGATATTTAACCACTTTCAAATAAAAACATATTGAAGACTTTTATGGTCAATAAACACATTAACATCCACACCATACAAGTAATGTCTCCGTATTTTCAATTCAAAACGTACAACATCTAACTAAAGATTATGAGTTGGGTTATAATTCTGTTGAACTTTGAGTATCCTAGAACCATAACAAATCACCTTTCCATGTTGCCTAAGGACACATCCCAAGCCCACTCAGGAAGCATCACAATACACTACAAAGCCTTCATTGCCCTCCTATAAGGTCAAAATCAAAGCAAAGGTAAGCTTATCTTTTAACTCTTGAAAACCTTTTTCACAACCTTTCGACCAATAAAACTTCACTTTTTTGTTTTGGGTCAAAGATTTCAAAGGAGAATCAATGGAGGAAAATCCATTAGCAGATCTTCTATAATAGCTTATTAGACCCAGAATCTCCTTGTATATGTGGGAGTCAAAGGTCTAGGCTAATTTCTGACTTTATACATCTTTTTCGGATCAACCTCTACACCATCACCAGAGATGATATGGACAAGAAAAGCAACGACTGTAACCAAAATTAGGACTTGCTAAATTTGGCATAAGTTGGTGTTCATTGAGGACTTGAAAGTCCAATATGTAGTTCCCTCATGCTAATCTTCATTCATGATGTATATTATAATATCATCAATGAACACAATCACAAATGAGTCGAGGTAATCACGGAAAACTCGATTAATTAGGACCATGAACATCGGCGGGGCATTCATTAAGCTAAAACATGTAACTACGACTTTATTGTGACCATTTTATTTCGGAAAGCTATTTTTGGAACATCTTCACCTCTCACCCTTAGTTGGTGATATCACAACGTTAAGTCAATCTTGGAAAAGTAACTAGCACGTTTGAGTTAATCAAATAGATCATCAATCTTAGGGAAAGGACCGGAGCACCCCATGTACATTCAAAGGGACCCATCCTTCTTCTTAACAAAAAGGACAGGAGCACCCCATGTAGAAATACTAGGTCTGATGAAACCCTTGTCTATTAATTATTTGAGTTGGAGGTTAAATTCTGTCAATTCCGCCGGAGCCATATCATATGGAGGAATTGAAATGAGATTCGTATCAGGTAACAAATCAATGCAAAGGTTAATTTCGCGTTTGGAAGGAACTCGTTGAAGGTCATTAGGAATTAACTTTGGGAATTCTCTCACTATAGGGACTAACACAATAGTAGGAGTTTCACATTCTAGTTCATTAACTCTCACCACATGATATAGGCAACCCTTGGTTTAAATCATACAAGCCTTCAAACAAGAAATTATTTGATCGGGAATCGAAATTTAACTAGCCTTCTAGTATAAATTATGGAAGCAAAACAATCATGAAGACAATCCATACCCAAGATGAATAAAAATCAAACATGTCATGTTCTACCAAATAAGCAAGAGTAACTCTATTGGGCAGCATTATACTACATTTCCTATAGACTATTTTTGGAACTACAGAGTCACCCATTGGGGTATAAACGGAGAAGGGCTCAATCAAAACATCTTGAAGTACAACAAGCTTCCTAGCTACGAAAGGTGTAAAAAAAGAAACAGAAGCACCTGCATCAAGCAATTCATAGTAAATTAACAGAGAAAAATTGTATCATACCCGTCACAACGTAGGGAGAGTTTTTTTTCCACTGCTAGCCTTAAGTGCATAGAAAGGATTCCTCTTTGGAGCTTTAGAACTAGGACAACTTGGTTGAGATTTACTATTTCCTTTTACTTGTCTTCTCAAATTAGGACAATCTTACTTTATATGGCCACCCTTACCACAACAATGGCATATATTAGTCCCAACAAGTCATTCACCCACATGTTTCATACTACAATTACAACTAGTTGCTGTCTCTTTTGGAGGATAAACATTTCACCCGTTTTGAGGTCTAGGATTAGAACCTCTATCATTATGATTCTATGAGAGCTTAGAAAAAACCTTATTTGAAACCTCTTCTTAAACTTTGGCTTGTATTGAACATCAAGCCTATTCTTGGAAGAACCACTTCCAAAGGACTTTGACCTTTTAGCTTCCCTATTCCTCTTCCTTAGACGACTTTAATCAACATGTTTAGCATGAACAATCAACCTAGAAAGATCCATATTGTAATGAAGGATTGATGCATGATATTCTTCTTCAAGCTCTTCAGACACGCCCGTTAAAAAATGTCACATTTCATCCCTAGCATTAGAAACAAAAGAGGAAGCATATTTTGAAAGCTTAGTCAATTTAAAGGAGTATTTTTTAACACACATACCTCCTTGACGAAGGTTTATGAAATCTTGTACCTTATATTCTCTTTGTTCCCTTGGAAAGATTATGCTAAGTAAGGCCTATTTGAAGATCTCCCAAGTCATGTGATCATGTCTGAGCCACTTCCTTGAGTTGATAGGAAGCAAGTTCAACCCTCTCAATAGTACTCACCCACACAGTGAACAAGATCTTGTACACCTCATAAAGAAAATCTTGGGGGTCTTCATTAACTTTTGATTCAATGTACATGGGAGGGTTCATCGTCATAAAGTCTCTCAAACGGCTAGCCATAGTGCTACCATGTGGGCTTGCGTTTGTGTGTGATGGCTTGGGCCATTTGGAACAGGACTGCCCTTACCTCACCTTCTGTCATAGCTAGAAGATTCACGGTATGTTGATAATTTGTTGTAGCTTGTAATTGAGGAGCATTTCGATTGCCTTGGGGAGTAGTTCCTTTATTCGTAATCTCTTATCCTACTCTTCTCACAGTTATCCTTCTTGTGTTCATCACCTATAACCACAAGCATGGGATTAGATTGTAAAATACACATAGTGTCAAAACTCTAAAGGCACAACCTTGAATTATCAAGAAAAGATAAAAGTCCTAGTCATCACATAGCCTCTCATCCATAATTGAGAAGCTTCAAAACCGTAAACAAGAAACTAGGTTATGTGGTTTAGTGAGACATTGAACCTTAGGATATTCAACTTCATGCTCTGATACAAAGTTTGTCACAATTAGAGTGCATACCCTAGATGAGACACGCGTCATCTTCCTCTCAAAGGACTCAGACCAGCCCTTAGCTTTCGTCATAACATGTGATCGGTAAAAATTGTGGAAAATTAAAGCTTCTACATTCTACTTGAAGTATCGTTAGACTTCATACCTATCATTCATAAACCATACGATATTCTATGAAGTTTTCTCACATTCATAAAACCTTCTAAAGATTGCACATCTTTACATAGCCTATACATAATAAATATGTAATATAGGCCTTACTAAAAAAGAATCCAATGAAACATGATAGAAATAAGATATTTCTAATATATATTAAAGTCTTCATTAAATGGAATAAAGTTGATAGAGTCCCGAACATGAGGACCTACCATGACTTAGAGAAACAGTTCTAAGCTTCTTCAGATCGACCTCCTTAAACTTCAATGGTTGAACTCTACAATTGTAGTAATATAAAGTAATCGGGTTAGTACGCCACATGTACTAAAGATAGGTATATGCACATAACTCTTAAGGACATGAAGTAAAAAGTATCATTTATCATATCTTTAGAAAACGTGCTAACTCATGTGAACGTCTTAAAGGCACATACCATAAAGCATGTACAAGTCAAGGATTCCATCAACACAAAGCATGATCATAATTAAAGACATATTACCATAGTCATGTTATCTTTACATATTCAATATATCATATCACATAACATACAAAACACATACAAATGATCTCATCCCCAACCTAGCAGCTCAATGGTCATATAAAGCCCCATAACCCCACATAACCAAGTAGATGAGATAGGAGACCATCGGTAAAGCTTTGCTTTATATAACTTGTAAAATAATTAGTCATCACTTCATATACCAATATAACCCAATAACATATTCAAAATAATTACCAACATCATATAAGTGTAAGATCATGTATCATAAACATATACCTTTCATGTTATCATATTACATACGAGCTCCTAGGACTTCCATTAGAGTAAACTTGTGCAATGTCTAGGTAGAATCTCATACCCCTACCTCTACTAAGTGGCATCCTGAAGTCATCCTAGTCAACGTTCATTTCCTTTTCTTTCGTTGTGCATGATGGAACACATGCCTTAACCGACATAAACGATGTAACCTGAAGATTGAATCAGTTGTCATAAAACCCCACACAGAAAAAAAAAGGTGGTCTATAGGCCAAAGTATAATCTAACATAACATAGCTTTCTAGGTGGATACACTAGCTAGTATACTATGGTGGAAACATAGTTCAAGAACTAGGAGATGTATTAGAGACCCATAGTTCCAAATTACATGGCAGCCAGTCTCATGGGAGTCATTGTGAACCTACCTTCAAACTAGGAAACAGACACCTCTAATATCTAGTTGATATGTGTATACCGTAAGTCCCTTTCTTGAATAACCTTTAAGTTGTCTTTTATCATTAACTTATCATAGGTCATACAAGATTAACTCCTTGTAAAAACATGATCATGTGATCTTATGGATTAGATGAGAATTTCATTTCATCGTAACCCTTCGTTTGTGAGATAACATACATAAATCATCTTTTGTTAAGCATACAAGAGAATATCATAAACTTGCATTATCATATTCTTATCATTATATCACAAGTCATATGTTCAAAGACCAACATATCCATATTAGAACATTATAGATGCTTTCAGAACATATAATCATGATTCATAGGCTAACATAAATATGGTGGAGTAATCACAATTTTAGAAGACATTCCTCTTGCCTCCAAGAACCTTATTAAAGAACTTACGTTCAACTTACAACATTAATAGCCATTACAAAGTAAAATACTCAATATCATCCTCAAGAACAACTCCTAAAATCATATACATGATAATGCATAATATAGGGTAAACGATAAAGTTCATTTAAGAGTTCATTCTAGTTTTAGTTCGAATTCCTATTTTTTCATATAATCAAATAGTACGAAAACATCGTGTAGATAAGAACAGGATTCACAAGAAATTCAAATATAAATAAAAACATACTCATCAAATCGTGTGGAAGAGACCATAGAAAACACTTACTTTTCGTTGAAAAAAATAAATCTAGGGTTAGGAAGAAAATCTGATTCGTAGAGTACGAACCCTAGTAGTTGAAGTCCTTGAAAAGTATATTTTAAAGGACCTATTAGAGAAAAGAATCCCAAAAGTTACAAAACCTATACCTTAAAGATGAGGAATCCACGAAAATTGGACTAAAAAATTTAAGTCTTCGTCTTTTTCCTTAAGGTTTTCTTGTTCTTCAATTTAGTTTTGAAAGAAGAGCGTTCTTGAGAGATATGAGATTTTGAGTCTGATTTAGACTTGTCAAACTGGTCTAAGACTTACCTAATATACATACTTAGTCTTCCTATTAATTACCAAAAATAACCTCCACTTAATGGATCTTTTTAATTAGCTAAAATACAAAAAATACGACTTTAACGATTCTGCGCAGTAGCTTCTCGTCGCGGGGCCAAATCCCATCATAATTATTGAATTTTGAGTTGAGGCAGTGAAATTCTTGTAATCGTCGCATTGGGAGGTTGCCTCGCTAATCTTGAGGCACAACACCTCGTGTCAGGCGTGTGTAGCACGCTATGCCTCCACTTCTGCCTTCTCGTAGGCTGCCAGGAAGCCTGGCCACCAATGTATGGGTCCTCCTCAAGTACCCTTAGGTTTTTCCTTGGGGTGTCGTTACTGGAATTTTGGACACTATGTACTACATACTACCAATACGATTTCACTGTACAAGTTTTGGATTTAATTTGACACTTCAAACCTTCACCAAACATAGGGATGTCAACTAGTTCAAATGAGCTAGTTTCCGGACGTCAAGGTTTTTCTGAGTCGTTTTGGCTCTAACCTTTTCCAAATGAGTTTCTTACATTAATATAGGTTTGGAAATATAATTTTAGACATTTTTGATGGATTAAGCTCTAGTCTAAGTCATAACATTTCCGGAGTGTTACAAAGACCATCCTAGATAAATTAGGCAAAGTAAAATTCATATCTAGGTGATACAATTATGATATATTAGCATATAATGGAATTGAATTAAAAATATCATATTAGAACCTTCATCTTGTCCCTAATGGCATAGAATCACCATTGTATCCTTCAACATCATATTCTACAATATACCATGACCACCTCTCGAAAACATCACAAAATCAAGATATGAACATAATTTAATGCTACATACCACATGGTTGTCACAATTAAACTTTACCGACGATGCAATCACAACCCCCTCTTGATTGGGGTATTTTTAATTCACAATTAAGGAAAACTAGGTGGACTTCATGTTGAATATTCCATGAATGAATAAGATCCGCATACCTTAGTTTAGTGACATAATCCAAGATTCAATTCTTTGTTAAATTCGTCGTAAGAGCAGCCTCCGATTTCTCTTCTTCTTCTATGGTGTTCTCAAGTGTGTTTTGGAGAGGGTGAGGTTTCAATTTTTTAGACTAATTTCTACACAGGTCTCTTATTGTTTAAATACTAGTAATATTCCTAAAACCACATAAGTTAACCGCGCATATCTTTATTTGGATGTGGGGCTAATTTTCCATTAACTATTCAGTAGGTATATTGTTGCAGGGAATTGCAAGTCTAATCGACAACGTATAGTCGATTGACCATCGATGGAATGATGGCTCAATCCTTCAGGTACGACATTTGCCATTGAGACACTGTAACTGTTCGTTATACACCTTTTTATGGATAGGACAATGGACCCAAGCGATGGGTCATTCCTTTAACGACGGGGTGTCATTTGGCCATTGTTGGTTGACACTGCAAATGTAGTGTAGTTCCTTCTTTTAGAAACCTCTTCTTACCCTTTAGGTGGTCCTTGGGGATTCGTTCCCAGACGGTTGCACTCTAAATATATTCTTCTCGATATTAGGAACCTTTAATATCAAATTGATCTCCAAAAACTACATAAAACCTCATATAACATACTAAGGCACGCAAGCACGTGTCAAGCCTAACTTTCAAATGTCATGGCCGTTCTTGGACGTTTGACCTCCAAACTCCTCTAAAGTTCATACACTGCCTCTGAATAGTAAATTAGTCATTTTAAGACCTCATGGCACTCATTTTACGCTCTATCTTCTCCTGATTAATTTTTAAGTCCTTATAATATCCCCCACTTAGGAAACATTCATCATCCAATGACACCTTACTAAACACTTGTTAAATGACCAACTCAAGACAAACATGATTCACCCGCAATATGAGTTAGGTTGAATTAGAGACTAACATGGGTATCATAATCTTTTAATAATAGTGTTCTGAGTAGTATAAAAAGTGTGGAATTGTTTGGAGGTCAAACATCCAAGAACGTCTATGACTTTAGGAAACAAGACGAAATTGAACTTGTAAAAGTGTTTTGTAGTAGAGCTTTGGGGAATTGTTTCAGGAAGTAATTTTGTATTTCCAGTTCAAATTCCTGACATGAAAAAGGTTGAAATGTCCGAGAATTACACCACAGGGACAAACCAAAGGGTCCCCAGAGTTGACCCAAACATGGGATAGTAAAGATGTCACGCCAACCATAATATGGTAGTTGTTGCATATCGTGCAACTGACACTTGGTGGGAAAAATTCTTGACCAGAGATGTGGGTATGTCACGAACTAGTTTATCCCGTAAATTTCCAGAAACAAGACTTGAAAATGCCTACATGACGCGCAGTAAACTTCCAGATTTGGTCGCATCGTTTCTAAGTAAAATTTGAATTTGTTGAATTGTCCAATAAGGGAAACGGGTATTTCGTATGATTTAGGGAAGACTTATTGAGGGTTATTGATCCTTTTATACTGATAAACACACCAATCAAAGCTAAACCCTTAACTAAAAATAAAACCTCTCTATTGTTCATTCCAAAACCTTCATTGATGAAACTTTGAAGGTCAAAGGAACAAGACTAGTTTTCTTATGTTTTTCTCCATCAATATTGTGGGATATTCATCACAATTTTGGTATGATTCTTCATCCTACAAATCTCTTTCTTCAAGGATTCAATTTTAATGATTTTTCAAAGATGATCAAAACATAATTTGTCCGATTTTGTGATCAATCTATGGTTTCTTGCATAAAATGTTTGCAATCATTGTATTATGATTGAATTGATGTCAATTCTATGATTTTTCCGTAAAAAAATATGAACCCATGCAAATCATGCAATACTAGTTTTAAATATTTTATGGGTTATGTGATCATGTCTCTATACTATCGAATTCACATGTTGTTTGAGTAGGGATATTGATTTATGATAGAATCAGGATAGAATTGTAGTATGCTGAATTTGTTAAATTCTTAAATCCATGTTGAAATATCTTATATTCAATGTGTATTCTAAGTGTTTAATAGAATTTGTGATCCAGGCTATGTATAAGAGCTTTTGAGTAATGAGTTGGATGATTTGACTATGGATTGAAGTGTATTGGTGGTACTCTGTCCTAATTGTCTTTATATTATGTAACTTAGTCTTGAATTATATTGAAATTTGTAAGATCCACTTATAGTGGCACTGTTATATTCTTTACATAGGAATTATGATGTGATCATGTCTCTATAATATTGAATTCGTATGTTGTTTGAGTAGGGATATTGAATTATGATAGAATCAAGTTAGAATTGTTAGTATGCTGAATTTGTTAAATTCATAAATCCATGTTGAAATATCTTATATTCAATGTGTATTGTAAGTGTTTAATAGAATTTGTGATCCAGGCTATGTATAAGAGCTTTTGAGTAATGAGTTGGATGATTTGACTATGGATTGAAGTGTATTGGTGGTACTGTGCCCTAATTATCTTTATATTATGTAATTTAGTCTTGAATTATATTGTAATTTGTAAGGTCCACTTATGGTGGCATTGTTATGTTCTTTACATAGGAATTATGATGTGATCATGTCTCTATACTATTGAATTCATATGTTGTTTGAGTAGGGATATTGAATTATGATAGAATCAGGTTAGAATTGTTAGTATGCTGAATTTGTTAAATTCATAAATCCATGTTGAAATATCTTATATTCAATGTGTATTGTAAGTGTTTAATAGGATTTGTGATCCAGGCTATGTATAAGAGCTTTTGAGTAATGAGTGTGATGATTTGACTATGGATTGAAGTGTATTGGTGGTACTCTGCCCTAATTATCTTTATATTATGTAATTTAGTCTTGAATAATGTTGTAATTTGCAAGGTCCACTTATGGTGGCACTATTATGTTCTTTACATAGGAATTATGTTGTGTCGTCGGCGTTACATTTTGTATTATGATGATCATGATCCTATCTTCACAATTTCATATATTATGATCATTTGGTTAGTATATTTATATGAATTATGATTATATATATATGCACTTTTGATTATGGTGAATGTATGTTTCATCTATTGATGTTGTTATTTGTTAATTTTAGACTATGATGATGTCCTTATATGTGTAGTCTTAGGATTGATGTATGATCCTTCCTTCTTGGTTATACAAGTATTATGATGAATATATTGAATGTTCTATAGTAGTGTATTTGGTGACCTATGGTGGAATTAGTTGTGCCTATATGTTTCTTGATGTGGTATAGTATATGTGATAAAGTGAAATAATGATGTGTCTTTGTTTGGTAGACTTTTGTCACCTTACTTGATACCCTTTCAATGTAATACGGGATCCTTTACTTAGTACGCGAAAGATACTTAGTCTGGTATATGGCATGGACATGTAGCCTTGAACATAGTGAGAAAGTAAATTTATGTGGAATTTTCGACCTTGTTGAGAGGTTATGATATGCTTGAAGTTGAAAGCCATAATTGTAATCCTTCTTGTGTAAATGGTTGTCTTATGGTTGGTTGGCTTGAACGACAAGAGAACATCCTTAGTAAATTCATTGAGCTATCTACTTAGCCATTGAAGGTAGCTTTAGCGACCCTCTTTAGTAATGTGAAACTTGATTGTGTAATGAACTAGTTATGGAAACTCTTAATGTGATCCTTTAAGTGAAATTTATTATGATAACAAAGGCTAACACTAAGTGAGTATGGTCTTGGATATTTATCTATTATATGATGACATTACAGAACAAAGAAACCCTTCATATTTCTTAACCATGTGCCTACATGGGATGTTTGCTACTTCTACCATTGGCCTTAGAACAAACCTCCATCGTAGTAGGTTCATGAATTTGCATTCCATGATTAGCTAGAATGGTCTATGTAACTTATTTCCTATTTTCATCATGTGTACCTATTAGAATTTGAGAATTTCTATGAAGTTTAGGTAGTGGTATGGGACACTAGCTAGGCATTGTAGGATTAGTCTTTAAAGATATTAGTAAGTGAGTCCCTAGGTCTTATATAGGACAATTACTTGAATGTCCTTACATGTTAAATGTCTGTAAAGTGAATTAATATTTATCTAGAGTAGTTTCAGGGTAACCTAGTTAATGTGTAAAGGGGGCATAGAGGATGGTCTCCTCATGTCTTACCTAGAGAAATCATATGGATAACTTTACATAGAAAAGTTGATTAATGAAGTAAGTATAATCATATCTTAGGCAATCAAAAGGATCTGTTAGGTGTGTGTGAAGAGAATGCATGCCCAGTAACTTCATAACTCACTTAAGTGAGACTTAGATGCACTTTTGGTAAGAAGATATCAAGTTATGTGTTTTGGTGTATGGTAAGTGTATTTATTTCATTATAGGGAGTTCTAAGGATCATTTAAGTATGCTTAGAGAGGGTGTATAGGAGGTATCTCTTTTTCTTACTTAAGTGAATCTTAGGATAGCCTTTAGTGAGAGGATTGTATGCTAAATTAGTTTCCGACAAAGCTTGAATAAATTCACTGTAACTTGGCATGATTTATTGTAGTATTTCTAAAATGTGGTAAAATGCTTATGTGATATATTATATGTTTCTAAGGTGTTAAATGTTGTTATTATGCTTATACCATGATGTTTTAATCATAAGGAGCATATTTCTATTATATGTCCTTTATCATGATTTTATGCATTATAATATGCCATACTTAGTACATACAATGTGCTAATTCCATATGTTGTTTACTTTCAAAGGTGTAGGTGGCTTTCTAGAGGTGTTAAGGAACTCACCTTTTGATATTAGAAATCATTCAAGCAAGAATTGTGGTATGTCCTCAATAGATTTGAGAATACAAATATTTTTAGCTTTTCGAGTTATAGATATTGTAATAGACTTTGTTAATATATATTCTATTATAGTATGAGTTATGAAACAAAGATGTTTGATGAGTAAAAGTTTTCTACTTGGACCCTTAGCGTTTCTATTGTTTATATAAATTAGATCTTTAGATATCTTCTGACATGTAGTAATTTCTCAGTACTTTGCATTTATGATTTGTGCAATGAATTGTAAAAAAGGTTCATGACTTCCGAGAGTTCAATTACGTAGTGTTCCGATTTGATAATTCCCTAATTTATAGTGGTACTATCGGGTCGAACCAAACATGGTATCATAGCATAGGTCATGAAAGTAGTCTTTGGAATCCAATAGTGTTATAATGTCATATCTAGTAGAACCCCGTTCACCAGAGTCGTGGAGATAGATCTATGGGCAAGAGGCTATAGGACGATAGAGTTTCCCTTTTTACTCTATTCTTGTGTAGTGTCGTAGAGTAAAATGTTATGAGTGTTATTTTCTAATGGTTTTCCTTGTGTGATAGGACATGAATACGAGGAGGACTCCGTCTAGTAGAGTTGAGGAGAATGATTTTAATAAGGGACTTCCTCCACAAGGTGGACAAGTGCCACAAGTTGAGAAAGTTATTCAAGGTTCTCAAGGTGATCAAATCCCTATTGTGGAAGGAGGTAGTGGTGTTCGGGTTTTTCCCCTGTAAATTAATAATGAGGAGATTAGAAAGCCTCTACTTACTTTAGCCCGAGCCATGACCACTCATGTGATAGGAGTGTTGAGCGTAGAGTGAAATCTATGGAGAGCACTATGACATCTAGATTGAGAGATTTTGTGAGGATGAATCCTCCTATCTTTCTTGGATCTAAGGTTGGAGAAGATCCCCAAAAGTTTAAAGCTTGTGTTTATAAGGTGTTTAGTGGTATGAGGAAAAAGGTGTAGTTAGCTTCGAACAAATTGAGGGATGTTTCTCAAGTGTGGTACACTCAAAATGTAAAAATAATAGGCCGGTTGAATCGGTGTAAAATCAGAGGAGCATCCCCTAGACGTAACATGGCGTACTTGACCTCTTTTAGGTCTTATACAAGCCCATAGTCATCATTCATCACATTTTCATAAGTAAATTTAGAAGAAAATTTAAAACTCTCATAGAACATCATATTCTAGAACATCACTTTCAATATATAGATAAAATATCATATCTGAATAGTTAGACTCTAAGTGTCTTTTCCATCATAGACTAAAAATCATTAGAGTACATTAGGTACACGACCCTTACAACATAATTCATAAGTACTATATTAAAAGAAATTACAGTAAACTGGACATTAGGACATCGTTGGACATAAGGATTCCTTTCATTAAGCTTGGGAAAACACATATCAAGATCCTCATCATTTAGCGACATCCTTTAAATCATCCACACTTTACACTTGGTGTAAAAATGTAGTGAAGAATGGAGTTAATACAAGAATGCATTAAGTATGACAACAATGCAAAAACGTGCATTTAAAATGGACATTTTACTTGAAAACCATGTATCATGTCTTTTTGTGAAATCTTCATAAAACTTTGATACAATAGTATTTATACAGTTCACATACTTCATATAGTCATATTCAATGGTCATATATCACATAAATTCACAGATTGCATTTTAGGCTTTTTGGAGTCACATTACAGTAAGCATATAATATTTACAATGAACTCTTATCTATTATAGTAAACTTTTTTTAGTTCATCAACCTACCAAGTAACCCTCTAGTTATACATGGTGAAATGCATTATTACCTTAAGGTCACAAGGAAAACAATACATATATCTAACATAAGCCAAGATATACCATCATAGAAGTATATTACATCATAGACACATATAAGTAAATACCATATGGACAACACAGTTAGCTCTATTCACTTTGCACATATACTTAATTAACTTCACATAGAAAATTATAAGACCTTACTTACAATCCCAATCTATGTCTACTAGTGTAATGTACATGTGAAGACCCTTAAGCTCACACATACTAAGTAACCAATCATGACACCAGAAGCCTTAACACTTCATACAACAACATAACAAAGATTGACAACTTCATTCATTTCAATTAAAGGCCTCCATCATATAGTTATTACGACAAACATTATGCGTATAAAAAGGGGCCTCATCATGTAGACCGATTATGAATCATACCATGAAAATTCTCATAACATGTAGACAAATATCACCATGCCACGCATAAAGACATTACCATAATCATACACCTTAGAACACATTCCTAGAAATTCCTTAAGAGATAGTTGTGCAATGAATAGGTAAGTTCATTACTCTCAGCTATCCTAAGTAACCTCCATTACGTCATCCTAGTTAGGGTCCTAGTCAATTACATCCCTTGACCATTTTACATTAGGGAAGCGATGGCCTTAACCGACACTAACACCATGGGGGCTAAACATAAAATTTGGTCTTAAAGAACCTTAAACCAATGGAAGATGCTCTAATGAGACTAATTAGAAAATTAACACATGATAGCATACTAAGTGGTATCACTTGCTAGATCCTATGTGGCAAGCATACTTTATGTAAATTGGAGATACATATAGATACCCTTATTATGTCTAATGAGACGTTGTTCTTATCAACATCAGGAAATACCACTATATGCAATTTTTCTAAGTGTATAACCACCTCGTGAGGCTATAGTGACCTACCTTACTACAATGGGAATAGAAACCCCTAATCTTCAAGTCCACTTGATGCTAAGATAATTTCCCTTTTATTGAAAGTCCTTTACTAACTCTACTTTATCATATGAGGGTGTAGGGTATTGACTACTCATATGATTAGCTCATAGGTCATATATGAGAGTTCATCAACCTAAATCATGTCATAAACCCTTTAACATGGACACAACATATGTATAGCACCATCTAGTTTAGAGTACACATGACAACGCTTTTCAAGTGCCCCTCTATTGATTAGATCATCATTCATATTTGTTTGTGTATACATATATGTGAGAAAACCCTTCACATAACATCTTTATACCACAAATGTTCATACTTAATTTCATTTATGCATAAGTGAAAAAGTGAAACTATATGAGAAATCCTTTCATATAAACACATTTAGACACTAGGTATAATTATACTTCATAATATCATATACTTAACATTATAGCACATAAGATATATTTATAACATACTCATGCAATCATATTTATGTACAAAGGAGACCAAACGTAGGAACTATCCCATAAATTTAAACATGTGCAATCCATTGAAAAGGTCCCATACCCTTTCGTATACTAGTACACCTATCAAGTAAACCTAGTGAATGATACATCACATAATATCATATAATGGATAGCATAGCATAAGATTCATTTGTTGCAGACATAAAACATTCTTACAGTAAGCTCTAGTCTTTATGCACCTATATTAACCTTACTTTACATGGAGCATTATACGAACTCATCATAGGCAACACATATACATATCTCTAACATAGCCATTCACATGCTCATAACATTGAAAATGCAACCTAGATCATAGAAAGAATAGGAAACTAGACATAGGCTTCAAATTTGATGATCATAACCGCCACACATTCACATCACAATTACCTTTATGTACATCTTCACATTACATATATCTTGGCATTAATGAAAACATCGCCACCATAAGTGGACCATGATGTACCATGGTTTCACAATTTTTTCAATGTTTTTTCTTTAAGAGTTGTGTGTATCTACAGAATTTTATGTAGTATTTTTAAAATTTATTATATTTGATTTGAAGGAAAGATGTCTCAAAATAAAACAAAGAAGGCAGCTAAAATAAAGTGCAGAAGCGACCCACGAAGGCCATCGAGAGTCCGTCGTTCCATCGACGGTCCGTCAGTGGTGACAATCAATTGAAATTCAACAAAATCGAGAAACTCAAGGAAATCTTACCAAGTGTGGGACTACATAGAGGATCAAAGTTCTGTCAATCTGTTGAATTATCGATGATATCAAAGATAGTCCTAGAATCACAATCTTGAGATATTCAAAGGATGTAGCAATGGAAGGCATTGACGAACCGTAGATGCATCGATGAACCGTGTTGTTGGTCCGTCAATTTATTCAGAGATGATGCAATCTCAAATACAAAAAATTATTCTATTTCTGGCCTAACAGAGGTAGTCGACGGTCCGTCTGTAGGGGTTATCGATTTTAGAAGCCTATTTGGACAACTTTCCTTATTTTAATTCCTTTTAATTTTGGACAATGTTTTTTAAAAATAGGGTTTAAAAGCTCATTGTTGGGGTTAGAAATTTTTATTATTGTTCTTAGTTTGTGCTTGGTGATCGGGGTTTTAAACTTTAGCAATAATTCCTTTTCTGAATTTGGTTTCGAAGTGTTATCTTGTTATTTCATTTTGGTTTTTTTTATTTTCTTCGAATTGTCAAACTAAGTTCATGTTTTATTGTTTGCCAACAATGAATTGTGTTCTTATACGTATAGGAAACTAAATCCACAATTAGGTTTGTTGGAACCATGGGTGATTAACAAAATAAACCTAGCTTAATAGCAATTCCCAAATAGCTTATTGCATGCATTGACAATTCTTTTGTTTAGAAGACTTTTTAACAAGTGCACGCGTTAGAACTAGCGATGTTGCAACTTTACGGACCAAGGAGGTAGTATAATGACATAATTATCAACATAGATTTAGTGAGATACTATCTAATAGGATAGTTCATATTGGTGCAATGTAATAACTAAGTTATACATTGAATATGATGCTTAATAAGAAGTTAAGGTAAGGGTCAATAGATTATTCAAACGTAGCCATACATAGGTACTGGGTGAAATTTTCTAAACTAAAGACCAACGATTTATAGATACCTAAGTTATTACTTTGAATAAAAAACTAGGGAAGAATTGTTATGAAGAAACACGACATTATGAACCTATGGGAAACACATACACCCTATTTTCTCCCTCAACTTGATAAAAATAAATCTTTACTCCTATTAAATGTTTTACATAGAGATATTCAACAAGTTTTTTTGACAAACCACCCCCCTTTTAATAAATTGTTTTCCGAAAGAGGTAGACTAAGTACATATAATCGTACATTGACGTTAATTGTAAACCATTTTTCTCATGCTATCAACCCCAACCTAATAGTTGGGTTCTTTACTTGATACAACCTCTTATACTTCTTTACGTAAGTGTAATTTGAGCGTATAAAATTTTGTGCCCATTGAATCACCACATCACATTTCATCACTAGTTCATAGCTTAAGATAAGAGAGTTAAGTCAAATTGATAATATGATTAATAACCTAGATAAATTAGTCCAGAGGTAGAATTATAAGACTATAATTCTTCTTAATCTATTCATTATTGAAAAAATAATATCATGGAATTGTAATCCAACCAGTACCAAATACAATTGAACCAACACTACACAATTCACATTAAGATCACAACCTAAGGTTAAAGGGAAACGGTCATTTTCTACAAACTAGACCAATCAATCAATAAGTAGTGTAATATAGTCATAATACTTCATAGTATAATCAACAACATCAAAATAATCCATAAACAAAGCAGTTTGAAAGACCAATTTCGAGATTGGAAGAGACCCATATGAAATCTCATCTTTTGAAATCAATTTGAAGGAACCCTTTGGGAAAAGGAGTCCCAAACGTGAAAGGAATACTATACCCTAACGTTTGAGGAAGATTGATGGAGAAAACCTTGTTATTGAAGCCCTACAACCCACCACGACGTTGATTTTCATGGAGTTCTTAAATTGAGAGAGAAAGAAGAGAGAAGGAAGAGAGCTTGTGTTTTGGAATTTATGAGAGCTTACGTTAGTCTAATTAGGTTACAGTCTTTATATAGGTAGTTAATTAACATAATTAGAATAACCTAAACCTAATTAAACTCCTAACTAAGACAAATAATAAAATGAATTTAAATACAAATCTTCAGCAAAACAGTGGCTCCATAGAAGAGACCACGATCGACGGATTGTGTGTCCATTGATGGGAACTATTCACCTTCGTCCTGCACACTCGTCGATAAGTTCAAAGAATTCTATGTTGCAGGTTTCCAAAAATTTAATCAAGTTCCCATCGACAGAAGCAGTCCATGCCCTGTCGATTGGAAAAGTAATCGTGGGTTGCATCCTCTAGTGGACACTGCTTTGGGCAGCCTTTGACCCCAAATTTCTAGGGTCCTCCCCAAGGGCTTTTGGTTAGTCCTTGGGTAGTTACACCCAAGAGTTTCAACAATAAATCAACTCTAATACATGGTATACACTCTTCCACCAATATCTATCAATTTCCAACTCCGAAAATCATGTCAAATAGTCTAAGGCACGCTAGTACCTCATTGAACTAGTTTTCAGACGCCATGGACATTCCTTGACGTTTTTACTTCTAAACCTCCTAAATGTCTTATAAAATTAAAATGGACCATAAAAAAATGTCTAAATTCATTGAAACCTATGTTAGTCTCAAGAACACATCTTAGATTTTCGAAGTGTAACATTATCCCCCCTTAGGAACATTCATCCACGAATGACACAAAAATCTTTTAAATGGAAGGAATAGACTCAAGACTAGCCGCCCAACCAATCAACAATACATGACAACATGAGTTACAACATCAATCATTCCATTTACATATACCAAATTCAAAACATCTATTACCACTTATAAGGCTAAAGATCACATTATAACGGAATTCCTTCTTACAACAACAACATTAGCTCAACATACCATAAATGAGTCAATTATGCCAATGTTCTACTTACCAACATGCTCAATATCATTTCATAAGGACATACCATATAAAAATGCACAATATAACTCAATAAAAGAATAACTAAAAATATTCAAGTCAATATGCACATTTTAATTATAACTTAATTGTAATGACACAAAAAATGCACATTTTTTTAGAACTTCTCCAAAAATCAAAGCAACTTCAAATTTAGTCATTATTATCTTTATAAGAAAGAAAAACTTCACTAGTAAAGAGATGAGGATAATGGGACTTCATTTCTGGTTCGGTCTCCCATGTTGCTCCCTTAACTAGGTGGTTCTACATAAATCTTTTAAGGAGGACAATTGATTGTTCCTAAACTACTTCACTTGACAATAAAAGATTTCAACCGGAAACTCCTCATAAGAGAGGTTATCCTTCACACCTAGACCCTCAATAGAAAGAATAGACTCGGGATCACCAATACACCTTTTAAGCATAGAAACATGGAAAACTGGATGAACAGATGATAGTTCACAAGGAAGATTTAACTCATAAGCAAACTTACTAGCGCTTTGCAAGATTTCAGAGGAAGTCAAATTACGAGAACTGAACATCCCGTTCTATCCAAATCTATTTACCCCCTTTATATACCATATTTTCAAGTACACATTATCACTTTCTTAAAACTCTAAATCCATTCTCCTATGATCGGCATAAAACTTTTGCAAACTATAGGCCATTTGAAACCGACTCCTTATGACCCGAAAATTCTCCAAAGTCTTATAAATTAAATTGAAACCAAGAAGCAAAACTCACTAACTTCAAACCACCAAATAGGAGACATATACCTACTCCCATACATGTCTTCATAAGGATTAATGGAAACTATTTTTATAAGAAAAATCAAACAAATGCAGGTGATTTTCCCAATTACCCTTGAAGTAAATGTCAAATGCTCTAAGCATATCCTCAAGGGTTTGAATAGTACGCTGCACTTGACAATCTTTTTGGGGATAAAACAGTGCTTAACTTCACCTTGGTACCAAACCCTTCTTGTAAATACCTCCAAAAACTAGGTGTGAATGGTGCACCGCTATCCGATATGATGGATAACGAAATGCCATGACGACACAGAATCACATCTAGGAAGATCTTTGCATAATATTCCGCTGAATAAATAGACTTGATAGGAATAAAATTAGCTGATTCGGTCAACCTATCCATCACCACCCGTATAGAGTAATTTTTCTTTCGGGTCCGAGGCAAACCTAGCACAAAATCCCTATTTATATCTTACCATTTTCAAGTACAAACGAGGATTTCTTGAAGTAAACGACCCATATTCTTGTGATTGACTTTCACTTGTTGTCAATTTGTGACAAATTCCGCTATGTCCATCTTAAAATCTTCCCACAAAAACAATTCCTTAAGGTTATGGTACATCTTTGTTGTATCTGGATAAATTGAGTAACGGGACCCATGAGCTTCCTCAAGGATCTGGTGCCTCTAAGCATATTCATTGGAAACACACAATCTTCCTTGATGCCTCAAGTAACTATCCACCCCCAAAGAGAAAGACTTATTAGTTGTTCCAAGAATGGATTCCTTCAACTTAATCAATGGTTCATCAAGGTGTTGTTTGGACTTCACCTCAACCTCTAATAATTACTCGGAGATTCGATGTACCACAATCCCAACATTTCGAGAATCTTCAATTTGAACCCCTAAATGAGCTAACTTATTATCATATTTCTCTAGGTTTCTCTTGGATTCTTCCACGTGGGGCACACTTCCCATGGACAACCGACTTACAACATCCGCTACAAAATTAGCCTTGCTTGGGTGATAGAAAAGACTCATGTCATAGTCTTTCAATAAATATAACCATCTCTCTTGCTGGACATTCAACTCCTTTTGAGTGAATACATATTGGAGCTTTTTAGGATATGTATACACATCAACATGAACCCCATAAAGATAATACCTACATATTTTCATGTATAAAACCACGACCTTTATGTCCAGGTCATGAGTCAGATAACTATTCTCATGAAATCTTAGTTGCCTAGAAGCACATGTCATTGCCCAAACTATGGAATTCGGATCGCAACCGGCGTCGTTGACCTCTCAGAGGTCACAGACAAGCCTCATCTTGCATTCATCACATTAATATTAATATTTTTAGCGGGATATTTAATACATTAAAACGTATGCATTATACATAGACTTCACGTTGTTATTTCATGAATTCATCATACATTATGGTCAACATAAATAGAACTACCATAAATAATAAGAATCAATCTGAAATAGAATAAGAATATATCATAAATACATTTGCCAAACACGGTCTTCTTAGAAAAATTTTGAAATAAAAGTACGAAAGACACGATAGGGACAACATCCACTAGAATTTTCTAAAACTAATGCTAGACTAAATCGTAGGAATCCTCGAAATAATGAGGACCTACCAAAAGGTTTGGAGAAACGCTGAAGTCCGAACCGCTGCAAGTGACGTCAATATGTCCTCTGAACTGCACCTATAAAAATAATAAATAGTAGGGGCTTAGTACACCAATTGTACTATGTATGGGCTTATGCTCACATACACATAAAGCTATGCATGATCAATGAAATCTCTTCCTAAACAACATGCCATTTCTTGAAAGTCTAGTCATTATACTTTCCTAATTCGTTTTTGTGAATTGTGGTATGAATATGGTGTATTTTAATGTATTCAAAGCACACAACTCATTTCCTATATGATTACAGTACATTAGTATCATAAACATAATACTAGAATGACTTGGGCAATGATTTATATATTTTATCCTCCCAACGCGATATCTCCTCTATGTACACTCAAACTATATTTCAGTATTTTTCTACTTCTTGTTGTGTAGTTCAATAACTTATTTGGATCATATGTTTTTCTAACAAGTGCAATGATTCATTGAAGTCCAATACCCACAATTAATCAATTTAGTAATTCATGAGATTAAGGAAATGACTTAACTACAATCTGGGGCATGAATATATTTATAACTCAACACTTATTCACTATACTCATTGTTTAGTTTATTGCATAATGTGCATAGATCTTGGGGTATATCATTAAAGCTTATGATCTTCCTTAATTTGGGTATTAATTCTATATAAACCAATCTTTAGTGCCTATTCCTATTATTACATTATTGGCCTTATACAAGAAGTCATTACAACTCAACCTTGTTAGGCTAATATATTTTTCCAATTATATAAACTCACTTTATGATTTTTATTTGGAATTATAATTTTCATAAAATGAGGATTCATTATTTGTTATGCCCTTTACTTATTGTAAACTTTATTTGACACGATTTGACTATCCTTACAACAAGTTACTACTTACATCAAATATTCATTACATTTGATAAGCCATTGTCTACTAATTATGCCATTGATTTCATTACTTTCATGTTTTATGGATTATATATTTCATATACGCGAGACATTGGAATCTTTTATATAGTATTAAGACATCTAAAGTGAGTGCACAACATATGGGACCTTAACATGAGGGCCTTCTTTAGCAAACACAGTGTCTGTTTCATTTGTTCATACGCACTTTACCATATTCATTTCATTCATTTGTAGGCTAATGTAAACACCATATATATGTAGGATGAATTTTAAGACTCTTACCGGGATCATGAATTGCAATGACCAAGAATGACCTAATGTCATTACTTGAATCTGATTTCACCTCCTGATTGTCTTGCACAAATACTTCTAATCGTTCATTTCATTATCTTTAACAATTTGAGGAACTCCAACTTTAACTAACATAGATCGTGTTAGCATCATGAAATCCAATGTCTACCCACACCAAAAATAGGTGGAATCACCTTCCAAAGTGACACTAAACATGCTAGCATACATGGGTATTGAACCCCACAAATCCCTATATTGGCAGTAAAGGTTCGAAGAGTAGGAGATATAAGAAGACCTATATTACGGCATTAGTCTCATCTCATGAGAGTTATATTAATGTACTCCATTCCCTAAAGAAGACATCACCGCTCTTAGCTAGCCTGTCAGTGCTCAGTATAAAGTTACATTTCATTCAACTCATACGGCAAGAAAGCTGTCTTCTAGTATGAGGAAATCATAGCTCAATAGATGATTTATCATCTTGTTATTAGTATTAAGTATACATAAGTATAAATACTTCCATTGGAGTGTGCATAGAGACTGGTCTCTTCATTAGCTTTAAACTCTCATAGGTGAGAACTTTTTGCTAACATTTACTTAGGCTCATTTTAGATTGCTCTCATCTTTCACATTAGCCTCTTATCATATTGTCACCACATTCATTAGAACTACAACAATACCTTTTCATAATTACTTATCCTTTTTACGTGAATGTTGATTTCAACATATGCCAATGCACATGGCCATTTAGTGTGTTTCACACTCTGACTTAAGCCTTTTAGGGTTTAATCATTTCATTACATACATCTTAGATTCTCATCCATTTTTATGTGATTTTTCATTTCATCATGTTTTAGTGTTGACTGAAGCATTATGGAGGCTTGCTTCTAGATTGAGATTTACTTACTCTATTGATGACTGGTCAGCGTTACTTTACATTGATAAAATGTGAATTGTTCTTTTATATCATCCTTAATTTACATCGATGAATGTGAATTGTCCTTACATATCCTACTTATGTGTTAATGAGACTATTTTCACACATTCTACCACCTTCATTCGTGAGTATTCCTTTAACAAATAATCTTTTGTTTATGTAAGACTTGTCTATCTTTCTTCAACACCCCATTCTGGTCACTTACTTAATTTAGACCTCTTTAATTATGTTCAAACTCAAGCTACTTACTTACTTTAGTGTAGTATCTTCATATCACCGTTTATGGACAGTGAACACTTCATTCAATGAGTTTCATGTGTTCAGAGTTCAATCTTATGGAGCATATTGGGAGTTGTCCCAATAAATGTTATTCAATTGGTTATGTATTCATTTATATTACTTTAGAAGTTCTTAATATATATTTGATACTCCTACTACACAGGAATTTACATATGATTAGTATTGCCTCATGATTGAGATGTTAGACTAGAAAATTCATTTTTTTTTTGAATAAGCCAATTTTTACGTATGTTCATATTTAAATTTCCATATGTATGAATCCTTAGACAATCTTTTAATGATTTACATAAGTTCCTATCCATTAGCATAAATTCATTTTAAGAAAATAGAGTTAGCAAACTTTGTTGGAACCAGATAGCTGATTTATTCAATATGTGATTTCATAGATGTCTTTGAGCCAATTCTTAGTTTCTGGATTTTAGTGTAACGTTTTAAGATCATATTTGACAGAATTATATTAACATTTGATGACTTTAACTTCTTCATAACATCATAACAACAGAAAGTCAACATTCCGCCAAAGAAACATATTCACTTAACACATCACGGACATAACATAGCATATTATCGATCCTTAATTATCATGATATGATTCACTTTACGCAATTACAAGTTCATAAATTCATTCTATACTCATCATTTAAGAACTATACATGTTAATAACTGCCAGTACCACATACCAACAACATGATCTCTAGCCTATTCAACATTGAAATCGAAAAGGATAATAGGGAAGGGAAGTTAAACGAGAACGACGGGAACAACCCTTGTTTTTAAGATCTTGTGAATCGTTCGAAGTAAAATAATCTTGGAGAAACAATGCATGGATAAAAACAGATACCTTAAGTAGAACATAATCTATGAAGACAATATTGGATGAAAACATGGAGAAACCTTGAAATCTCCTAGAAGAATCAATGGAATTTTCTATATTTCTTTCCCTCACTTGCTTACTGTTTTGCGTACCTTTTTTCTCTATGTGTTTGAACGTGATTTTTACATTTAATAAAATACCTTGAATTATACAACATAGTTTTACTAATTTAATTTAATAAATTTATTAACTAATTACCAAAACAACCCTCCTAAGTTGACTAAACATAAGAGAACATAACACTTGGTTAAATCTGGAAGTTGGTTTTGACTATTGTTTTGGTCAACATTTTGACATTATATTCATTAATTAAATCCTTAATTTAATTAATTAGGTACCTAGGGTAACTACTATTGTACCCTCAAGTTGTTGAAAACAAAATTAACCCTTTAAGACAATCCTAGGTTAAGTACTAGGATGTTTCTTTAGTTGTACTAGGTTAATGTAAGAATTTTGTTTTGATCATTTAAAATAGTTAATTAAATTGATATGTTACTTAATTAGGTGACCTAATATTATTAATAAAGTTCTCTTAAGTCGTTAGCACCATAAACTATCCTTTGAACCATCCTAGGTTGGGTACTAGGTTTTCTTGTTCTTGTTCTAACCGGAATCTAGAAATTGTTTTATGATTTAGATTTTTCCCCTTTAAATTAATTAAAGTTACCTAGGGTAATTACGAAAGTGTCCCTAAGTTTTTAGGAAATTAACTAACCTTTTGGACCATCGTAGGTTAGGTACTAGGTTGTTTATTTAACTAGTTATAGGTTAGTGTCAACACGGTTTTGGTCCTAGGTGGTCGGTTGCATAGATGGGTCTAATTCAGTTAGTCCTAGGTTATTGATATACCGTGGTTTCACGGTATTATAAATACTTTTTCCTTAAGTTTAGTGTGTCCAAAAGCCTTTTTGTGCTAATTTTTATATAAGTTTCTCTTTATTTGCAAGAAATCTATCCAAAGATGAATGCGGAGGTTTTTGAGCGAAGAAATGCAGAAGAGACCACCTACGGAGCTTGTGACAGTCCGTCATGCTTGTGACAGTCCGTCATGCTTGTGACGGTCCGTAGGTTGCAGCATAGTGCAGCTGCTGAAGGAAGATGGGGAATTCTGACTAAGTGTGGGGTTACGGAGTCCATGACGGTCCGTCCTGTCTATGACGGTCCGTCCTGCAGGTTCGTCATGAAGTTCAGATAAGTAATCCTAGTATCCATATTCCAAGAGTTTAAGTGAATTGGAACGAAGACCCTCGACAGACCGTCGTGTCTATGACGGTCCGTCATACTTGCCGTCGAGGGTAATGAAGAGAGCAGCAGAAGAAATTGCACAAGTATTGGATGACGGAGTCCATGACGGTCCATCGTGACCACGACGATCCGTCGCGAGGTCCGTCGACCCAGCCGTGTTTTGACAGATTTCCAGGAAATAGAATCCTTGTTTAATTAGGTTTTTATTTTCTATTAATTGTTCGAAAAACCTTGTTTTTGAGGTTAGACTCCGTATTGTTAGACACCGTATTAGTAGACACTGTATTGTTAGACTTTTGATTAGCATTAGACTTTTTGTGATATTCTTGATTACTTTGAGAGTATAGCAAGTGATTATTGGTGATTTTTGGTGATTAATCATTCAAACATTCGAATTTTACTCTTTCTCATTGAATTAAGTACATGAATTCTTATATAATATATTTGAATATTGTGATTATGACTATGGGTAACAAACCTCCATAACTAAGGTTGTGGGAATCATAGGCAAATAATGAGGTAAAACCAAACTAAAATAACAATTCTAGAATAGTGTCTTGCATGTATTAATAATTCTTTCGCTTAGAAGTCTTTTGACCGGATGTCCAACGTTAGAACTCGTCTTAATGATACTTACCGGACCAAGGAGGTAGGTAATAGGAAAAGAGTTATCAACATAGATTTAGTGTATACTATCTAATAGGCTAGTATTGATTGGTACGAGGTAATAACTTAGTCAAATATCGAATACGATGCTTAATATGAGGTAAAGATAAGGGTTAGGATAGCAACACACGTAGTCGGACCAAGGTATAGAGGGAAATTTTCTAGATGCCGGACCATGGATTTATAAATACACAACTTATCACTTTGCATGAAAGATAGTAGGAAAGAATTGTTATAGTTAGAATTATCAAGTTATGAACCTGTGGAGAACACGTAAACACTAGTAACTTTGATTAATTGATTAAACTCCAACATTCAAAGCTGTTAGGTGTCTCTTTCAATTGCGTTAGTTATTTTCATTCATTTGGAAATAGAAACCCCCCTTTTATTGTTTTTGCTTTCCAAGGAAGTAATTGACCGAACAATAGTAATAATAGGTTAAAGTTATGTCAAAACTATTTTCCTCGTGAGAACGATCCCAACCTCACTAGTTGGGTTATTTACTTTACACAACCGCTTTACTTCTTATTTGAGAAGTAAGTTTGAGCGTATCAAATTTTGGCGTCGCTGCCTGGGATTATAGCTTTTAGATTAACTTGAACTTATTACTATTGTTTAGTTGATATTTTCTTGATTTTACTTTGTTTTATTGTTCTTTATTTGTGCAGAAGCAACCTCCTTGTATGCCAAATACACGGAGAGGAAGAGAACCCTTATTTCCCAACGATAACGAATTAGAGTGTACACTACGCAACATGAATCGAAACATGGGAATCAATGATGATGATCCAAACCAGAACATCCCAGCTCTGGTTAATGTTCATGGTCAGTTGTTAGCCGATGCTCCGGGTGAACACCAACAGAGGGGACAAAATCCCATTCCACGGCCCCAAGCATACTACAGAGGCTATGATAAAATACTAGACTCCGATGGGTCACTTGTTTTGCCTCCTCTACCACCAGGTCACACCTTTGTGGTAACTAGTAGCCTGATGCAAATGCTCACTGCCATAGGTTTGTTTTTAGGGCTACCTTCTGAGGATCAACATACCTATATAGCTAAGGTAAGGGCAGTGTGTAAAAGTTGTGTAGGGAGGCCGGATTTGGATTTAGATGTAATAGGAATCAGAGTGTTTCCTTTCTCACTGACGGGAGAGGGTGCTATATGGTTCACTGAGCTCCCGCACATTCAATTTTCACTTGGAACCAACTAAGGGATCTTTGTTTAGCACGCTACTATCCGGTCTCCAAGAAACAAAACCACAAAGACAGAGTGAACAACTTTGTGGCACTACCAGGAGAGTTAGTTAGTAGTTCTAGGGATAGATTCACCTCATTATTGAGAAGTGTTCCAAATCACCATACATATGATGAGTCACTAAAGTAATACTTCTATCGGGGACAGGATTATAATAATAAAGCGGTGTTGGACACTATAGCAGGTGGTATATTATGGGGAATGTCCTTATGCTGAGATTGTCGAAAAATTAGAGAAAATCTCCCAAAATAATAAAGCTTGGAGTACTAGGAATTCAGATACCGGGAGACACACCTTCCTAGTGCAATCCACTTACAATGCAGCTACAGATGAGATTCGTGAAAAAATGGCTCAGATGAGAACTGCGCTTGGGTTGGTACTAAAACATGTCACTGGCGGTTCAGAAAAGATAAATGCAGTCAACTTTTTGTAAAAACCACCGCCACCTAATGATGAATGCTATTATGCGGAGCACACCTATGCAATAAATGAGCAGACGGGGGGTTTCCGACCGAGCGCCCAAGGCTCAATCAGGATATTTGGCGCCAAGGTCAAGGGAACCAAGGTCAGCTCTATGGTAACTACAACCGTGATGGTCATTATGTCAGAGATGGAAACTACAACCGCGACAACAACTTCAATAGGGGTAACTACGATAACAGAAATGATATGAATGGACCCTATGTCCCTCCTCAAAATCGTGAAGTTACTCCTTGGGATGGTGGAGATAGTATGGAGCGAGTTGAGGATATATTGCACAAAATGATGAGGAGGTTCGATGCTAGAGAGGAGCACGTTAAAGAGTTAAGGTGCGATTTAGCAAGTATTGGGCAAAAAGTCGATACACATGCTATATTGATTAAGTAGATCGAGTTGCAAATGGCCCAATTATCTGCGACAGTGAACACACGGCAACCGGGCACTCTTCCTAGAAACACTGTCCAAAATCCAAAAAATGATGTGCACTGTATGCCAATCACTACTCAGGGTGGTAAGCAAACCATTGACCCACCTATGCCGTCTAATAAAAAAAAGGTGGTAAAGGGTAGTGGTGAAGCAAAAGAGAGCACAGGAAAAGATGCAGAAGTCCCTATGATGGTAATTCCCATGCCTAGACCACCACTACCCTTCCCTCAGAGATTAGTGAAAAAGACCGAGGATGGTAAATATCGGTGTTTTATAACAATGCTGAAGCAGCTTTCTATCAATGTCCCTTTGGTAGAAGCTCTTGAACAAATGCCCGGTTATGTTTATGAAAGATCTGGTTACAAAGAAAAGATCGGTCACTTTCGAGGATGATGATAGACTGCAGCATTGTAGTGCTATTGCTACAAGATCTCTCGTACAAAAGAATGAAGATCCGGGTGCGTTCACTATTCCTTGTACAGTCGGGTCATTACATTTTGCGAAAGCATTATGTGATTTGGGGGCAAGCATAAATCTCATGCCCCTCTCAATTTACAAGAAGTTGGGATTGGGTGACCCAAAACCCACTGCGATGCGGCTACTGATGGTTGATCGAACTGTGAAAAGGCCTATAGCGATACTCCATGATGTTCTAGTAAAAGTGGAGTCATTCATATTTCCGGCAGATTTTGTTATTCTTGATTGTGAAGTCAATTTTGAAGTGCCTATTATTCTTGGGAGGCCATTCCTTGCTACAGGTAGAGCCGTAGTTGATATGGAAAAGGGGCAGATGAAATTTTGGTTGAACAATGAAGAAGCGACCTTCATTGTTTGTAGGACCATGAGGTAGAGTGGTGAGCTCCAATCGGTATCAGCCACATCCTAGAAAGAAAAGATGAAGAAGGAGAATGAAGAAAAAAGTGCAAAACAAGAGTTTATGGTTGGGGATTTGGAACTTTTAGATAAATCTCGGTTGCCTTGTCTTCCGGGTAAGCTAAAGTCCAAATGGACTGGCCCTTACTTGAACATCCAAGTATTCCCTCATGGAGCAGTTGAGTTAAAAACCAACGAGGGAGTGCGGTTTAAGGTGAATAGAGAACGAATAAAACTCTATTATGGGTATATTGCATAGGTGAATGAAATGTTAGAGGCATACCATCTTGATGAAGGCTGAGTAATCAAGTGTCCTCAGTCGTGCCGCGATGTTAAATCAGGCGCTTGTTGGGAGGCAACCCAATACTTATTTTTTTCCTTTCTTTCTTTCTAGTAATGGTAGCATTTTCTACTAACTGTGTTGTTAGACTTTTGATTATCATTAGACTTTTTGTGACATTCTTGATTACTTTGAGATTCTTGCAAGTGATTATTGGTGATTTTTGGTGATTAATCAAGCAAACTTCCGGGTTTTACTCTTTCTCATTGAAGTAAGTATGTGAATTATTATATAATATATTTGAATATTGTGATAATGACTATGGGTAACTAAACTCCATAACTAGGGTTGTGAGAACCATAGGCAAATAATGAGGTAAAACCTAACTAAAAATAACAATTCTAGAATAGTGTCTTGCATGTATTAATATTCCTTCGCTAAGAAGTCTTTTTAACGGACGGCCAACGTTAGAACTCGCCTTAATGCTACTTGCCGGACCAAGGAGGTAGATAATAGGAAAAGATTTATCAACATAGATTTAGTGTATACTATCTAATAGGCTAGTATTGATTGGTACGAGGTAATAACTTAGTCAAATATCGAATACGATGCTTAATATGAGGTAAAGATAAGGGTTAGAATAGCAACACGTAGACGTACAAAGGTACGGAGTGAAATTTTCTAGATGCCGGACCAAGGATTTATAAATACATAACATATCACTTTGCATGCAAGATACTAGGAAAGAATTGATATACTTAGAATTATCATGTTATGAGCCTGTGGGGAACACGTAAACCCTAGTTACTTTGATTAATTGATTAAACTCCAACATTAAAAGTTGTTAAGTGTCTCTTTCAATTTCGTTAGTTATTTTCATTCATTTAGAAATAGAAACCCCCCTTTTATTGTTTTTGCTTTCCAATGAAGTAATTGACCGAACAATAGTAATAATAGGTTAAAGTTAAGTCTAAACTATTTTCCTCGTGGGAACGATCCAAACCTTAATAGTTGGGTTATTTACATGACACGACCGCTTTACTACTTATTTGAGTAGTAAGTTTGAGCGTAGCAGTTATATAGTTATTAAGGGAAGTATGTTAGAGCACAAATTTTTTAGGGAGGTTAGACCCCACATGGAGTGGTCCCTTGTGCGCGTTTTCCCTCAAATTACCCTAACCGAATTTGGTAAGGGTGGTCCCGTCCTTTGGCATCTTCTTCACATGTTCTTGAACATGGGTTGGTTGAACTGTCCTGACTAACTATTATTTATGGTTCATTTGTGAATGTCTAATGATTGTCCCAAGGATCCTCACTATGTCCTTCGGCACTGTTTTATCTACATGATCATTTTAAATGATTATGTGCTATGGTACTAAGCTTTACACTTGGATACCTAGTACTTTGTGTATAAAAGATCCACTGTGTTTTTAGCTTTGGGTCTTAATTGTAGGTAGACTTCTTGGACAATAAATCTTGGATTGGGTATTACAACCCATATAGTATATTTTTTATTCGTATATGGAAAATTGGCTAATATCCCTTAGCCAATTTTACTATACTATGCCCAATATTTCTCAATATTGGGCATTGGGTGCCTATGTACCTTTATTAGGCTATACTAAGGGAATAGAGGGATCTTCATTGGACATATTATTTTTTGGAATGATACATTATCCCCCTTTGGAACATTTGTCCCCGAATAACACTTACACATCATTTAAACTAAGAGGGTGACTTTCGAAAGTTACTCTATCATGCTTAAATGTTTCTCTTTTGTGAATATATCATTCACAGTTATTTGGATGATTTATATCATTCAAGATCATTTGATGCTTCATATTTAAGATTGAGGAATTTGTTTCTCAATCAAAATTAACTTAATGCACATCGAAAATCAGGAAACACAAAAAACATGCCGATGATACACAAAAACAGCAACATAAAATGCAACATAACTTCGTTTAACTGACACAGTGCTATTATAAGACATAAGATAAGGGATGTACTGCACCAAATCCAGTAAAACCCTTAAACGTATAGTTTCTGAAACATATACCAGACATAGAAAGAAAATATCTAACCTCTTAGTTAACATCTTGTTGGCCTTAATATTTGAACCAAATGACGCCCAGCATAATTTTGAAAAGACTTGCCACTATGCCATCTACTTCTCCAAATACACCTTCGCCCTTTACTATGTCTCCTATGGGATTACTAACTAGAAACGGTTCATGTAAGATCTCAGGAAGTAAGTCAAATTGATTATTTAGAAAAGTAGTTACATAGAAAACGTACATCCTGGAACTAATAATGCATAAATAGGAAAGGAGAAGACAAAGAAGTTACCATTATCCACATCAGCGAACTTCTCTTGTGCCTCTCTTAATTTCAACGCATAGAACAAGTTTTTCTTGAGGGTTTTGGCTACAAAATTTTGCCGAGGCTAAGCTTCTGCCTTCGCCTGTTGGATTTGAACCACACCCTTCTAATTTTAGCCGAACTTATTCTAAAACAGAAGCCTTACTACCCTGTTCCTAACGTCTAATATAGCATAACACGAATGAAGAAAATCCATGTCCAAGCAATATTCTTGAATCGGTATGTAGCAAACTTATCCTTCTCCTTCTTAACAATAATCATAAAAGGATTTTAGACATTACCATGGATTAACTTCCACGTGAAATACCACACTTACTACACATCTTTCATCCACGTTGGGCATTTCCATTATGGCCCATTTTTGGGAAGGAAATATATTGAGCCTTGCGCCTTAGAACACTTGGTCATCCTAATTATTGTGTGTATTTTTCTACGCATTCACACAATCAGAAAGTAAGATACTCATATTGACACAAAAGGTCAAATCTCTAGATAGAATGATAAAGAGTAGAAGAAGGTAGAATTTTCTGCATAGTCTCTAAGTCATGATTGTGGCGCGCTTGACAACCATGATTGTGGCGCGCTTGACAACCATACGTAACATGGTTGTGTTGAGCTTTAATTCCTAGGTACTTTAATCTCATTCTCTTATACAAAGTTTGTCACGACCCGGATTCTTCAATCCGGATCACAGCGGACATCGCGGACATCGTTGACCTTACATAGGTTGCAGTCAAGCCTCATCTTGCATTCTTCACAATCATATGGTTATTTTTAGCGGAAAATTAAAAACTCTTCAACGTATGAAGTATACATAGACTTCATATAGTTGTTTAATGAATTAATCATATACTAAGCTCAACATACATAGACAAACATCAATAATAAGAATTAATTTGAAATATAATAAGAATATATCATAAATACGTTTGCCAAACACAACCTTATTACAAGACCTTCGAAATGAATGTACAAAAGAAATGATTGAGACAACATCCACTAGATTTTTCTAAAACTAATTCTAGACTAAGTGTTTAGCATCCTCTAAATCCTGAGACCTACCAAATGGTTTGGAGAAACGATGAAATCCAAACCGCTACAAGTGACGTAAACCTGTCCTCTGACCTGCACATATAAAAATAGTAAATAGTAGGGGGCTAGTACACCATTTTACTAAGTATGGGTGTATGCGCACATACATAAAGATATGCATGATCAATTAAAGCTATTCCTAAGCAACATGCCATTTCTTGAAAGTCTAGTCATTAGAATTTCCTAATTTGTTAGTTGTGAATTGTGGTATGAATATGATTTTTTTTATGTATTAAAAGAACACAACTAATTTTCTATATGATTACAATACATTAGTATCATAAACATAAATTTAGAACCACTTGGCCAAAGATTTAAATTTTTGACTCTCCAAACATGAGAGCTCGTCTATGTACACTTAGATTATTTTTCAATATTTTTCTTATTTTTATTGTGTAGTTTAATAACTTCTTTGATTCTATGTTTTACTTACAAGTGCAATTATACATTGTAGTCCCATACCCACAATGAATCAAGTTAGTAATTCAAGAAATTAAGGAAATGACATAACTACAATCTAGGGCATGAATATATTTATAAGTCAATACTTATTGAATATACTCATTCTTAAGTTTATTGCATAATGTGCATAGATTTTGGGCATATCATTAAAGCTTATGATCTTGCTTAGTTTGGGCATAAATTCTTTATAAACCAATATTTAGTGACTATTCCTATTATTGTATAATTGGCGTAATATAAGAAGTCATTATAAGACAATTTATTTGGTTTTATCATTTTCTTGAGGATTAATTATTATTTATGCCCTTTACTTATTGTAAACTTCATATGACACGATTTGATTATCGTTACAACAAGTTATTCATTACATCAAGTATTCATTACATTTCATAAGCCATTCTCTAATGAATATGCCATTGTTTTAATCACTTTCATATTTATATATTATACATTTCATATATCGGTGACCTTGGAATCGTTGATTTAGTATGAAGACATCTCAATTGAGTGCCCAACATATGGGACCTCAACAAGGCCCAACTTTATAAAACACAGAGCCTGCTTCATTCGTTCAAACGTACTTCACCTTATTCCTTTAATTCATTTGTAGGCTGATGTAAACACCAGCTATACCTTGGATGAAGTTTAAGACTCTCATCGGGATCATGAAGTGCAATGATGAAGAATGACCTAATTTCATTACTTGAATCAGAGTTAACCTCCTGATTGTCTTTGTAACGACCTGTTTAGTCGTTTTGAGCAGCAGATTTTAATTCTGAAAAATTGGCTGAAACGACGGAACCCACGATGGACCGTCACAGGCACGACGGACCGTCGCAGGGTCTCGTTTCAATATACTTGGGAATTCTAAAATTGGGTACTGAAAATCGACTCTCTGTAAATTGTGACGGACCTGCAGGACGAGCCGTCACATCCACGACGGACCGTCGTGAGCTCCCGTTGCGAAACACTTCAACTTTTGAGAATTTGGTACAAGGAACGAGTCTCTGACCGTCATGACGGAAGTGCAGGACGGACCGTCACGAGTGTGACGGACCGTCACAGTGCACTTAGTGAAAAATGGGATTCAAGGCTGTTGCGACGACCTGCGTGACGGACCGTCGCAGGCACGACGGGCCGTCAAAGGTTGCGCAAATCCCAGGCAGATTAGGATTTCTCTACACTTTTTAAGGGTCGTTTTGGACTATTCTTTCCTTAATTATAAAGATTGAGGGTTAATATTAATAAGTCTAATTACTTGGGGGTTAAAAGAGGTAACCTTAAGCTAATTGGTGGGTTTTATTGTCCTCTTTTACACTTAATTATATGTTAATTAGGGTAAAAGAAAGAGGGTTTGAATAAAACAAAAGAGAAAGAACAAGAGAGAAAAGAGAGAAACGAATTGAGGGAGATTGGACGAGAAGAAGAAAGCTTGGGAGATTTCTTGTTGATTCCAATTCTTCGGTGGAGGTAGGTTATGGTT
>CM064970.1:25593381-25645519 GCA_032847665.1 Solanum chilense
ATATATATATGTATGTATATATATATATATGTATATATATATATATATATATATATATATATATATATATATATATATATATATATATATATATATATATATATATATATATATATATATATATATATATATATATATATATATATATAAGATACTTAACATAGTCTTCAAAGAGTGTATCATCTCATAACAATCTAAAACAAAATTATATCAATTGGTCATATCCCATACATCAATGTAATAGATCCACATATAGGACATACACAACTTGGATGATTGAGAAATTCCAAGTCTTCTTCAAAGTCGTCTCCAAAAGCCTTCAACGATTGGAACCTAAAATATTTGGGAAAATGGAGTAAATGATGTTAACACATCACAAGTACTAATTATGAGAAAAAATTCACATATAATATCTATTCATGCTAAAAAAGGGGCTTTTCATTAAAATATGATATTTTACATTTGAAAAGCCTTATGCATATTCATTAACAAATACAAATCATTAATGCATATTTATCAAGTCAATACCATGTACTCTACAAGACTAGACCACCATAAGTCCAATATAGTGACATGCATGTAAACACACTTGAACCCATAACAAAATACAACTGTATCATCAAGTCAAAACATCACCACCTGAATACGAGTTGATAACATTATATCAAAGCAAGAAAATTACTCATGACCCTCATTAAGTCCACTTGTGCAATATTTTAGAAAATCCCCATAAAATTACTTAATCGATTCAACCTATCAAAAACCATAACCAATGTCCAACTCCACATAACATATCATTAAGAGAACATGACATTACAATAGAGACAAAATACATGTTCATGAGATCAACCAACATCCTATGGGGTCATTTAAATATAAGAACATCATATTATCACCATTTACATCTATAAGCATATACATATAAAATAACAACCTCCTTAGACTCCCTTCAAGTCTAACTAGTTCATTGTAAGATAACCCTACCGATACTAAGCTAAACCATTTAGGTCATCCTTGTCAGAGTTCATTAATTATTTCAGTTTACCTTTTTGAAACATCATGCATTAACCAACATAGACAAAATGATCTAATGTGGAATGTTGTGTCATGGAACCTTACACCAAAAGAATGCGGACTACTTGGCAAGGTAGTACAAAAATATGAACATAGCAACTATGGGGATCTACTAGCAAGTTCGGGGCAATATAGTTACTGAACTAAGAGATATTTTTGGGAAACTCTTTATTCTACATACATTATAGTATCAAAGATCAAGAGTACATTAGTGATCCTACCTTCACTATGTGGGAAGGGACACTTCTCATTCTAGTTCACGCGGTGCTAAGTTAGAGTCCCTTTTTAAATGTCTTTAAGTCTTTAATAATAAATATAACTTAATGTAGGTCATAGGTTCTATGCCTTTTATAATTTTAATCATCATAGCCAAAAAAAATTGCATGAGTATAGTCCTTTAATTACATTTCATATATGTGGTGTTCGCACATTTACATCATCATTCATGATAAGACATATTGGTAAGTTATCACCACTCTTATATCATTAACATATTAGAAAATACTCACAAACCAAAGTCAAGACATTTCAATTCAAAATCATACAGTCAAGACCGGAGTGTAGGCCATGGCCGAAACTGTCATTATTGACCTCACAGAGGTCGCAGACAAATCTACATATGTCATCGTTACAACATCTAGATAAATTTTAGCAGAAAATTTGAACTTTTTGTTTAGTTGAAGTATACTTATACTTCCTAATAGGAAACATCGTATTCGAATAAGATCATCTACATAATTTCATAATTGTGCAAAACAACCATCTAATACCAACATAATCAAATGAATGAAATAGTTCATAAATGCATTAAATGTATACTTGCAAAAATGGCACCAATACAATGTTGAAAAAGTGGGGAAAAAAACTAGTGGAACGTCCTCCACTAGCTCATGCCTACATCTAAGATAGAATATAAAACATAGTCATCCTTGAAAGCAAGAGGGCGTACAATTTTTGGATGAATGCTCCACGTCCAGATAACTTCAGCGTAGTCATGTAATGCTCTAGAGTTCACCTGCACCTGCACCTAAAAGAAGAGAATTGTATTGGATTAGTACACACTTGTACTAATTATGGGTATATGCAAGCACACACCACGGAAATTAATGATTAATAATATCTTTATCCTAATGATATGAGTTATCAAAAGTCAAGTTAGTGGACTTTCCATAATCAGATTAGGAAAGTCATGCCATGATAGTAACATGGATCATCATACGTAACATAATGCACACAATTTATAACATATTGCACATTGCACATAACATATTTCATATAGTACATATTATATTTTATTTCATTTGTTCATATGTTATGAGAACTTAGAATCATGGACTTGACATTAGGACTTCCCAACATGAGGGCTCAATATATGGGACCTCGACTAGAGAGCCTTCTTTATCAGAAAAAGAGTCTGTTTCATTCATCGATACATACTTCATTTTCATTCGTTCATAAGCTAGTGTAAACACTAGCAATACCTAGGAATTAGTTTAAGACTTTCATCGGGTTCGGTGTGCAATGATCAAGATTGACCTAGTGTCATTACTTAACTCTACCTCACCTATTGATTATCCTATCCTAACACCTTTGGTATTGTTCATTTCATTATGTGCATTATTTGAGGTTTGCATCATTCTTTCTGTGGAAACCTTAACCTTAACAAAAATAGATTATCTGAGCATCATTAAATCATTAGTTTAACTGCACACCGAAAAGAGGTGGAACCACCGGTCAAAGTGAACCAAAACATGCTAGCGTATATAAGGAATTGAACCCTGCTACAACCCTATATTGGAACTATAGATTCAAATAATAGGAGATATAAGGAGACCCGTACCCGTCTGGACGTACAATCTCATACCATGAGAATTACACAAATCTCTGCCTTCTTGAAAGAAGGAATCACAACTCTTAGTTAGACTACGGGTGCTCAGTATAAAGCTCCATTACATTCATCTAATACATACTAGAAGATGTCTTCTAGAATGAGGCATCACAACTCATTATATTATTTCTCATCTCATCATTCGTATTAAGTATGCTTTAAGTTCAATACTTTCATTAGAATGTTCATAGAGACTGGTCTCTTCATTAACCTTACACTCTAAAAGGTGAGTACCTCTTTGTAACATTTACTTAGGCTCATTTGAGATTTCTCTCACCTTTCATATTAGCTTCATATTATGTTGTCACAATATTCTTTAACTTTAGCACATTAACTCTTCATAATTACTAACAACTTTATGTAAATGTTCATTTCATCGTATTTTTAATGTGTGTCAAAAACTTACTTAACCATTCTTGGGTTTAATTATCTCATCACATAACATCTTATGTTCACTTACTTTTAAAAGTATGCTAGACTTATGAGTCCACACGTACAAGCCATAAGGCTTCATTCGTCTTTTGTCTATGTGATTCATATTTATCAAACATTAAGTGGTACAAGACTTATGCATCTTGTAGTTTTGCCAAAATATTGATTTCGATCATTGGAGGTAGCATTCATTAAATATTTGTTCACATATGACTTATATATCAATATGGAATCGGTCAAGGGAACCCGATTTGAAATCCCTTGAGCAACACTTAATCTTATATTAAACTTGATGATTTCCTTTTTTAAATTTGGTGGAACCAGTTTGATCTTCATCACTCCCATAATATTTTCTTTCTTTTCCTCTTCTCTTATTTTCTAAAGATAAGAAGATAGTGGTATCAATCACCCACAAGGTCATTCTTTTTCTGTTAATTTATCTTTTATGTGTCTCACCTACTCAAGGGGTTGTTGGTTCAATCCACATTCTTCACATTTATTTTTCTCCTTTATTTTTCTCCTAAGTCTCCTATCCATTCTAGAGTTCATGGGTTCAATATCCACTCTCCACATTTATTTTTCCTTTTATATTTCTCATAAAATATTTATGAAGCTTACATTTAGTGATGTCTTGGGTTAAATCACCAATGACCTCACAATTTTTAAAAAAATTGAAAGCATAGCTAGATTTTCCACACCAAGGACGAGACAAACATTTCTAGCAACCTGGAAATTTGGTCTCTTCCAAATCCATCTTTCTCTCATTAGTTTACTTTTATTCTTGGAGTATTTTGGGTCACATTTATTCAGCAACATTAACTTTATATGAACATCACACTCTTAAAATTTTTATAAATGTGAAACACAACATTTTCAATATACAAATTTAAGGCAATAAACATAGTTAATTCACAGTACACACAAACTCAAATAGTTCAGTTAATACACTTTCCCGGAACACATCTTTCATTCATTATGTATTTTCCGAAAACATATTCAAACATGTAATCACAACCACCACTAAAATTATCTACCAGAAGACATACCAACTCATACATTGAATCTTTCAATGGATCTGATGACAGGGGCATGCAAAGGGAACAAGCTTAGTTTCTCAATTGTAATTTAAACTGAACTTCGGGGTCTCTTTGGTAAGGGACAAATAGATAAGAAAAACCATACCTTAATTTTGTTAAATACTTGTTTCCATGGTGCCAATTCCCAAGTTACAACTGCCTCACCACCAAAATCCCAAACATAATCCGCCGTGAAGAATTTTGTTGATTTTATTTTTTAACTTAGCTTTTCATTTGAGTTTTTGTGTGTAAGTTTTTCGAGAGTGAAGAACTATTATTTTGAGTTATTTTACCAATAAAACATGTGAGAATAATAGTGAGAGATGTGAGAATGAGAGGACTAGGATTAGGAGAGTTAATTGAAGGCTAAGTATGATAAATCAATGAAAATTCATTGCTTAAAATAAAACTCGAACTCAGATATAGCAAGATTTTGCTCAAAGGGTCGATTTCGGCCCTTTCCTACCCGAATCACACCTCCAACATATTAATTATTTAATTAATTAAATATTTAGGTATTTACAATACAACAATTAGCCTGGAAAAGACAATTTTTTACCCCTACAACCTCCAAACTGTAGATTATCCCTATTTAATTTCAGTTAATACTCATTCAGGTAAATCTTCATATTCCGGTGCCCTACATGGCTGGACCCAACTTTTCATAGGTCTACTAACTCAAAAAGTTAATCGTCTTGGATGTTGCAGAGGTTCAGAGTTCTGGTTCTACGCATATCAATCTGTGTGAACCCGGTCTAATCTAGGCATTCTAGATAAATTAGACATTACTTAGCATAGTCATTTTTAGGGTTGTTACATTATCCCCCCCTTAGGAACATTCGTTCCAGAATGAAACTACACATAATTTTAAAATAAAGAGGGTGATTTTCAAAAAAATGTTAACATACTTGAGACTTTACACTTTGTGAATTTCTATTTCACACTTACTCTGGACAATGCATATTACTCAAGCTTATCTGAAGCTTCATATTTTAGATTAAGGAATTTCCTTTCATTAATCGCACATAACTTGATGCACCTCACAACTCATGCAACACAAAAAAGATCATGTCCAAGCTATACAAAAATAACAACATGATATGCAAACATGAATTCATTTTAACTCACATAGTGCAATATTTACAAATATGATTTTTGGACTTACAACACTAAGTAGACTATTGAACTAAAACATAGAGTTTCTTAAGCAAAAAAAGTTTTATGAAGAGTATATCTAACCCCTTAGATAACATGTTGTTAGCCTCAACATTTGAAATTATATGGATTTGTTGGATTGATCCATGCAATACCCACTTATACCCTATCTCATTTGGCAACTTAAACCTCACTATCGTGGTTTGATAGTCCATGGTAGCATAAAAATTATGGAGAAAATCTATACCTAAGCTATTCAATTTTTTTTATTGGTGAATATCTTATTTACGAAATAGTAGGTTGGTGCACATCCTTGAAACCTACTAGAAGCTTCGCATTAATAGACTACGGAACTCCTTCTTAAACTGGTCTGGTCAAAACATACCAAATAAATAAACACATAGTCAGATAAGTCAGCAACCAACATGATAACTCCAACATATTAACTTCATACTAGTGGATAAAACCATACACATGAAAAAATAATTTAGGCTACGCACCTGAGACATCACCAGAGGTGTTTTCCCCTACCCCCCTAGACATGAGTGCGAAGAATCGTTGCCTCCTTGGATCCTCTTCACTTGAACCATTCGGTTCAACTTTCTCCTTCACTTTTTCTCTACCTCTCATATAAGGACAATCCTTCATCATGTTACCCATTTTGCTACAAAAATAACAAGCGTTAGAGCCCCTCCTACACTCTCCTTCATGAAGTTTGCCGCACTTCCTACAAGGTGGCCTCTCTTGAGGTGTATCTACTTCAATGTTTATCTTAACTGTGGGCTCGGAATCCCTATCATAACGACCCTTCGACGAACTTGACCCCCCTTTTTGACAGAGTCCATAAACCTGAGCTTTTGTCTGATTTCAGTTCTATTCTTCCTTGAAAAAAATTCTCCTTAGCTTGCCTTAACCTGTTCCCTGCCATAGTGTGCTTCCACTTCATGCTTTTTTCCACTTGTTGGACATGTACCATAATCCTGGAAATGTCCATGCTATCATGCAACATAGCTTCCCTACACTCGTCCTCGAGATCCACAGCAATCTTAAATCCAGTGTAAATGAGAGTATTCATTCTCGTGAAGTCCCTTAATTTTTTAGCCATGGTTCTAGCAAGTGGGTTTCTACTTGGAACACATTATTGCACTGCATAGGCTGTCATAGCCTGAGCTTGTAAGGTGATGTCTTGGACGATCTGTACCAGGGCTCTCCTTACTTCACCATCTGTCAACCCTGCTGGGTTAACAAGCATCTCCATTTCAGTAGCTAGGGCCAGGGGAGGAACTTGAATGCCCCAAGCAGCTGCTTCACCCAACCAGCGTTCCTCCTTTTGTTCATTTTCTGAAAAAGTAGAATTGATGTTATATACGATTATAACAACAATAAATCATACACTAAAGAAGCCACGATAAGATCAAAAGAAGGGAATTTTCCTACGCATCATGCAGGTGTCTAATTCAAGATAGTGGTGTACTTCACTACAATGATTTAGAAACTAATCTATGTGGTTGATGTGAAATTATTATCCTATGAATTTAATCGAGTTCTCAAACACAAACTAAGTCACGACCTTAGTCTAGACCCTAGAAAACATCAGTGTCCTTGACCTCTAAGAGGTTCGCAGACAAGCCTACATACGTCATTGTTACATCATCTAGATAAATTTAAGCGGAAAATTTGAACCTTTTGTTTAGTTGAAGTATACTTAGACTTCATAATAGGAAACATAATATTTGAATAAGATAATCTAAAGAATTTCACAATTGTTCACAACAACAATCTAATACCAACATATTCAAATGAGTGAAATACTTCATAACTTTATTAAATGTATACTAGCCAAAATGGCACCAACATAATGTCTGAAAGAAGTGAGAAAGAAATGGCAGTGGAACGTCCTCCACTAGATCATTCCTACTTCAAATCTAGAATATAAAAGATAGGCATCCTCGAGATCACGAGGGCCTACAAAGTCTGGGTAAATGCTCCATGTGCAGATAACTTTAACGTAGTCTCGTAATGCTCTAGAATTCACCAGCACCTCCACCTAAAAGTAGAGAGTTGTATGGGATTATTACACAGTTGTACTAAGTATTGGTATATGCAATAACACAACAAGCACATGAATGATTAATAAAAGCTCTTTCCTAATGATATGAGATTTGGAAAGTCATGTCAGTGGACTTGCCAAAATATGATTAGCAAAGTCATGCCATGAGAGTGACATGCATCATCATACGCATCATATTGCACACATCACATAATAAATTGCTTATAGCGTATAATATACTGCATATAGCACATATCATATTTCATTTCATTCATTCATATGCCATGAGAACTTGGTATCATGAACTTGACATTAGGACTTCCAGAAATGAGGGCTCAAATGGGACCTCAAAAAGGGAGCCTTCTTTAGCAAACACAGAGTCTGATTCCTTCATTCGTACGTACTTCATTTCCATTCATTCGTAAGCTAGTTTAAACACCATCCATGCCTAGGAAGTTGTTTAAGAATTTCATTGGGTTCGCTGTGAAATGACCAAGAATTACCTAGTGTAATTACTTAAGTCTAGCTCACCTCTTAATTATCCTATCTTAGCACCTTTGGTATCGTTCATTTCATTATGTGCATTACTTGAGGTTGGCCTCATTCTTTCTTTTGTAACATTAATCATAAGCTATCTAGATCATGTTAGCATCATGAAATAAAGTGTTTAACCCCACACCTAAAGGAGGTGGAATCAGCTTCCAAAGTAAATAAAAAAATGCTAGCGTATATAGGACATCGAACCCTACTAGAACACTGTATTAGAAGTATAGTTTAAAATACTATGAGATATTATAAGAGCCTTACCCGTATAGATGAACAGTCTCATCTACTAAGAATTACACAAACCTCTGCCTTCCCAAAAAAAAGAATCACAACTCATAGATAGCCTATCGGTGCTCAGTATGAAGTTCCATTACATTCGCATGAGTAATCATAGCTTATTAGATAATATTTCATCTCATCATTAGTATTAAGTATGCTTTAACTTCAATACATTCATTAAGTGTTCATAGAGACCGGTCTCTTCATTAACCTTACAATCTCATAGGTGAGTACATCTTGGTAACATTTATTTAGGCTCATTTGAGATTTGTCTCACCTTTTACATTAGTTTCTTATCATGTTGTCACTATATTCCTGAACTTTAGCAAATTAATTCTTAATAATTACTCACCGCTTTACAAGAATGTTCATTTCATCGTATGCCAATGCACTTGAACCTTTAATGTGTGTCACACTCTTACTTAACCCCTCTGAGGTTTAATTATCTCATCACATAACATCTTAGGTTCACCTACTTTTAAATGTAAGCTAGACTTAAATGTCCACACATAAAAGCCAAGAGGCTTCATTCATAATTTGTCTAAGGATTCATATTTATCAAGGATTATGTGGTACAAGACTTATGCATTTTGTAGATATGCAAATATAGTGTCTTCTGTTTTTTGTGTAAGGAAAGGAGGTAGTGGGATCAATCTCCCAAAAGCTCATTCTTTTTCCCTTAATTTATCTCTTAAGTTTCTCATCCATTCAAGGGGTTGTGGGTTCAATCACAACTGTTCACATTTATTTTTCTCCTAACTCTCTCATTGATTCAAGAAGTCATGGGTTCGATTCCCACTCTCCACATTTATTTTTATCCATTATTTTTCTCCTAACATTCTCATCTATTCAAGAGGTTTTGGGTTCAATCCCCACTCTCCACATTTTTTTCCTTTTATTTTTCTCATAAAATATTTATGGAGTGTACATTTCGTGACGTCTTGGGTTAAATCCCCAATGACCTCACAATTTTTAATAAATATTAAAACATAGCTAGATTTTCCACACCTATGTCCAGACAAACATTTCCAGCAAGCAGGAAATATGGTCTCTTCAAAATCCATGTTTCTCTCATTCTTATACGTTGTTTCTTGAACTGTTTTGGGTTACATTCATTCAGCAAATTTAACCTTATATGAACATCATGATTTTAATAGGTAGCCAAGGGTCCCGTCGTGAGGGACATAGCCAAGTGTGAAGTGAGGAACTTTGGGCAGCCATTGTATCCAACGATGGAGGTCTGTGACAGCACGTCGTGCCTGTGACGCCCACCAAGGGCATGCGTCATGCGTAACCTGTTCTTGCGCAGGTGTTGCTGCCTATTAAGGGCTGAATTGGTACATTCACCCAACATCTAAAATAAGTCATTCGAGTTTTTATATAATGGGTAATCACATGGAAGACTTGATTCTTCAAAATCATAAACCCAAAACAGTTAGAAAATATCCCTAAACCTCGATGTGAGTTCAAAGTGAAGATGGGTCTTTAATGGAGTTTGTTCTTATATTAGATTTGTATTCTTCAAATATGTTATGTGAGTTCTTCATCTAAGGCTTACTATCACATTAGATACAATTTTAAAGATGATTTTCAAAGATTTCAAAAAGATGAAAAAGTCCAATTTCTACTCTAAGTCTTGGGTTCTTGCATAAATGGTTTCAGAACGTTAAAATATGACGATATTGATGTTTTCTGATGAAATTCTCCCTGAACCCTTGATCTTGTCAAATCTTTAAATTTCATTAAAATATGGGTGAATTTATTAGGCTTTGATATTCATGAATTCATGTGTAGATTGTTATGGACTTTTGATTCATGTATAGATTTTGTATGTCTGATCTATAGGCTGTTACATTTCTATTAATTGAGTAATGGATGCTATTAGATTTATTGTATGCTAAGCTTATTGAATTGATATTGACTTAAGGCTTATGATTTCTAATGTAATTTTCTATGGGCTTTCTAATGATGCAATAATTATATTCAATTGATGTATAGGTGTTATTAGATTGATAAGTATGTAATCAATTGACCTACTTTCATTGATTATCGATATAATTGTATTGAGTTGTTAGTTATGGTCTTGGATAAGGGCCTTTTAATATCGAATTGGATGATTTAGCCTTGAAATCAAAGTTGTAAGATAGAGTGGGGCATGCTGCCCTAATTCCTTTATTTTGATGTTAGTTTGACTTTTATTATGTTGTGATTGGTATGGTAAACTTATGGTGGTAATGTTATGTGTTTTACTTTAAGTTGGCGTGGCCTTGTCGGCGTTACTTTATGCAATATTATAATCATGACCTTGTTAACACTACTTGAAATACTATGATATTTTTTATAATTTATTATATGAAATATGATTATATCCATCTATATGTGAGAGAATATTAAAGTATGTGCTCTTGTCATATATGTTAGGAAATCATGTAAGTTATGACTTTGACCTTCTCTGCGTAGTTTTAGGTTGATGAATGGTTTTTCCTACTGGAGTATATGAGTCTATAATAGTTATATTCAGGATGATATGGTAGAGTGTAGGATGACGGAAAGATGATAATGGTTATTCCTACGTGCTTATAGAATGCATTGTATTATGTGTTAAGGTGAAGTATGTGGTGTCTGGTTTTTGTTGACTTGTGTCCTTTTATTGATGCTTATGTGAATATGTGATGTATTGACTTAGGACTCTAAAGGTTCTTAGTTTTGAATAAATGAATATATGTGAGATCGTCATGATGATACGAAGGTCATTTATGTGGAACCTTGAACCAAGCGGTAAGGTTATAAATCATGAAGTACTTAGTCATAATGGTATCCTTCATGTAATGAGTGATTGACTTAAGGTTTATTTCCTAGAACAACATCATATCATACCTTAGGAAAGTCGCAGTATGCTTCTTGTCTCCATAGTCAATATGCCCTAGTGGACCTTGCTTTGGTTGGTTTAAAATATAATTTGGTCATGAACTAGATTTGGGACCCATTTATATGAACCTTAATGAGAATTTATCTATGATACTAGATTACAAGATATGAGACTAGATTACAAAGTATAACTTCCTTATTTCATAACCATCTGCCTACATTAGATGTGTCCTTGTTCTACCCTTGGCAATTATAACACCCTCATCGGAGTAGGTTAGAAATACGGATTCCATGAGTTTCTAACATGGTCTATGGCGGTTATTTCCAATTCTGATCATGTGGGATACCTACTAGAATTTGAGAATTACTAAGTAGATTAGGTGTTGGTATGGGATGCTATCAAGACATTCCACAATTGGCTTTGAAGATGTTATGTGGAGTCCCCATGTATTGTATAAGAACATTAATTGAATGTCTGTTATGAGATGAATGTCTCTTAATGAACTAATCAATATAATGACTCATGTTAAGGAAGTATGGTAAAATGAGGTAGTACTTATCTAGAGTACTCATAGATAGTCTAGTTAAGGTGTGAATCAGGCATAGGAATGGTCACTTTTTATTTTACCTAGATAAGTCTTAAGAATTACTCTTATTAGGGAAGTTGGTTGATTATGTGTTCATGATCTAAGCGTTAGGTAATCTTAAGGGTTATTTAGGTAATCTTGAATATGTCACTATGGACGTTATCTTCTTGATATACTTAAGTATGTCTTTTGACAGACTTTGGAAGAAGAATTTCAAACAATCTATATGCTAATGTTTTAAATGAAACTGATTCTATTAAAGGGAGTCTATAGGATCTCTTAAGTGTGAGTGTAAAGAATTGTGTAGGCGGTCGATTCACAACTCACTCAAGTGAACCTTAGAGTAACCTTTGTAGGAGAATTTCATGTTCTTATGTTAATGTTTCTTAAGTGTGTATGTGGTTCATTATAAGTTATCTTGAGGGTCGTTTAGGGACATCTACAGAGAGTGTATGGGCGGTCTATCTTTGTGTGACTTAAGTGAATCTTAGGATAAGTTTGAGTGAGAATAATACATGCTAAAGGAGGTTTAATGTGAAGTGAAGTGACTTCACTATAATGTTTGCTAAAAATGAGACTTTTTGCTTAAATGATTTCTAATGTCTTTCTTAGTTTTTAAATGTTGTACTTATGATATAGTATAGTATTTTATTCGAAATTCATGAAGAGCATGCTTTTAATAAATGTCCATTTTTCATTGTTTATACATTGCTTGGACACTTGGTACATCTAATGTGCTAACCCATTCTTTTAGTTTTTGAGTAAAGTGTAGGGAAATGGAATCATGATGTTCTATGAACGATTGTTAGGTTTCTAAGGGTTGAATATGAAGTATTGGTGAGTCCTCATCGTTTCGAGGACAAAAGCCACATGTTGCTATATGTCCAAAGTCCTTATTTTATGTCTTGTATAGGATTAGTCCCAAGTGTTATAAACTCAAAAGTCTAGATTGTTCAATGAGATGTTTATAGTTCTAATGTTTAAAATGAAAATCTTTCGCTTGCGTTTTTTTTATTAAAGAGTTCTTCGTGTGTGAAGAAAGTTTTAATTTTTTACTCATTTTAGTTATGCTTATTATACAATGAATGACATGAGAGGCTTAGGTAAAACTTCTTGAAGTCTCATTTGTCATGTGACATTGCAAGGATACTCTAACTTCTAGGGTGTACTTGTGGGATGTGATAAAGTTTTTTAATTTTCCTCACTTTTTAACCTATGAAATGTAACGATGAATGTTAAGAGACTAGTCTTAGTCCTTTTCGAGGACAACGACGCCGGTTATATATAGGGGGTGCTTCCCAGATGTAACATCATTATGCAAATTTTATGGGACTTAGTGTCTAGTATCAGAAATGCATGTTAAGGTTCTGTCTTGTTTGATGATAATTATGAATGATGAATATGGTGTGCTAAATCTAAGAAAATCCCCAAAGAGCACCTTGCGGGAGTAGTAGTATTAGATTCTACTTTCACGTTGGATATTTTGTAACTTGGAGGTTATCGTGGAGGTTACTTGTGTGAAGGTGCTTCAATGAAATCATATTTCTCTAGTGGCTAGTTATAGAGTGTGGACTTTTTACCCATGAGATGTAAGCCTATGGACAGTAGCCTTGAGTATCACATAGGTGTGTATTGTAGGTTTTTATGGGTGGTTCCTTCATTTCTTACCATAGTGATTCTTAAGATAACCTTTGTTAGGGAATTTTCAACAACAATGAGTTAACTGTGAGCTGTAATGAAATGGTTTCACTATAAGATTTCTTGAATTCACTATAAAGTGTGATTTTGTGCTAAAATTATGAAAGTTTCAATTTATGTGTTAAATGATGATTGATGTGTTTTTTTACTTCTATACTCATGAAGGATTTTCTTGAATAGAATGAAAGGATTATTTCAACTAAAATGTCCCTTTTACATCTGTTTTTGCATAATTCCATACTTAGTGCAATGTTAGTACTAACCCTATAATTTTCTATACTCGATAAGTATAGGTTTGAAGCAAGTAGAAGTTTAGAAAGCATTCCTGGGAAGTTTACTCTCTAGAGATTAGGTATTTCGTCATTTATTTGAGTAAATGACCTATCTTTCATTACTTTATTCTATTAATACTTGTATAAGACTTATTATGTAATTTCTTTCACCGAAAAGGTATGTGTGGCTAACATATTTAAGATGTTTCTTTAAGTTTGCTTGTTATAGGACACGAAAATGTGTTAGGGTGTCTAGAGACTAACATGTTTTTAATAAGGTTCTAAGGTCCTAAAATGGTGTATAATGTGGTATTGAATCAATGTATTAACATTTAGGTGAATTGGAAGTCAAATCTCAAGAGACGACTAAGACGTTCGATGACTAGTCACCTATATGCCTCATGTTTCTATATGTGCTTATTTATGTATTGTCATGGGTTTATGAAGTCCTTAAATGAGTTATAATAGTTTTTATAGGTAGTATGTTATGTTTCATGAAGTTTGAAGGCCAAACGTTCAAGAACATCCAAGGCGTTTTAGAGTTAGCCCTTAAGACGTTCTTGTGTGTCATGATTGTGTCTAACAACTTAGAAGGTGTTGCGAGTATTTGTTTTGAGTGAAACTTATGTGAAAGTTCCTTTAAATATTAAGGTATATATTTACGTTTGAAACATTTTGGTATGACTCCCCAAGGGCCCCGAAGAAAGAAATCAAGGAGGACACAATGACTGTCAAGACATTGTCTTGGCACTATCAATCGATGAGCCAAGTTGATTCCCCGTTCTTCAATTGATGCCTCATTGATTGGAGGTGTATATTAACACTTTCCTTGGTGAGCCTTGTGTCTCAAAAAATTATATGAACTCACAAACAACGGAGCAGCAGGATGTCCCGTCGTCATGTTGATCCGCCATCGATTTCTCTCTGTCGATGGTGCCTGTAACTGCAGCCTGTGCATTTTTTGTTTAAAGGGGTGAATGGAAAATTCACCCCATGTGGTAACCTTATCCTAGATGGTTTATTTTCTATATCTTGTTTTAGCCTATATATGGGCTTTGTGATTGTGATCTTTTGTAAATAAAATTGTGATTCAGTTATGTTAATATGCTTATACCTACTGCCTAGTATTTGTATTGATGATGAATTGTTGATGGGTGATTCATGTGGATCAATGTTTGAATATTTGAATAAGGCTAGTCTATAATTTAGTATCATGTGATCTTGATTCTAGGTTGATTGTTATGTGAATCAGTCATATTAAATTGATGATTATCTACTGCCTATAAAATAATGTGATGTTGAATTACGGATTGTTGGTCCGATATGGCTTGATGATTGAATAATGTATCTCTATTTCCTATTTATTGTTAAAGTATGACATTCACTATAATGTCGGTGATATAAAGCATGAATGTAGGATTTTTTTATGTGAAGATAATAGTATTTAGTTCTTTATATTGCTATTATTGATGAATTATGTGTATGAATCGTTGATGATAAACACGTCAGAGTTTTGGTAAAGAAGATCTACATTCCTCTAATTCTAGTGTATTCGTGATGTAGTGTAGTTGGTAGTAGCATGATCTTGTAGTTGCTTATGCCTCATTTCTTTTATCTTAAAGTATATTTGGATACTTCCATATGCGTAAATTGTATATGAAAAAGGTGTATTGATCAATGATGATTAAAGGATGAGAAATTGGTAAGATTGCCTATCTCCTTTACTTTCTTATAGAATTGGTATTTTATGAAGCCTTGTATGGAATTTTGCGGTATGGTCCACTTATGGTTATGGTGTTTACTTTATTGTCAATATATATATGATGTGATCATGTCCTTGAAGGCAATAGTATTAGTTTTGTGTGTTGGTGATGATCACCCTATATGAAAGTGATGCCTAGGTCCACTTTAGTTATAATCTACGTTGTATTATTCATGTTACAAGTATGTGAATGAGTATATTGGGGTTTGATTAGGTGCTTCCTTAGATGATTATAAATAGTTAATGACCCCTTACTCATGTACCCCTATGTGAATATGTTAAATACCTAAGGTTACGTGTCTTAAGTGTAAAATGAAGTTAGGTGGTGTCCTATGCTAAGATGTGTTGTGTGAACTATGCATTAAGGTGTATTGTGGTCCTAAGAGGGTGGCTACCCCAATGCGTTGATGATATCACATGAATGATCATATTGACCAATGTACAGACACTTACACATTATGCATGCCTACAAGTATTATAAGATTATGGTGTCTAATAAAAGGTATTCTCATATGCACTAATGTCTACTATTATGCATGTAAAGCTCATGTATATGAAAGTATGTAATGTATCATCAACTAGAATGAATTGATAGGTGTACTAGTATGGTCAAGGGTATGGGACCTTGTTTATTCATTGCACATGTGTACCTTGATATTATAGTTTCTAGGTTGGACTTCTAAGTACATGAATATGAATGCATGAGTATGTTATGAACATGTCTTATGTGTTATAATGTTAAGTATATGGTATGATGAAGTATAATTATAGCTAGTGTTTAACTGTGTTTATATGAAAGGGTTACTCATATAGTTACACTTGTACACTTATGCATGAATTAAATGAAGTATGAATATGTGTCGCTATTATGAGTTATGTGAAAGGTTTGCTCACATATATGTATACACACAAAAATGAAAGATTTATCTATTCAATAGAAGGGAACTTGAAAGGTGCTCTCAAGGGTACACTGAACAAGATGGTGCTTTACATATGCTATGTTCATGTGAAAGGGTTTCTCACATGATGTAGGTTGATGAACTCTAATCTATAACCTATGCGCTAAGCATATGAGGAGTTAATCTCCCAAGTCCTATGTTTTATAAATTAATGTAATCAAGGCTTTTCAATAAATGGAACTTAGATTAGGACCGAGTGAACTTGATGTTGAGGGTGTCCCTTCCCATTGTAGGAATGTAGGTCACCATAGACCTCATGAGGTGGTTAGACTTTTTGCCAAATGCAATAGAATGATATTTCCATGAGTGGATAAATATGACGTCTTATTAGACATAAAGAGGGTTTGCACATGTACCTCCATGTTTCATCAACAATGCTTGAAACATATGATCTATAAAGTGATATCAACTAATATGCTAGCATGTGTCAATGTTCTACCTTGGCTAGATACGATCACCTTCCATTGGTCTAAGGCTCTACAATGCTAATTTTCTTGTATAGCACCCATGGTGTCAGTGACGGTTAAGGCTTTAGTTTCCCTAATATAAAATGGACAAGTGATTTAAATTAAAGTAAAGGGACCCTAACTAGGATAACCTAAGGAAATATACTGAGGATAGGTTGAAGTAATGAACCTACCTATGCATTGTACAAGTAGCTCCCTATGGGAATCCTAGGAAGGTGTTCTAAATTATGTGCATGTCTTTATGGTTCTCTTGCATGACATTGTTTTAGTGTCTACAAAAGGTGATGATATGCATGATATAAAGTTCTAATGTGGCGTGTGACTAATGTCCTACTTTAAGTGGATGTATTTTACTATAGTATTATGTTTGGTACTGAAATATATGCTAAGGCTTGTGTAATTATGATAGGTCTACTATATAGGTGTTAGGTTATGGGACTGTACATGTACATTGCACTAGTAGACTTAGAATAGGATTGTGAGTATGGTCTTGTAATTTTCTATGTGAATAAAGTTAGCATATGTGTAAGTAAACTATCGCTCACTATAATGTCCTTATGGTCTTGTCTTGAATGTGTCTATGATGTACTATACTTCTATGATGGTATGTCTTGGCTAATGTAGGTGGTGTGTATGACTTTATTCTTTCCTTAAGGAGAATACTAAGTATCACTAGAGGGTTACTTGGATATAAAGAATTAGGAAGAAGTAGTTTACTATAATGGGAAAATCGAGTTACTGTGAAATGACTGAAAAATGTTTAAAAAACAAGGTGTGATTTTATATGATGTATGATAAATGAATATGCCTATATGAAGTATGTGACTAGTATCAATGTTGTTCTATTAAAGCTTTATGAGATTTTCACAAAAAGGCATAATACATGATTTAAAATAAAATGTCCATTTTAAATGCATGTTTTTGCATGGTTGCCATAATTAGTACATTCTTGTTCTAACTCCATTCTTCTATACCTTTTTACCAAAAGTGTAGGTTATATATGCTTTAAAGGATGTCGTTAAATGATAAGGAGCTTGATATGTCTTTCCCAAGCTCAAGGAATGGAATCCTTAAGTCCAAGGGTGTTGTAATGTCTAGTTCACTGTAATGTCAATTCAGTATCGTACTTATGATTTATGTTATAAGTGTCGTGTCCGTAATTTACACTAATGATGATGAGTCTGGGTTTGCAAAAGAGATTAGAGTCTATCTATATAAATATGATATTATATATATTTATATAGATGTTCTACCATATGATATGTTTTGAAAGATTAAAATTTTCTGCTATATTTGCCTATGACAATGCAATTGATTTTTTATAGATTTGTTGAGAAACAATCTTTTAAAACCATTAAGATATGGTAAATATATTGGTTTTTGTTCACATTAAAAACTACGGATGATTAAGATTTATGACAGACCATGACAACCTTCTTTGGGTGATCTTCTATTGGGACACCAAACATGGCTAGCCTGTGCACATCACATGCTAACCCTCTTTTCTATTCTTCGACGTGTGGCACACTAAACATCGATACAAGAGTCAATATATCCACAACCACATTTGCTTTTCCGTGGTGGTAATGGAAACTCATATAATAATCTTTTAAAAGATCTAACAACCTTCTTTGGTGCAAATTAAAATCATTTTTGTTGAACACTTTTTGGAGAATGGTGTGATCGGTGAACACATCAACATGTACCACATAGATATTAAGTATCTAAATTTTCAAAGCAATCACTACCCTTGGTAGTTCAAGGTCATGAGTAGGGTAATTCTTCTCCCGATTCTTATGTTTCCTAGAGGCATATCATATCACCTTACAATTTTTCATGAGGAAAAACTCCAATCCTACTTGAGAAGCGTCACAATAAACCACCAACTCTTCGGTACACTAGGTTAAGGTTAACAACGGATCGGTGGAGAGTTTATCTTTCAATAATTTGAAGCTCTTTTTAAATGAATCTGACCATTTGAACATGGACTTCTTTTGGGTAAAGGATTTAAATGGTGATGCAATAGGTTCAACAAACCTCCTATACGATAAAACTAAACCAAAAAAATTTCAGACGTTTGTAGGAGTCAAAGGTGTAGGACAACTTTTTAGAGCATCCGTCATTCTTAAATCGACCTCTACCCCTTAATCAATCTCAACGAAAATTCGCAGTTACTAAATTTTACAATGTGTTGCTTTTCCTTGAGGACTTGCAAAATTATCCTAAAATGGTTTATAAGATCATTCTCACTCTTTAAGTAAATGAGGATGTCGTAAATAAGGACAATCATAAACAAATCAATATTATTTCTAAAATTCATAAGGTTCAAGAAAGGCACCATGGAATTTGTAAGATCAAAGGACACAACTAAGAATCAAAATGACCTTATCTAGTTTTGAGTGCAATTTTTGGAATATCATCACCTCTCACTCTAAGTTGGTAATAACCCAACCTTAATTCAATTTTCAAAAAGTAACTCGCTCGTTTAAATTTGTCATACCAATCATCAATCCAATGGTGTGGATACTTATTCGTTATTGTGAATTTATTGTATTGCCGATAAGAAAGACTAATATGAAAAGGCTTTTTTTTCTTCTTCACAAATATCACTATAGCACTCCATCGAGATATATTTGGTGGCATAAAACTCTAATCAAGGAAATCTTTGAACTATGTCTTTAATTCCTCCAACTCATCTAGGGTTATTCGATTAGGAGGCATCAGAAAAGGTTCTGTATCCGGTAATAAATCTATAGCAAAGTCTATATAACGTTGGCAAAGAATCCCGGGCGATTCATCAGGAAAACTTCTAGAAATTCCTCAATTACATGGATCTATTCTATACGAGGAATATCACACTCAAGATCATTCACTTTCACCACATGATAGAGACAGCGCCTTATAAAAAATTGTAACAACCGTAAAAATGGATATGCTAAGTAATGCTTAATGTGTCTAGAATGCGAACGATTAGATTGTGTCTACACGTATTTATGCACGTAGGACCAGATCTTCAAACCCTATCTACATACAAACCAACTAAATTGTAAAGTTATTTGATCTAGAAAAGGTTGGGTCCAACCATGTAGGGCTCTCGAATACGAAGATTTACTCGAAGGAGTCATTATAGGACTTAAAAAGAAGAAACCTTTTGGAGGGTCTAGGGGTAAAATGGTATTTTTCCAGGCTAAGGGTATTATCGTTATTACCCTAAATATATAATTAATTATTTAATTAATAAGGTGGAGGGGCATTTTGGGGGGAGAGGGCGGAAATGGGGCTCTTTAAGTGAATTCATGCTCCACCCGGGATCAAATCTTGGTTGAAGCAATGGATTAAATTAATATCTAATTTAAATTTGTATATTACTGAAATTAATTTATCTTTATTAGTTATTAGCTAATTAAAATAAAAGTAAATCATATTTTTTTATAATTAAATAAAACCTTATTTGACTAAGTCCTAAACTAGACTCCTATGCCTAAGAAAATTCTTCTTTGCAACACTAATCTCTCTCTCTAACGTCTCTGTCACTCTCACTCACGTTTTTCTCTGACAAATAACGTACAAAAACAGTAGGTAAACTAACGTTCTTCACACATAAATTACTCACAACGAAAATTATAGACAAACAATTAATCAAACACGTTAGGCAAATAGAGGATATAACCGTCAAGTTGGTGGTGAAGCTCTTAAATTTTGACGTGTGTTTGGAGGGATTTTTTTGGAAGAAAGTGGAGGTTTTAACGTCAAAAATGTATGGGTTATCTTCTCTCTTGTTCCCTTTCCCAAGAAACCCCTTAAAGTTAAGAATATTCGTTCCGAAATCAGGGATTGTTCCCCGTATCATGTCCCTGTACTAGCTCCCATTGAATCATAGGTTTGTCATGTTTGCTGGTAGAAAACTAGGAATAAAACGTGTTTTCGTGATGATTATGTTATTATCTGTATATTTGGAATCATGTGACTTATGGTAATGTTTTTGAAAATGTAACTACTTGTGTATGTGTGTCTTGCCGCTGCTATTGTTCATGGTTTAGGACATTAAATAGCATGAAAAACAAGGTAAATAAAGTCAAAAAGATTCAAAATTACTTTCTTTAATTAGAGTGTATTAAATAGGTTCTAAACGTCCGAAAACAACACCCGAATGACCAATCGAAGGGTCATGGAAGAGGACCCCAACATGGTTGGGCAGGCTGCCATAGTAGCCTGCGAAAGTCTAGAATAAGTGGGCTAATGCGCGACACACAGCCCAGACAGACATTACTGTCCATAAATTTATTTATTTTTTAAAAATGTGTGTTGTCCCGCGACCCGGATCCACTTCCTAGATTTGTTCAAACCATTTTTTGACATTTTTACTTCATAAAAAGACCAAATTAGGTGAGTGCGTAATTTCAATATATAGCCTAAGAGTCATTTTAAAGAGTATTCCTCCATTGAATAAGGCATAAAGCATGAACAACAAGGTCAAATTTTCTAATATTTCACTTCCATTTCGTGGACTAAGCTTCAATAAAGTTTGATTTCTTCACTCTTGAAATGATGTTCCCTAATAGGTCCTTTCAAAGTTGATTTCCAAATTATCCAATTCCAAGGGGTTTTCAAATTCTAATGGGTTTTCTTCTATACTTCAAATTGATGATAAATTGTGATTTCCTATGAATAATTGAGTATAAATTGTTGAATAATTGATCTTAATTGATGCAATTTCATGATGATCATGTTCCCTTTTTAAAATTCTCCAAATCTTAGATCTTGGTTATAAATTGATGTGAATTAATTAATGAATTGATCATTAAATTTGTTTTATATATTATATTTCATGTATAGATTGACTAGGGTAATGTATTGTTGAGATTGGATCAAATTCATGATGTACCCTAACTCCTTTAACCCTAGGTTATGGATTGATGTTAAATGGATAGTGATGATGCAATTGATGTAGTTTATGTGTTATTTACTATTGAATGATGATAGTTTGAATGATGATAGTAAACCTATTATTGGATGCAATTGGTTTGTTGATGGTAAGGCCATCATTATTTCTTTGGAATGATATTTGGTAAATATTCATGATCATCACCTTTACTTCAATTATGATTACTTGTGTTTACTTATTTCATTTAACTATACCTTGTGAATAGCCTACATAGGTTTTGCAGGATGTTGAATTGAAATGTATGTACTATGTGATTGTGAGATTGTTCTTAAGTTGAAATGATATAAGATTGGTGATGACTTTTCTATGTGCCTTGTTACGAAATGATGATGATATGCTAATCTCACATTCAGGGTTTCCACGAAAGAATATTATCAGCAATACCTATTAATATAAATGATTATGATTATACAAGGGATAGAACCTATCACCTAAACTAAGTGACAATTGTTAAAGAAAGGTATTTCAAAAGGGACATAGATTAGCACTAACTAAACATGACAATGGGAGGTGTTGACTTCCCATAGAGGAATATACACCCTAATGTTTCATAAAAGGTGTTGACTCACCCAATGGATTCCCATGAAATGAGGTTTCAATGCAAAGGCATGTTGAGGGTTAACACATATCTTCTAGTTATACAATATATTGCCACCACATGAACACTAGCTAGTGGATCCACCTAGAAAGCTACGTTTATGTTTGGTTCTACATTGGCCGATAGACCACCTTCCATTGGTGTAAGCTTTTACAATAGCGAATTCCACACTTGGTAATTGTGGTCTATGTCGGTTAAGGGAAATGTTCCTGAAATTAAAACTAATTTATGATGTGAACTCTAGATAGGGTTACTTGAGAGGTTGGTATAGCCTTGGTAGGGGTATGGGACTCTACCTAGGCATTGTACTAGTTAGTTCTGAGGGAAGTCCTAGAAGGATGTTCTTCTGATATAATAATCTTATAAAGTAAATGGTTAGCTAATGTTGACTCTAAATATTTATAATCATATATGAACTCTCATTTATAACCTATGAGCTAAGCATATGAGGAGTTAATCTCCCAAGTCCTATGTTTTATAAATCAATGTAATCAAGGCTTTTCAATTAAGGGAACTTAGATTAGGACCGAGTGAATTTGAAGATGAGGGTGTCCCTTCCCATTGTAGGAAGGTAGGTCACCATACACCTCATGAGGTGGTAAGCCTTTTTGCAAAATGGCATTGAATGATATTTCCATGAGTGGATAAATATAATGTCTTATTAGACATAAAGAGGGTTTCGACATGTACCTCCATGTTCCATAAACTATGCTTGCAACGTTGGATCTAGAAAGTGATATGAACTAATATGCTAGCATGTGTCAATGTTCTACCTTGGCTAGATAAGATCACCTTCCATTGGTGTAAGGCTCTACAATGCTAATTTTCTTGTTTAGAACCCATGGTGTTACTGACAGTTAAGGCTTTATTTTCCCTAATATAAAATGGTCAAGTGAATTAAAGTAAACTAAAGGGACCCTAAGTAGGATAACCTAAGGAAAGATACTGAGTATAGGTTGAAGTAATGAACCTACCTATGCATTGTACAAGTAGCTCCCAAAGGGAGTACTAAGAAGGTATTCTAATGTATGTTCATGTCTTTGTGGTTCTCTTGCATGACATTGTGTTAGTTTCTACAAGATGTGATGATTTGCATGATATAAAGTTCTAATGTGACATGTGACTAAGGTCCTACTTGAAGTTTATGTAGTTCACTATAGTATTATGTTTGCTACATGAAGTAAATGTTAAGGCTTGTGTAATTATGAAAGGTTTACGATGTAGGTGTTAGGTTGTGGGACTGCAAATGTACATTGCACTAGCAGACTTAGAATAGGATTGTGAGTATGGTCTTGTAATGTTCTATGTGAATAAAGTTTGCATATGTGTAAGTAAACTATGGGACACTGTAATGTCCTTATGATCTTGCCTTGAATGTGTCTATGATGTACTATACTTCTATGATGGTATGTCTTGGATAATGTAGGTGATATGTATGACTTCCTTATGTCCTTACGGAGAATACAAAGTATCACAAGAGGGTTACTTCAATATAAAGAATTAGGAAGAAAAGGATTCACAGTGAAGTGAATGTAGTTTACTCACGAATTTCATCTATATTTAATCTCTTAATATCAGAATAGCTTATATAGTCATGATTCAATTAAAGTCCATCTTGATTGATTTCTCATTTTTCGGATCTGATTGTAACAATGGAGAAGTACGAAGACTTTGGTGATTCATAATAGAAGGGGGTATCAACAAAGGGAAAATCGAGTTACTGTGAAATGACTGAAAAATGATTAAAATACAATAAACCACCAACTCTTCGGTACACTAGGTTAAGGCTAACAACGGATCGGTGGAGAGTTTATCTTTCAATAATTTGAAGATCTTTTTAGATGATTCTGACCATTCGAACATGTGCTTCTTTTGGGTAAAGGATTCCAATGGCGATGTGATAGGTTCAACAAACCTCTTATATTATAAAACTAAACCAAAAAAATTTCAGACATTGGTAGGACTCAAAGGTGTAAGACAACTTTTTACAGCATCCGTCTGACCTATACCCCTTAATCAATCTCATAAAAAATTCACAGTTACTAAATTTGGCAATTAGTTGCTTTTCCTTGAGGACTTGAAAAATTATCCTAAAATTGTTTATATGATCATTCTCAGTCTTTAAGTATATGATGATGTCGTAAATAAGGACAATCACAAACAAATCAATATAATTTCTAAATTTCATAAGGTTCATGAAAGGCACTGGAATTTGTAAGACCAAAGGACACCAGTAAGAATTCAAAATGACCTTATCTAGTTTTGAATGGCATTTTTGGAAAATGATCACCTATCACTCTAAGTTTGTAATAACCCAACCTTAAGTAATATTTTCAAAAAATAACTCGCTTCTTTAAATTTGTCATACCAATCATCAATCCTAGGTTGTGGGTACTTATTCGTTATTGTGAATTTATTGTATTGCCGTTAATAAATACTAATACCAAGAGATTTCTCTTTCTTCTTCACAAATATTACTGTAGCACTCCATCGAGATATATTTGGTTGCATAAAATGCTTATCAAGGAAATCCTTGAGCTATGCCTTTAATTCCTTCAACTCATCCACGGTTATTCGATGAGGAGGCATCATAAAAGGTTATGTATCTGGTAATAAATCTATAGCAAAGTCAGTTTATCGTTCGCGAAAAATCCCGGGCGATTTCTCAGCTAAGACTTCTAGAAATTCCTTTAGTACGGGGATCTAATATATACGAGGAATATCAGACTCAAGATCATTCACTCTCACGACATGATAGAGACAACGCCTTATAAAATATTGTTACAACCGTAAAAATGGATTTGCTATGTAATGCTTAATGTGTCTAGAATTCCAACAATTAGACCGGGTTCACACAGATTGATGTGCATAGGACCATATCTTGAAACCCTTTCTACATACAAATGAACTTACTTGAAAAGTTAGTTGATCTAGAAATGGTTGGTTCAAAGAATGTAGGGCTCTTGAATACGAGATTTACTCGAAGGAGTCATTAACGGACTAAAAAGATGAAACCTTAGGTATGGAGGGTCTAGGGGTAAAATGGTCTTTTTCTAGGCTAAGGGTATTATCTTTATTACCCTAAATATATAATTTATTATTTAATTAATAAGGTAGATGGGCATTTTGGGGATTGAGGGCAGAAATGGGGCTCTTTAAGTGAAGTCATGCTCCACCCGGGATCGAACCTAGGTTGAAGAAATGAATTATATTAATATTTTATTTAAATTAGTAAATTAATGTAATTAATTTATATTTATTAGTTATTAGCTAAATAAAATAAGAGTAAATCATATTTTTAATAATTAAATAAAACCTTATTTGACTAAGTCCTAAGCTAGACTCCTATGCCTAAGAAAACTCTTCTCTCCCACACTAATCTCTCTCTCTCTCACGTCTCTGTCACTCTCACTCACGTTTTTCTCTGCCAAATAACGTACAAAAGCAGTAGGTATACCAAAGTTCTTCATACTTAAATTACTCACAACGAAAATTATAGACAAACAACTAATCAAACACGTTAGGCAAATAGATGGTTTTATAGGTCAAGTTGGTGTTGAAGCTCTTTGATTTTGACGTGTGTTTGGACGGATTCTTTGGGAAGAAATTTAAGGTTTGAATGTCAAAAAGGTATGGGTTCTCTTCTCTATTGTTTCCTTTCCCAAGAAACCCCTTAAGGTTAAGAATATTCGTTCCGAAATCAAGCATTGTTTCCCGTATCATGTCCCTGTCACTAGCTCCCATTGAATCATACGTTGGTTATGTTTCCTGGTAGAAAACTAGGGATAAAACGTGTTTTCGTGATGATTATGTGATTATATGTTTAATTGGAATCATGTGACTGATGGTGATGTTTTCGAAAATGTAACTACTTGTGTATGTGTGTGTTGCCGCTGCTATTATTCATTGTTTAGGACTAGAAATAGCATGATAACATTTTGTGTAAACGAATCTATGAAATAGCACCTAAAATAATCTAAATGCACTATAAAATTACCCTAAGAACTAAGGTGTAACTTAATGAAAGGATGCTTAAGAATTAAAAAAAAATTCCAGCTTCTAGTGATAAATTTCGGTCAGCTAAGTGGGTTCAAAGTGTTAAAGAAAATGAATTAAAACAAGTGAGGTCATGAAGAAATGAACCCGTGCCCTCACCATGTAAAAAACTATGATAAAAAAAAGTAAAAATGAATGTGGTGAAGGGGATTCGAACCACGGAATTAGCTGGAGAATGTAACTTAAAAGAAAAAATAAGAAATGAGATGAGTGAGATTCGAACCCACCACCTCTCAATCAAATTTATGAAAGATTAAAAGAAAAATAAATGTGAGGTGTGGGAACGATCCCACGACCTCTAGGCAGTAAAGAAGAGTCAAAGGAATTGAAAGAAAAGAGATGTGAGGGGTGGGAATCGAACCCACGACCTCCTTGGTAGATTTAAGGAGAAAATTAAAAGAAATTAAAGAGGGGTTGTGTGGGTTTGAACCCACAACCCCTCAGCCAAAGCAGAGAAATTTAAAGGAAATGAAAATAAAATGTAAATGAGGTTGTTGGGGTTTGATCCCACATACTCTTAGTTCCATTAAGCTAAAAATGAAGAGATAAATTAAGGGGAAAATAAAATGAAAGCATTGGGGCTCAAACTAGGGTTCCCAAGACGTATGGATCAAACCAAAATGAAGAAATAAAAAATGCAAGTTTTGTTCAAGATATTTTAAAACCGGGTTCCCTTGACCAAATTCCGTATTGATACATAAGTCATACGTCAATTAAAAGTTCAAGAATAATGTTGCCTACTTAGATCGAACACGAGATCATGGCATACATAAAAGATGCATAAGTCTTGTACTACATTATCGTAGGAAGATATGAGTTACTTAATCCAACTATAAATGAAGCCTCATGGCTTGTATGTATAGACCAATAAGTCTGGCATAGATTTAAAAGTAAGTGAACCTAAGATGTATGTAATGAAATGACGAAACCATAGAAGGGTTAAGTAAGGTTGTGAAATACACTAAATGGCCAAGTGCATTGGCATATGATGAAATGAACAATGAAATGATGAAATGAACAATAAAATGGCCAAGTGCATTGACATATGATGAAATGAACATTCACGTAAAAAGGGCTACTGTGAAAGATGAGAGCAATCTCAAATGATCCTAAGTAAATGTTACCAAGACGTACTCACCTGTGAGAGTGTAAAGTTAATGAAGAGACCAATCTATCTGAACAGTATAATGAATGTATTGAGATTAAAACACTCAATACTAATGATGAGATGAAAAAACATCTATTGGGCTATGATGTCCTCATACTAGAAGCCATCTTCTATGATGTATGAGTTGAATGTAATGGAACTTTATACTGAGCACCGATAGACTTGCTATGAATGGTGATGTCTTCTTTCCAGAAGGGCGGAGGTTCTTTTAACTATCACGAGATGAGACTGTCTGGCATGATGGGTGTGAGTCTCATTATATCTCCTAGTCTTCGAACCTATACTGCAAATATAGGGATCTGGCGGAGTTCAATTCCCATGTATGCTAGCATGTCTTGGGTCACTTTGGCCGGTTATTCCACCTTTTTTTTGTGTGGGGATTCATGACACTTGATTTCATGATGCTCATATGATCTATGTCGGTTAAAGTTAAAGTTCCCAATGAATGAATGAGTCCAGCCTCAAATGATGCCCACAATTAAACGAAAAATACCAAAGGTGTTACGATAAGATAATGAAGAGTTAATTTAGATTAACTAATGATATAAGGTTATTCTTTGTCATTGCACAACAAACCCGATGAAAATTTTAAACTATATGCTAGATATAACTGGTGTTTACACTGGATCATGATTGAAATAAAATGAAGTACGAATGAATGTATGAAGAGAACACTGTGTTTGCTAAAGAAGACTCCCTAGTTGAGGTCCCATATGTTGAGACCTAATTTTTGGGAAGTTTTAATGTCAAGTCCATGATTCCAAGATCTCATAGAATATGAATGAATGATATGAACAACGTTATGTGTTATATAATTATGATATGTGTTATGTGTAAGATGGTATGTGGTGTGTGCAATATCACAAGTATGATGATGCATGTTTATCTCATGGCATGACTTTACTAATTCAAATTTGGAAAGTTCACTAACTTTCCTAATATCAATTTGGCGAGTCCACTGACTTGACCTTCTATAGTCATGTTATTAGGAAAGAGATAATGTTACTCCTCCATGTCCTTGGAGTGTGATTGCATATACCCATACTTATTACAAGTGTGTACTAACCCTATACAACTACAAACTTTTAGGTGTAGGTACAGGTGGATGCTAGAGCTACAGGATAAACGCTGCAGGTATCCGGACGTCCAGCACTCATCCGGATTTTGTAGTACCTCATTCATGCGAGGATGCTTGCCCATTTAAATTCTAGCATAGTTGTTGGATTCAGGTAGTGTAGTATGTTCCACTAGCGTTTCATTCTCGTTTTTGTTCAGACATTGTATTGGTGCCATTTTTGCAAGTACATCTTTATTGTTATAATGAACTATTTCTTTCATTTGATGATCTTATCGTAAGATGGTTGATGGTTAACAATTACGTATGTAGTAGAATGTTTAGTAAGCATGTTAAGAAACAAAAAGTTTCAAATTTTCCACTAAAATTAACCTAGATAAAGTAAGAATGACGTATGTAGGCTTGCCTGCCACCTCTGAGAGGTCAACGACGTCGGTCTCATCTAGGATCTAGATTCCACTCGTGACATAAACATACAAGCTTTTTGGAATGAAATGATCCTATCCCTAGGAATTCGATTAAAATTTACTTTTCAAGTTATATGATCAATGGAAGCAAAAAAAGCATGTAGACAATCCACCCCCGAAATTGCATCAAAGACCTACATAAAGATTTTTACAAAATCATCCAATGAGGCTCTATTAGGCAACGAAATGGGACAACCCCTATAGATTCTTCAAGCGACCAAGTAATCACTCACCGGGGTAGAAACTAAAAAAATGTTTACTCTAACACATGGGGAGTCATATCAATTTACGTAGCCACTAAAGGAGTTAAAAAAGACAAAGTGGAACCGGGATCCAACAATGCGTAAAAAATAATTAAAAGTACTTGCAACATACCAAAAATAACATCTTTTAAGCTCTCTTTATCAAATTGGGATTGGAGAGCATAAAAGCAATTCTTCTTAGGAGCATCATGATTTGATCAACATGGGGCAGTCTCTCTCTATATGGCAACTCTAACCACAACAATTGAAATTACTCGTTCCTACTAGGAACTTGCATTCAATTTTTTAACCACACTTTGCACAACAAGGCTTCTCAACATAACAACTACCACTTTTTCCCTCTTATGTCTTGGGGGTAGACACTTTGCCTTTTTTTACCATTGTATTATTAGGAGTTCCATTTTATGAAAACCTCTTCTTGATCTTTTTCTTATATTGAAATAAAATCTACAATTCAAAGAATATCCATCTTCGGCATTTATACTATTAAACTCCCTACCAACTTTCTTAAACTTTTTCTCCTCAATTTTTTTGCATGGACAATGTGACGGTATGTCTTCATGATAGGAATAAATATAGCAGACCAACATTCATTGAGCACAGGGTCGGATATCCCCATAAAAAATTGTTAATCTTAACCCTTGAATCCGCCAACATATGTAACGACCATCAATGAATTAGGAAGATGTAGAGCCTCACATGTGTTTTATGTGTTAATCACTTTTTTAAAATTACTAAGGATATATTAAGAATTCAGTTAAAGAATTTTTAAATTGAATGTTCTGAGACGACCAAGATGTTCAAAAACTAGTCTTTTGAGTGCTAGTGTGTCCTTGTATGTTGTAAATTATTTTATGTGTTGTTTGGAGTCTAAACTAAGTGGGAATGACCCTAAAACCTATAGGGACATGTTTACATTCAAAACATTCAAGTACGACTCCCCAAGGATTAGCCTAATTTTCCTTGAGGAGGACCCAAGCATTGGCCAAAATGTTTCCTAGACATCTTGCGACATGTAGCATTGGGGGAGCTACACCGCATCGAGGTCTTGCTCCAGTCATGAAAAACAAAATTCTTCCACGTCGTGGAGACATAACGGACCCTACTTAAAAAACTTATTTTTAAAAATCTTTAGGGAGCAGCTCTGCAAAGTGGACTTGTTCTGCGACAATAATTTTTAAAATTAAAGATGACTTTGACTAATCTAAAAGGCTTTAATTGATGTAAGGGTGTTTTGGGTATTCTGTGGGGGCAATATATGTTTAATTTTGTTCGTTATAAACTCCTTCCCCTGTCAAAAAACTAAACCATTAATTAGAATCTAATGTTCCAAACCCTCAAAAGTTCTTCCATGCCAAAATTTTCTATACCCACCATTTAAGGTCAAGGTCTCGTATCTTTCGATGAAAGATGGGTTCAAATGATTTTTTCTCAATTTTAGTTTGTTCCTTCAATTCTAAGGAATGAGATTACTTTTTCAATAGTTATCGATCAGCATAAAGCCAATTTCAAAATAAATTCAAATATCAATGTTTATAGATGTAACACTCAAAAAGTCAAGCCCTAATATAGATCCTAACATGAGTGTATATGGGTTTAGATACTGTTTTATGACTTACAATAATGTTAAGAAGTACTCTGAGAATTTTTAGAGCCAAGACGTCAAAGGACGTCATTGACGTCTTGAAACTAGCCTATTTGAACTAGTTGATGTCGCAATAATTGGGGATGGTTTTGGAGGGTCAAATGAAGTCAAAAAGTTTTTAAATTACTTTCTTTAAGTAGAGTGTATTATATAGGGTCTAATATTCCGAAAACAACACCCCAATGACCAACCGAAGGGTCATGGAAGAGGACCCCAACATGGTTGGGCAAGCTGCCATAGTAGTCTGCGGAAGTCTAGAATAAGTGGGCTAATGCGCGACACGCAGCAAATACAGACATTATTGTCCCTAAATTTATATATTTTTAAAAATATGTGTGTTAGCCCGCGACCCGGATCAACTTCCTAGATTTGGTGAAACTATTTTTTGACATTTTTACTTCATAAAAACAACAAATTAGGTGAGGGGTGTTTTGGGTAATTTTGGGTTTGATAATATATAGACTAAGAGTCATTTTGAAATCACTTTTAACACATCCGAACCCAATTTCCCAAAAAAAAACCAAAAATTCTCACCTCCCTATACTTTCTCTCTCCCCTATTCCTCAATTGAATAAGGAATAAACCATGAAGATGAAGGTCAAATTCTCTAATATTTCACTTCCGTCTCGTGGATTAAGCTTCAATAAAGTTTGATTTCTTCACTCTTCAGATTCCTTTCCCTAATAGGTCCTTTCAAAGTTTATTTCCAAATTATCCTATTCTAAGGGGGTTTCAAATTCTAATGGGTTTTCTTCTATACTACAAATTGATAATAAATTGTGATTTCCTATGAATATTTTGTATAAATTGTTGAATAAATTATCTTTATTGATGAAATTTCATGATGATCATGTTCCTTTCCCTAAATTCTCCAAATCTTAGATCTTGGTTATAAATTGATGTGAATTAAATTATGAATTGATTATTAGACTTGTTTTATCGACTATAATTCATGTATAGATTGACAAGGGTAATGTATTGTTGAGATTGGATCAAATTCATGATGTACCCTAACTCCTTTAACCCTAGGTTATGGATTGATGTTAAATGGGATAGTGATGATGCAATTGATATAGTTTATGTGTTATTTACTATTGAATGATGATCCTAAACCTATTATTGGATGCAATTGGTTTATTGTTGGTAAGACCATCATTATTGCTTTGGAAGGATATTTGATAAATCTTAATGAGCCTAACCTTTACTTCAATTATTATTACTTGTGTTTATCATTTAATTTAACTATACCTTGTGAATAGCCTACATAGGTTTCACAGGATGTTGAATTGAAATGTTTTTACTATGTGATTGTGAGATTATGCTTAAGTTTAAATGATATAAGATTGGTGATGACTTTTCTATGTGCTTTGTTATGAAATTATGATGATGATATGCTAATCTCACATGTCAGGGTTTCCATGAAAGAATATTATCAGCAATACCTATTAATATAAATGATTATGATTATACAAGGGATAGACCATATGACCTAAACTAAGTGATAATTGTTAAAGAAAGGCATTTCAAAAGGGACATAGCTTAGCACTGACTGAAATTGACAATGGGAGGTGTTGACTTCCCATAGAGGAATATACACCCTAATGTTTCATAGAAGGTGTTGACTCACCCAATGAGGGACACACACCAAATGAATTCTGATGAGATGAGGTTTCAATGCCATAGGCATGTAGAGGGTTCACACATTTCTTCTAGTTGTACAACTATATTGCCACCACAGGAACACTAGCTAGTGGATCCATTTAGAAATCTACATTAATGTTTGGTTCTACTTTGTCCGATAGAGCACCTTCCATTAGTGTAAGCTTTTACAACACCGAATTCCACACTTGGCAATTGTGGTCTATGTCGGTTAAGGGACATGTTCCTGAAATTAATATTAATTTATGATGTGACCTCTAGATAGGTTTACATGAGAGGTTGGTATAACCTTGGTAGGGGTATGGGACTCTACCTAGGCATTGGACTAGTTAGTTTTGAGGGAAGTCCTACAAGGATGTTCTTATGATATAATAATCTTATTAAGTAAATGGTTAGATTAGGTTGACTTAACATGTTTATAATCATATAGGATGTTAGTTTCATTTATGAACATGCTATTGGTTTATATTGCTAGATAAGATGATACTATTATTGATGTTTTGTTATTTTTAGTTTGGCATTACTTCTGATCATTTGTTTTGTTTACTTGATTGAGTAAGGCTATGGGGATTTGCATGGTCAATACACTTGTAGGCATAATTGTGGAAGAAGAATAAGAAGAATAGCTTAAGTAAGCTAGCCACTTCTCTTTTTCGGTATACCGCTCTGCTCGCATAGATAATTAACATAAATCTATCTGAATATCATGAATATCCTCCGCCCCCTCTATCCTCATCTTCGTTGTCACGACCCAAATCGGGGACGCGACTGGCACCCACACTACCCTCCTGTGTGAGCGAACCAACCAATCTAAACCCAAATAAATTAAACCAAATACAACGCGGAAGACTTAACTCAATACGAAAAATAAATACGATACATATCCCCAAAATCCGGAAGGTATTGTGTTATAAATGGGTTTTACTCATAGACTATTGGATTATTTGATTATATGGGGTCTTGATTGTGCATAAGGCTTATTAAAGTACTTTAGCATGGTTTTGAACAAATGGTTTTTGAATAAATGTCCTTTCTTATAGAATTGGATGTTTATGAAGCCTTGTATTGAATTTTGTGGTATGGTCCACTTATGGTTGCGGTGTTTACTTTATTGTCAATATATATATGATGTGATCATGTTCTTGAAGGCAATAATATTATTCTTGTGTGTTGGTGATGATCATCCAATATGAAGGCGATTCCTAGTTCCACTTTAGTTATGATCTAGGTTGTATTATTCAAGTTAAAAGTATGGGAATGAGTATATTTGGGTTTGATTAGGTGCTGCCTTAGATGATTATAAATAGTTAATGATCCCTTACTTATATACCCCTATGTGAATATGTAAATTGCTAAGGTTACGTGTCTTAAGTGTAAAATGAAGTTAGGTTGTCTCCTATGCTAAGATGTGTTGTGTGAACTATGCTTTAAGGTGCATTGTGGTTCTAAGACGGTGGCTGCCCAATGCATTGATGATAGACCATGAATGATCATGTTGACCAATGTACAGACACTTACACATTATGCATGCCTACAAGTATTATAAGATTATAATGTCTAATAAAAGGTATTATCATATGCAATAATGTCTACTATTATGCATGTAAAGCTCATGTATATGAAAGTATGTAATGTATCATCAACTAGAATGAATTGATAGGTGTACTAGTATGGTAAAGGGTATGGGACCTTGTTCATTCATTGCACATGTGTAGCTTGATATTATAGTTGCTAGGTTGGACTTCTAAGTACATGAATATGAATGCATGAGTATGTTATGAACATGTCTTATGTGCTATAATGTGAAGTATATGGTATGATGAAGTATAATTATAGCTAGTGTCTAAATGTGTTTATAGGAAAAGGTTACTCATATAGTTACACTTGTACACTTATGCATGAATAAAATGAAGTATGAATATGTGTGGCTATGATCAGTTATGTGAAAGGTTTGCTCACATATATGTATACACAGAGAAATGAAAGATTTATCTATTCAATAGAAGGGCACTTGAAAGCTGTTCTCGCGGGTACACTGAACAAGATTGTGCCTTACATATGCTATGTTCATGTGAAAGGGTTTCTCACATGTTTAAGATTGATGAACTCTCATCTAGGACCTAGGAGCTAAGCACATGAGAAGTTTATCTCCCAAGTCCTATGTTTTATAAATTAATGTAATGAAGGCTTTTCAATAAAGGGGACATAGAATAGGACCGAGTGAACTTGAAGATGAGGGTGTCCCTTCCCATTGTAGGAAGGTAGGTCACTATAGACCTCATGAGGTGGTTTGCATTTTTGTCAAATGGCATAGAATAATACTTCCATGAGTGGACAACTATAATGTTTTATTATACATAATGAGGGTTTACACATTTACCTCCATGTTCCATAAACTATGCTTGCAACATAGGAAATAGAATGTTATATCAACTAATATGCTAGCATGTGTTAATGTTCTACTTTTGCTAGATAACATCACCTTCCATTGGTGTAAGGCTCTACAATGCTAAATTTCTTATTTAGCACCCATGGTGTTAGTGATGATTAACGCTTTAGTTTCCTTAATATAAAATGGACAACTAAATTAAAGTGCAGTAAAGGGACCCTAACTAGGATAACCAAAGGAAAGATACTGAGGATAGGTTAAAGTAATGATCCTACCTATGCATTGTACAAGTACCTCCCTAAGGGAATCCTAGAAAGGTGTTCTAATGTATGTGCATGTCTTTATGGTTCTGTTGCATGACATTGTGTTAGTGTCTACAAGATGTGATGATATGCATGATATAAAGTTCTAATGTGACGTGTGACTAAGGTCCTACTTTAAGTGTATGTAGTTAACTATTGTATTATGTTTGGTACATGAAGTAAATGTTAAGGCTTGAGTAATAATGGTAGGTTTACTATGTAGGTGTTAGGTTATGGGACAGCACATGTACATTGTACTAGTAGACTTAGAATAGGATTGTGAGTATGGTCTTGTAATGTTCTATGTGAATAAACTTAGAATATGTGTAAGTAAACTATGGCTCACTATAATGTCCTTATTGTCTTACCTTGAATGTGTCTATGATGTACTATACTTCTATGATGGTATTTCTTGGCTAATGTAGGTGGTATGTATGACTTCCTTATGTCCTTAAGGAGAATACTAAGTATCACTAGGGGGTTCCTTGGATATAAATAATTAGGAAGAAAAGGATTCACAATGAAGTTAATGTGTTTATTATAAAGGGAAAATCGAGTTACTGTGGAATGACTGAAAAATGCTTAAAATACAAGATGTAATTTTATATGATGTATGATAATTGAATATGCCTATATGAAGTATGTGACTTGTATCAATTCTGTTGTATTAAAGCTTTATAATATTTTCACAAAAAGGCATAATATATGATTTAAAATAAAATACCCGTTTTTAATGCATGTTTTTTCATGGTTGCCATAATTAGTGCATTCTTGTTCTAACTCCATTCTTCTATACCTTTTTACCTAAAGTGTCTGTTATATATGCTTTAAAGGATGTCGTTAAATGATGAGGAGATTAATATGTCTTTCCCAAGCTCAAGGAATGGAATCCTTAAGTCCAAGGGTGTCGTAATTTCTAGTTCACTGTAATGTCAATTCAGTATCGTATTTATGATTTATGTTGTAAGGGTCGTGTTCCTAATTTACTCTAATGATGATGAGTCTCTATTTGAAAAAGATATTAGAGTGTATCTATGTAAATATGATATTATATATATATATATATATATATATATATATATATATATATATATATATTGATGTTCTACCATATGATATGTTATGAAAGATTAAAATTTTCTGCTAAATTTACCTATGACAGTGCGATTGATGATGACTATGGAAATTTTTAAGACCTTCTGGAGGTCAATTACTCCATGTTACCTCTAGGGGGTGCTCCCCGATTGTGACACTTTGTGACGATGAGACGTACTCATTAGTATATTTTAAAACATATAACTTCATATCATTATCATTGTTGCGAAAAGTATTAATTCTGCACTACTTTTCATATCTTATGTAATGAACGAAAGTTATGAGGCTTGTACAAGATCCCAAAAGGTCAAGCACAAGTTGGGATGACTTAAGAGTGCTCCCATTTTAAAAAGACCTTTAAAAGTGGGAAGAAAATTGGGCACTTTTATCAGATATGATCGACAAAGGGGCCTCATGAAAATTTGCAATCTTCTTAATGTACAATCTATCATACTCTTCCACCGAATAAGAAACTTTGACAAGAATGAAGTTGGTAGATATAGTAACCCTATCAACAACTACCCACATGGAGTCATGTTTCCTAGGGTCTTTGATGCTTAGCCTTGATTTGTTTGAAATTTGTGCATCTAGAAACAATGTTTTCTATTTCTCTTTTCATTCTGTTTCACCAATAAATCTCAAGTAAGTCAAGATACGTTTTGGTTGCCCCCAGATGGATGCAATATCGGGACCCATTGGCCTCCTTTAAGATTGTTTCCCTTCGTCTATCCACATCTTGTACACATAACCTTTCTTTTTTCCCAAACACCCCTTCTTTTCTATAAGATAAAGTTTTTTTCATAGATTTGTTGATAACCAATTTTTTTAATTCCATTAAGATATGGTAAACATATTGATTTTTGTTCACATCAACAACTACGGATGATTGAGATTTATGACAGACCATGACACCCTTCTTTGTTGGATCATCTATTGGGACACCAAACATGGCTAGCCTATGCACATCACATGCTAACTCTCTTTTCTATTCTTCGACATGTGGCACAATACACATCGATACAAGACTCAATGTATCCGCAACCACATTTGATTTGTCGTGGTGGTAATGGAAACTCACATAATAATCTTTTAAAAGCTCTAACAACCTTATTTGGTGCAAATTCAAACCATTTTTGTTAAACACTTATTGGAGAATTGTGTGATCGATGAACACATCATCATGTACCATATAGATATTATCTAAATTTTCAAAGAAAACACTACCCTTGGTAGTTCAAGGTCATGAGTAGGGTAATTCTTCTCCTGAAACTTGAGTTTCATAGAGGCATATCATATCACCTTAAAATATTTCATGAGGAAAAACTCCAAACGTACTCGAGAAGCGTCACAATAAACCACAAACTATTCGGTACACTATGTTAAGGTTAACAAAGGATCGGTGGAGAGTTTATCTTTCAATAATTTTAATCTCTTTTTAAATGATTCCGACCATTCGAACATGGACTTCTTTTGGGTAAAGGATTTCAATGGCGATGCGATAGGTTAAACAAACCTTCTATATTATAAAACTAAACCAAAAAATTTTCAGACGTTGGTAGGACACAAAGGTGTAGGACAACTTTTTACAGCATCCGTCATTCTCAAATCGATCTATACCTCTTAATCAATCTAAAAAAAATTCACAGTTACTAAATTTTGCAATGTGTTTCTTTTCCTTTAGGACTTGCAAAATTATCCTAAAATGGTTTATAAGATCATTCTCACTCTTTGAGTATATGAAGATGTCGTAAATAAGGACAATCACAAACAAATCAATATAATTTATGAAATTCATAAGGTTCATGAAAGGCACCATGGAATTGTAATACCAAAGGACACCACTAAGAATTCAAAATGACCTTATCTAGCTTTCAGTGCCATTTTTGGAATATCATCACCTCTCACTGTAACTTTGTAATAACCCAACCTTAAGTCAATTTTCAAAAAGTAACTCTCTCCTTTAAATTTGCCATACCAATCATCAATGCTAGGTTGTGAATACTTATTCGTTATTGTGAATTTATTGTATTGCCGATAATAAATACTAATACGAAGAGACTTTTCATTCTTCTTTACAAATATCACTGTAGCACTCCATCGAGATATATTTGGTTGCATAAAATCCTTATCAAGGAAATCCTTGAGTTGTGCCTTTAATTCCTTCAACTCATCCAGGGTTATTCGATGAGGAGGCATCAGAAAAGGTTGTGTATCCGGTAATAAATCTATAGCAAAGTCTTTTTATCGTTCGCGAAGACTCCCGAGCGATTCAACAAGAAAGACTTCTAGAAATTCCTTAAGTACGGGGATTTTATTTTATACGAGGAATATCAGACTCAAGATCATTGACTCTCACCACATGATATAGAAAATGCCTTACAAAAAACTGTTACAACCGTAAAAATGGATATGCTAAGTAATGCTTAATGTGTCTAGAATGCCAACGATTAGACAAGGTTTACATGGATTGATGCGCATAGGACTAGATATTTAAACCCTTTCTACATACAAACCAACTAACTTGTAAATTTAGTTGATCTATAAAAGTTTGGGTCCAACCATGTAGGGCTCTCGAATACAAAGATTTACTCGGAGGAGTCATTACCGGACGTAATAAGACGAAACCTTAGGTTTGGATGGTCTAGGGGTAAAATGGTCTTTTCCATGCTAAGGGTATTATCCTTATTACCCTAAATATATAATTAATTATTTAATTAATATGGTCGAGGGGAATTTTGGGGAGAGAAGGCAAAAATGGGGCTCTCTAAGTGAAGTCATGCATCACTCGGGATCGAACCAAGGTTGAAGCAATGAATTAAATTATTTTTAATTTAAATTGGTAAATTAATGTAAATAATTTATATTTATTAGTTATTAGATAATTAAAATAAATTAAATCATATTTTTTATAATTAAATAAAACCTTATTTGACTAAGTCCTAAACTAGACTCTTATGCCTAAGAAAACTCTTCTCTCACACGCTAATCTCTCTCTCTCTCTCACGTCTCTATCACTCTCACTCCCGTTTTTATCTGCCAAATAACGTACAATAACAGTAGGTAAACAAAATTTCTTCACACTTAAATTACTCACAACGAAAATTATAGACAAACAACTAATCAAACACGTTAGGCAATCAGAGGGTTTTACCGTCAAGTTTGTGTTGAAGCTCTTGGATTTTGACGTGTGTTTGGAGGGATTCTTTGGGCAGCAAGTGGAGGTTTGAACGTCAAAAAGGTATGGGTTCTCTTATCTCGTGTTCCCTTTCCCAAGAAACCCCTTAAGCTTAAGAATATTCGTTCCGAAATCAAGGATTGTTCCCCGTTTCATATCCCTGTCACTACCTCCCATTGAATCATAGGTTGGTTATGTTTGCTTGTAGAAAACTAGGTATAAAACGTGTTTTCGTGATGATTATGTTATTATATATATATTTGGAATCATGTGAATTATGTTGATGTTTCCGAAATATAACTACTTATGTATGTGTTTTTTGCCGCTGCTATTGTTCATGGTTTAGGACTTGAAATCGCATGATAGTTCTTTTAATGTTCATTTAAACACATTGATGTAATTGTTATGTTCATATGGGGTGAAATGTGGATTATTTGAGGGATAATCTCTTGTGTAAACAAATCTATGAAAACACACCTAAAACGTTCTAAATACACTACAAAAGTACCCTAAAAACAAAGGTGTAATTTAATGAAAGGATGCTTAAATATTAAGAAAAATTCCAGCTTCAAGTATTAAATTCCGGTCAGCTAAGTGGGTTCAAAGTGTTAAAAAAAAGTGAATTAAAACAAGTGAGGTCATGAAGGAATGAACCTGTGACCTCACCATGTAAAAAACTATGAAAATAAAGAAGTAAAAGGAATGTGGTGAAGGGGATTCGAACCATTGTATTAGCTGGAAAATGTAACTTAAAAGAAAAAATAAGAAATGAGATGAGTGGGATTCGAACCCACAACCTCTCAATCAAATTGATGGAAGATTAAAATGAAAAAAATGTGAGGTGTGGGAATCGATCCCACGACCTCTAGAAAGTAAAGGAGAGTCAAAGAAAATTAAAGAAAAGAGATGTGAGGCGTGGGAATCGAACACACAAACTCATAGGCAAATTTAAGGAGAAAAATTAAAAGAAATTAAAGATGGGCTGCGAGGGTTTGAACCCACAAACCCTCAACCAAAGTAGAGAAATTTAAAGGAAATAAAAATAAAAGGTTAATGAGGTTGTGGGGGTTTGATCCCACATCCTCTTTGTTCCATTAAGCGAATAATGAAGAGAGAAGTTAAGGGGAAAATAAAATGAAGGCATTGGGGCTCGAACATGGGTCCCCAAGACATATAGATCAAACAAAAATGAATAAAAAAAATGCAAGTGTTGTTCAAGATATTTGAAAACCAGGTTCCCTTGCCCAAAATCAGTATTTATACATAAGTCATACGTGAATTAAATGTTCAAAAATAATGCTGCCTACTTAGATAGAAATCGAGATCATGGCATACATAAAAGATGCATAAGTCTTGTACTACATAATCATTGGAAGTTATGAGTTACTTAAACGAACTATGAATGAAGCCTCATGGCTTGTGTGTATAGACCCATAAGTCTAGCATAGATTTAAAAGTAAGTGAACCGAAGATGTATGTAATGAAATGACGAAACCCTAGAAGGGTTAAGTACGAGTGTGAAATACAGTAAATGGCCAAGTGCATTGGCATATGATGAAATGAACAATGAAAAAATGAAATGAACAATAAAATGATGAAACCCTTGAAGGGTTAAGGGAGACTGTGAAACACACAAAATGGCCAAGTGCATTTACATATGATTAAATGAACATTCACATAAAAGGGGTGAGTAACTACGAAGAGAAAATTTGCTAATGATAATCAATTTGGTGAAAACATGATATGAGGCTAATGTGAAATATGAGAGCAATCTCAAATGATCCTATGTAAATGTTACCAAGACGTACTCACCAATGAGAGCGTAAATTTAATGAAGAGACCAGTCTCTATGAACACTATAATGAATGTATTGCAATTAACACACTCAATACTCATGATGAGATGAAAAACCATCTATTGAGCTATGATGTCCTCATACTAGAAGCCAGCTTCTATGACGTATGAGTTGAATGTAATAGAACTTTATACTGAGCACCGACAGACTAGCTATGAATGGTGATGTCTTTTTTCGGGAAGGTGATACGCTCAAACTTACTTCTCAAATAAGAAGTAAAGCGGTCGTGTCAAGTAAATAACCCAACTAGTGAGGTTGGGATCGCTCCCACGAGGAAAATAGTTTAGACTTAACTTTAACCTATTATTACTATTGTTCGGTCAATTACTTCCTTGGAAAGCAAAAACAATAAAAGGGGGGTTTCTATTTCTAAATGAATGAAAATAACTAACAAAATTGAAAGAGACACTTAACAGCTTTGAATGTTGGAGTTTAATCAATTAATCAAAGTAACTAGGGTTTACGTGTTCCCAACAGGTTCATAACTTGATAATTCTAATTATAACAATTCTTTCCTAGTATCTTGCATGCAAAGTGATAAGTTATGTATTTATAAATCCTTGGTCTGGCATCTAGAAAATTTCACTCCATACCTTTCTTCGGCTACGTGTGTTCCTATCCTAACCCTTATGTTTACCTCATATTAAGCATCGTATTCGATATTTGACTATGTTATTACCTCTACCAATCAATACTAGCCTATTAGATAGTATACAGTAATTCTATGTTGATAATTCTTTTCCTATTATCTACCTCCTTGGTTCGGCAAGTAGCATTAAGGCGCGTTCTAACGTTGGCCATCCATTAAAAAGACTTCTAAGCGAAAGAATTATTAATACATGCAAGACACTATTCTAGAATTGTTATTTTAGTTAGGTTTTACCTCATTATTTTCCTATGGTTCCCATAACCCTAGTTATGGAGTTTAGTTACCCATAGTCATAATCACAATATTCAAATATATTATATAAGAATTCATGTACTTACACCAATGAGAAAGAGTAAAATCCGAAAGTTTTCTTGATTAATCACAAAAAATCACAAATAATCACTTGCAAGAATCTCAAATTAATCAATCATCTCACAAAAAGTCTAATGATAATCAAAAGTCTAACAATACAATGTCTACTAATACGGTGTCTAACAATACGAAGTTTAACCTCAAAAACGAGGTTTTTAGAACTATTTATAGAAAATAAAAACCTAATTAAACAAGGATTCTATTTGCTGGAAATTTGTCAAAACGTGGCTGGGTCGATGGACCTCACGACGGATCATCGTGGTCACGACGGACCGTCATGGACTCTGTCATCCCATACTTGTGCAATTTCTTCTGCTTCTCTCTTCATTACCCTCGACGGCAAGTATTACGGACCGTCATAGGCACAACGGTCCATCGAGGGTCTTCGTTTCAAAACACTTAAACTCTTGGAATATGGGTACTGGGATTACTTCTCTGATGTTCATGACAAACCTGCAGGACGGACCGTCGTAGACACGACGGACCGTCATGGACTCCATAACCCCACACTTGGTCAGACTTCCCCATCTTACTTCAGCAGCTGCACTACGCTGCCACCTACGGACTGTCACAAGCATGACGGACCGTCACAAGCCTTGTAGGTGGTCTCTTTTGCATTTCTTCGCTCAAAAACCTCCGCATTCATCTTTGGACAGATTTCCTGCAAATAAGGAGAAACTTATATAAAAATTAGCACAAAAAGGCTTTTGGACACACTAATCTTAAGGAATAGGTATTAATAATACCATGAAACCACGGTATATCAACTCCCTCAACTTAAATTCGTTGTTTCTCCTCAAGCGACGCACTATGACTCACTACACATTCTTTGTACAATAGTATCCATGTTTTATCCTTTGCAATCATTTGGCTATCAATCCTGATTAATCTCATCATATTTATGCATGTTATCACTATTAGGCTTGAATTATGTGGAATCAGACCATGACACAGACTCACCATGCACTAACACCTATCCTCTTCAATTTCTCACTGAGGTGCTAATATTTCCGGTAATGCAACTAGTGTCCTTACTTCAAAACAAAATCCTCATTTTTCACACAATAATTTCAGTTTGAGTATAAGGATTACTTTTAAACACTCACTCTCAGAACAAATTCACATCATTCATACCTATTGCCATAAGCTTGCCCTTATTTTCACTGCTTTAAGTTCGCTATACAACCCTTAGGATCACGATAGGACTTTCTTAGCTTGTAACATAGGCTCAGGGTCGGGTAGGGTAAATTTAGGTATACTTTAGTGACTTTTTTCCCTTCTTGAAATATCGGCTAAACATACCATTTTTTATCATTTTATCTCGGACAGTTTCACATATTCTTTCACCTTGCTATTTTCTCTTCTGACTTGATTTGTGTAAGTGACTCTCCTCTTTTCTTGCTTGTATTTATTGTATATTTTTCTTTTTCTTTACTTTTATTTCAACTAATTCTTGAGTCACTTTACTTTTGTTCTTACTCTCTCTTTGTTCTTTCAACCCCACTTTCCAGAGCAATCCTTATAATAGCCACCATAAACTCATGGCTTTGCCATGAGTCAAAGTACACAATACCCAAAGTTGGGTCAGGGCCATAACGAAGGTTGTTTAGTGCATTAGCCACCCTCAACTTATGCTTTTGGCATAAGCTGATGTGCACATGTCCAAGGAGGGACCAGGGCCGACACATTCTTCCAAGAAAAGATCAGTTGGAGTGAAAAATAAAGGTCTAATTTAAGCTCAGATCATTTGGATCAAAGAAGGATAAATTTCATTTGGTTTTATTTTATGTAGGTTAATAATGGGCTATATTGAATAAGGGCCTATGATACTTTCCTAATTGTCTATTACAACTTACTTTTAGCAGGATTAACCAGGCAAGTTCTAGCTCAGTACAAATAGTGGACTATTCAAATCTTCCTCACACTCACTTGACATCTCATCACTCTACCAGATTATTAGACACCTAGTTCGTATTTTAGACTTAGGGTAATGCAGTGGTGTACCTCTATGTCATGCTTAGAGCCACACACTCATCAATTTCTATGCCTAGTCATGCATCATTTTCCATTTTATCAGGATATCACTTTAGCCATCATGCTCTAGAATTAAACTATGTACACAAGATATAGACATGCCGGTTCAACAGAAAAAGTAATCAGTCTCTTGGGGAAAAAGAACACAGGCAAGAAAACCCCAAAAGAGGATAATGAATTGGGCTACTCAGACTTCACCCTAGAACTCACTTTCCATTCACCCCACACCCAACCAAAAGACATGTAATTGTCCCCAATGCATAAAAAAAATTGAAATACAAGAGTGGTAGGTGAAGCAAACCTGGGGCGCAAAGCGCCGGCAATCAGCACGGGCGTCGAGAGTATGACGGTCCGTCGTAGATGTCCGTTGAAGGAAACATAGAAAATGTGAGAGACCCTTAGGAATAGGGTCTCTGACAACCAGAACAGTTGTGCAGGACGGACCGTCGAGAGAACGATGGTCCGTCGCATGTGTCTGTTGGTGACTGCTGCAGAGTGATTTTCTGCAGAATTTCCTGGTGATGTGCCTGCAAATTTAAAACCCATTAGTAGAAAATGCTACCATTACTAGAAAGAAAGAAAGGAAAAAAAACTATAAGTATTGGGTTGCCTCCAACAAGTGCCTAATTTAACATCGCGGCATGACTGCGGACACTTGATTACTCAAACTTCATCAAGATGGTATTCCTCTATCACTTCATTCCCCAATGCTTTATGCCCAAAATAGAGTTCTGTTCGTTCTATATTCACCTTTAACAGCACTCCCTCCTTGGCTTTTAACTCAACTGCTCCATGGGGGAATACTTGGGTAATCAAGTAAGGGCCAGTCCGTTTGGACTTGAGCTTGCCCGGAAGACTAGGCGACCCTGAACTGTCTTAACGCACAAAATCCCCAACCATAAACTCTTGTTTTGCACTTTTTTTTTCTCCTTCTTCATCTTTTCTTTGTGGGATATGGCGGATACCGATTGGAGATCACCACTCTTCCTCATGAACCTACAAACGTTCAAGGTCGCTTCTTCATTGTTTAACCAAAATTTCATCTTCCCGTTTTCCATATCAATTAAGGCTCTACCTGTAGCAAGGAATGGCCTCCCAAGAATAATAGGCACTTCAAAATCGACTTCACAATCAAGAATAACAAAATCTGCTGGAAATATGAATGACTCAAATTTTACTAGCACATCATGGAGTATCCCGATAGGCTTTTTCACTGTTCGATCAACCATGAGTAGCCGCATTGCAGTGTGTTTTGGGTCACCCAAACCCAACTTCTTGTAAACCAAGAGGGGCATGAGATTTATGCTTGCCCCCAAAATATATAATGCTTTCGTAAAATGTAATGACCCTACTGTACAAGGAATAGTGAACGCACCTGGATCTTCTTTCTTTTGTATGAGGGATCTTATAGCAATAGCACTACAATGCTGCAGTCTATCATAATCCTCGAAAGTGACCGATCTTTTCTTTGTGACCAGATCTTTCATAAACTTTGCATAACCGGGCATTTGTTCTAGAGGTTCTACCAATGGAACATTCATAGAAAGTTGCTTCAGCATTATTATGAAACGCCGATATTTACCATCCTCGGTCTTTTTCACTAATTTCTAAGGGAAGGGTGGTGGTGGTCTTGGCATGGGAATTACGTTCATAGGGACTTCTGCATCTTTTCCAGTGCTCTCTTCTGCTTCACCACTACCCATTACCACCTTATCATCATCCTTTCTCACCTATTCCTCATTAGATAACATAGGTGGGTCAATGGTTTGCTTACCACCCCGAGTAGTGATTGCCATACAGTGCGCATCATTTTTAGGATTTTGGACAGTGGTTCTAGGAATAGTGCCCGGTTGCCGTGTGTTCACTGTCGCAGATATTTGGGCCATTTGCAACTCGATCTACATAATCGATATTGCATGTCTATCAACTTTTTGCCCAATACTTGCTAAATCACACCATAACTCTTTAATGTGCTCATCACTAGCATCAAACCTCCTCATCATTTTGTGCAACATATCCTCAACTCGCGCCATACTATCTCCACCATCCCTAGGAGTAACTTCACGATTTTTAGGAGGGACATAGGGCCCATTCCAATAATTTTTGTTACCATAGTTACCCCTGTTGAAGTTGTTGTCGCGGTTTTAGTTTTTCCATCTCGGACATAATGACCCTCACGGTTGTAGTTACCATAGATCTGACCTTGGTTCCCTTGACCTTGGCGCCAATTATCATGATTTGACCCTTGGGCGCTCGGTCGGAAACCCCCCGTCTGCTCATTTACTACATAGGTATCCTCTGCATAATATAATTCATCATTAGATGGAGGTGGTTTCGACAAGTAGTTGACTGCATTTATCTTTTCTGCACACCCAGTGACATGTTTTAGTACCAACCTAAGCTCAGTTCTCATCTGAGCCATTTCTTCACGAATCTGATCTGTGGCTGGGTTGTGAGTGGACTGCACTGCGAAGGTGTTTCTCCCTGTATCTGACTTCCTAGTACTCCAAGCTTTATTAGTCCGGGAGATTTTCTCTAATTTTTCAGCAATCTCAGCATAAGGACACTCCCCATAAGATTTACCTGCTATAGTGTCCAACGCCGCTTTATTATTATCATTCTGTCCCCGATAGAAGTATTCCTTCAATGACTCATCATCTATACGGTGATTTGGGACACTTCTCAAGAACGAGGTGAATCTATCCCAAGAACTACTAACTGACTCTCCTGGTAGTGCCACAAAATTGTTTACTCTGTCTTTGTCTTTTAGTTTCTTGGAGACCGGATAGTAGCGTGCGAAGAAGACATCTCATAGTTTGTTCCAAGTGAAAATTGAGTTATAAGGGAGCTCAGTGAACCATATAGCAGCCTCTCCCGTGAGGGAGAGAGCAAACACTCTGAGTCCTATTACATCTAAATCCAAGTCAGGCCTCCCTACACAACTTTTACACACTGCCCTTACGTTAGCTATATGGGCATGTATATCCTCAGAAGGTTAAATCAAACCTTTGGCAGTAAGCATTTGCATCAGGCTACTAGTTACCACAAAGGTGTGGCCTGTGGGTGGAGGAGGCGAGACAAGTGGTCCATCGGATTCTGCTATGTTATCATAGCCTCTTTAGTATGCTTAGGGCCGTGGAGAGGGATTTTGTCCCCTCTGTTGGTGTTCACCCGGAGCATCGGGTAACAACTGACCATGAACATCAACTGGAGCTGGGATGTTCTAGTTTGTGTCATCATCATTGATTCCCAGGTTTCGATTCATGTTGCATAGTGTACGCTCTAATTCGTGATCGTAGGGAAACAAGGGCTCTCTTCCTCTCCGTGTATTTGGCATACAAGGAGGTTGGTTCTGCACAAATCAAAAACAATAAAACAAAGTAAAATCAAGAAAATATCAACTAAACTATAGTTATAAGTTTAAGTTAACCAAAAAACTATAATCCCCAGCAGCGGCGCCAAAATTTGATACGCTCAAACTTACTTCTCAAATAAGAAGTAAAGTGGTCGTGTCAAGTAAAAAACACAACTAGTGAGGTTGGGATCGTTCCCAAAAGGAAAATAGTTTAGACTTAACTTTAACCTATTATTACTAGTGTTCGGTCAATTACATCCTTGGAAAGCAAAAACAATAAAAGGGGGGTTTCTATTTCTAAATGAATAAAAATAACTAACGAAATTGAAAGAGACACTTAACAACTTTGAATGTTGGAGTTTAATCAAATAATCAAAGTAACTAGGGTTTACGTGTTCCCCACAGGTTCATAACTTGATAATGCTAACTATAACAATTCTTACGTAGTATCTTGCATGCAAAGTGATAAGTTATGTATTTCTAAATCCTTGGTCCGGCATCTAGAAAATTTCACTCCGTACCTTGGTCCGTCTACGTGTGTTGCTATCCTAATCCTCATCTTTACCTCATATTAAGCATCGTATTTGATATTTGACTGAGTAATTACCTCGTACCAATCAATACTAGCCTATTAGATAGTATACACTAAATCTATGTTGATAATTCTTTTCCTATTATCTACCTCCTTGGTCCGGCAAGTAGCATTAAGGTGAATTCTAACGTTAGCCATCCGTTAAAAAGACTTCTAAGCGAAAGAATTATTAATACATGCAAGACACTATTCTAGAATTGTTATTTTTGTTAGGTTTACCTCATTATTTTCCTATGGTTCTCACAACCCTAGTAATGAAGTTTAGTTACCCATAGTCATAATCACAATATTCAAATATAGTATATAAGAATTCATGTACTTACTTCAATAAGACAGAGTAAAATCCGAAATTTGCTTGATTAATCACAAAAAATCACCAATAATCACTTGCAAGAATCTCAAAGTAATCAATAATCTCACAAAAAGTTTAATGATAATCAGAAGTCTAACAATACAGTGTCTACTAATGCGGTGTCTAACAATACAGAGTCTAACCTCAAAAACGAGGTTTTTGGAACTATTTATAGAAAATAAAAACCTAATTAAACAAGGATTCTATTTGTTGGAAATCTGTCAAAACGCGACGGATCGTCTTAGTCACGATGGACCATCATGGACTCCGTTGTCCCATACTTGTGCAATTTCTTCTGCTGCTCTCTTCATTACCCTCGACGGCAAGTATGAAAGACCGTCATAGGCACAACGGTCTGTCGAGTGTCTTCGTTTCAAAACACTTAAACTCTTGGAATATGGGTACTGGATTACTTCTATGAACATCATGACGAACCTGCAGGACGGACTGTCATAGCCATAACGGACCATCATGGACTCCGTAACCCCACACTTGGTGATGACTGGCGATGTATGTCAAGGTTGGTGATGACTTTTGTATGTGCCTTATAATGAAATGATGATGATGATTTGCTAATCTCACATGTCAAGGTTTCCGTGAAAGAATATTATCAGCAATACCTATTAAGATATATAATTATGATTATACAAGGATAGACCGTATGACCTAAATTAAGTGATAATTGTTAAAGAAAGACATTTCAAAAGGGACATAGCTTAGATATAACTAAACTTGACAATGGGAAGTGTTGACTTCCACAAGAGGAATATTCACCCTAAAGTTTCAGAAAACGTGTTGACTCACCCAATGAGGGACACTCACCCAATGGATACCCACGAGATGAAGTTTCAATTCCATAGGAATGTAGAGGGTTCACACATATGTTCTAGTTGTAGAACTATATTGCCACCACATGAACACTAGCTAGTGGATCCACCTAGAAAGCTACGTTTATGTTTTGTTCTGCTTTGGCTGATAGACCACCATCCATCGGTGTAAGCTTTAACAACACCGAATTCCACACTTGGCAATTTTGGTGTATGTCCGTTAAGGAAAATGTTCCTGAAATTAAAATTATATTATGATGCGAACTCTAGATAGGGTTACTTGAGAGGTTGTTATAGCCTTGGTAGGGGTATGTGACTCTACCTACGCATTGGACTAGTTAGTTCTGAGGGAAGTCCTACAAGGATGTTCTTCTGATATAATAATCTTATAAAGTAAATGGTTTCTTATGATGACTTTACATGTTGATAATCATATATGATGTTAGTTTCATTTATGAACATGCTATTGGTTTATATTACTAAATAAGATGATACTATTATTGATGTTATGTTATGTTATGTTGAGTTGGGCATTACTTATGATCATATGTTTTGTTACTTGATTGACTAAGTTTATGAGGATCCGCATGGTCAAAGCACTTGTAGGAATAATTGTGGAAGAATAGCTTAATAAAGCTAGCCACTTCTCTTTTTCGATATACCCGTCTGCTCACATAGCTAATTAACATAAATCTTTCTGAATATCATGAATATCCTTCACCCCCTCTATCCTCATCTTTGTATATATAACCCTTATAGTCTATGGAACTTACCTCACTAATTTTTTATTTTCTCGGGATTTAGTTTGAGTTGTTGTCTCAGTATGAGCAAGGGTCTTGCTCATATTATTATGTTATGAACTCTTGTATATGTTGACTTGAATATTACTGGTTGATGTTGGTATTGTGTTGTACATGGGTTTTACTCATGGACTATTGCATTATTGGATTATATGGGGTCTTGATTGTGCATAAGGCTTTTCAAAGTACTTTAGCATTGTTTTGAACAAATGTCCTTTTTAGAAAGATTTCAATTGTTTTATGTGCATATACCAATGTGTAATAACCTATTTTTTATGTTTACTGCAAATTTAGGATCCGACCATTCGTATTAGAGAAGGCTTTGAAGACTACTTGCATTCTTATCTTCCAAGTTCGGTAGGTCCACACTTTCCGAGGATCTATCTATTGGATGTTGTTTAGTCTTAAGGACAATTTTTGTATTCTCTTTCATTTTGGTTCTATATTTGTAAAGCCTATATGTGGCTATAATTGTTGATTTAAGGGCTATGCCCGAAATTGTGATACTCTTTTCTAGATGGTTTAATATGAGACAATGTTATAGACTTCTTATGAGACTATCCTATAATAAATTTATGTGCAATAAAAGTAGAAGACTATGTAATATTATTATAAGAAGGGTCTATATATACTCGATAAATAAATATTATGTGTAAGCGATAGGTCAAAGTAAACCTCAATGTAGAAGTAATCGAAAAGTTTATAAAAATTTCCGCATTTGTAACCTATGAATGTAATGATAATTGCTAACATGCTAGTCTTCGACTTCTTCAATGACGTAGACGCCGGTTACATCTAGGGGCTGCTCCCCGAATGTGACAATCATTGTATCAGAGCATGAGTTTGAACACCTCTAGGATTGATGTCTCATAAAACCATACCTACAAATATTCTTACTCATTAGTATTAAGCACACCACACTTGTGAATGAGGAACTATGTGATGCTTAGAAAACTCTCATCTTCTTGTAATCCTATATGGTGCCTCTGAAGTCTATTTTATCTATGTTTTCACCTAAACCTTGTATGTCTGTTATAAGTATGAATACCCGAAGGGCATCCTCAAGAAGATCCGAGGAAGGCATAATACTGGGGGAGCACAACACAACCTAGTGTCTCCACTTGAAAAAGTTGCTATTGGTGATCAAGTTCTGGTTTCTCTTCTTCCCATGGTTGATGGGGACATAGGGGAACACTTCCCTAAATGTCCCAAACCATTACAACCCAAGAACAAGACTGCCCAAGCTAATCGTTAGGTGGTACCCCCAAGAAACCAACAAGTTAGAACCATGACCTACTATTTGAGGGATTTCACTAGGTTAAATCCTTCTAGTTTCTATGGGTCCAAAGTTA
>CM064970.1:25645619-25692619 GCA_032847665.1 Solanum chilense
CCAGCACCAAATTCTCAAGAGTCTAAGTGTTTTGACACGGGGGCTCACGACGGTCCGTCGTGACTGTGACGGCCTGTCCTGCAGGTCCGTCACAGAGTTCAGAGACTCAGTTTCAACACTCAATTTCATAATGCCAAGTGTTTTGGAACGGGACACCCTCGACGGTCCGTCGTGCCCACGACGGTCTGTCGTGGTGTCCGTCGTATTCAGCCAGTTTTTCCCAAAAAAATAAATTCTGCTACTCAAACGACTAAACAGGTCGTTACATTCGTATTTATAACCCTTACAGTCTATAGAACTTACCTCACTAATTTTTATTTTCTCTTGGGATTTAGTTTGTGTTGTTGTCTCAGTATGAGCAAGGGTCTTTCTCTTATTATGATGTTATGAACTCTTGTATATGTTGACTTGAATATTACTGGTTGATGTTGGTATTCTGTTGTAAATGGGTTTTAATCATAGACTATTGGATTATTTGATTATATGGGGTCTTGATTGTCCATAAGGCTTATTAAAGTACTTTAGCATGGTTTTGAACAAATGGTTTTTGAATAAATGTCCTTTCTTATAGAATTGGATGTTTATGAAGCCTTGTATTGAATTTTGTGGTATGGTCCACTTATGGTTGCGGTGTTTACTTTATTGTCAATATATATATGATGTGATCATGTTCTTGAAGGCAATAATATTATTCTTGTGTGTTGGTGATGATCATCCAATATGAAGGTGATGCCTAGTTACACTTTAGTTATGATCTAGGTTGTATTATTCAAGTTAAAAGTATGGGAATGAGTATATTTGGGTTTGATTAGGTGCTGCCTTAGATGATTATAAATAGTTAATGATCCCTTACTTATATACCCCTATGTGAATATGTAAATTGCTAAGGTTACGTGTCTTAAGTGTAAAATGAAGTTAGGTTGTCTCCTATGCTAAGATGTGTTGTGTGAACTATGCTTTAAGGTGCATTGTGTTTCTAAGACGGTGGCTGCCCAATGCATTGATGATAGCCCATGAATAATCATGTTGACCAATGTACAGACACTTACACATTATGCATGCCTACAAGTATTATAAGATTATAATGTCTAATAAAAGGTATTATCATATGCAATAATATCTACTATTATGCATGTAAAGCTCATGTATATGAAAGTATGTAATGTATCATCAACTAGAATGAATTGATAGGTGTACTAGTATGGTAAAGGGTATGGGACCTTGTTCATTCATTGCACATGTGTAGCTTGATATTATAGTTGCTAGGTTGGACTTCTAAGTACATGAATATGAATGCATGAGTATGTTATGAACATGTCTTATGTGCTATAATGTGAAGTATATGGTATGATGAAGTATAATTATAGCTAGTGTCTAAATGTGTTTATAGGAAAAGGTTACTCATATAGTTACACTTGTACACTTATGCATGAATAAAATGAAGTATGAATATGTGTGGCTATGATCAGTTATGTGAAAGGTTTGCTCACATATATGTATACACAGAGAAATGAAAGATTTATCTATTCAATAGAAGGGCACTTGAAAGCTGTTCTCGCGGGTACACTGAACAAGATTGTGCCTTACATATGCTATGTTCATGTGAAAGGGTTTCTCACATGTTTAAGATTGATGAACTCTCATCTAGAACCTAGGAGCTAAGCACATGAGAAGTTTATCTCCCAAGTCCTATGTTTTATAAATTAATGTAATGAAGGCTTTTCAATAAAGGGGACATAGAATAGGACCGAGTGAACTTGAAGATGAGGGTGTCCCTTCCCATTGTAGGAAGGTAGGTCACTATAGACCTCATGAGGTGGTTTGCATTTTTGTCAAATGGCATAGAATAATACTTCCATGAGTGGATAACTATAATGTTTTATTAGACATAATGAGGGTTTACACATTTACCTCCATGTTCCATAAACTATGCTTGCAACATAGGAAATAGAATGTTATATCAACTAATATGCTAGCATGTGTTAATGTTCTACTTTTGCTAGATAACATCACCTTCCATTGGTGTAAGGCTCTACAATGCTAAATTTCTTATTTAGCACCCATGGTGTTAGTGATGATTAACGCTTTAGTTTCCTTAATATAAAATGGACAACTAAATTAAAGTGCAGTAAAGGGACCCTAACTAGGATAACCAAAGGAAAGATACTGAGGATAGGTTAAAGTAATGATCCTACCTATGCATTGTACAAGTACCTCCCTAAGGAAATCCTAGAAAGGTGTTCTAATGTATGTGCATGTCTTTATGGTTCTGTTGCATGACATTGTGTTAGTGTCTACAAGATGTGATGATATGCATGATATAAAGTTCTAATGCGACGTGTGACTAAGGTCCTACTTTAAGTGTATGTAGTTAACTATTGTATTATGTTTGGTACATGAAGTAAATGTTAAGGCTTGAGTAATAATGATAGGTTTACTATGTAGGTGTTAGGTTATGGGACAACACATGTACATTGTACTAGTAGACTTAGAATAGGATTGTGAGTATGGTCTTGTAATGTTCTATGTGAATAAACTTAGAATATGTGTAAGTAAACTATGGCTCACTATAATGTCCTTATTGTCTTACCTTGAGTGTGTCTATGATGTACTATACTTCTATGATGGTATTTCTTGGCTAATGTAGGTGGTATGTATGACTTCCTTATGTCCTTAAGGAGAATACTAAGTATCACTAGGGGGTTCCTTGGATATAAATAATTAGGAAGAAAAGGATTCACAATGAAGTTAATGTGTTTATTATAAAGGGAAAATCGAGTTACTGTGGAATGACTGAAAAATGCTTAAAATACAAGATGTAATTTTATATGATGTATGATAATTGAATATGCCTATATGAAGTATGTGACTTGTCAATGCTGTTGTATTAAAGCTTTAAAATATTTTCACAAAAAGGCATAATATATGATTTAAAATAAAATACCCGTTTTTAATGCATGTTTTTTCATGGTTGCCATAATTAGTGCATTCTTGTTCTATCTCCATTCTTCTATACCTTTTTACCTAAAGTGTCTGTTATATATGCTTTAAAGGATGTCGTTAAATGATGAGGAGATTAATATGTCTTTCCCCAGCTCAAGGAATGGAATCCTTAAGTCCAAGGGTGTCGTAATTTCTAGTTCACTGTATTGTCAATTCAGTATCGTATTTATGATTTATGTTGTAAGGGTCGTGTTCCTAATTTACTCTAATGATAATGAGTCTCTATTTGAAAAAGATATTAGAGTGTATCTATGTAAATATGATATTATATATATATATATATATTGATGTTCTACCATATGATATGTTATGAAAGATTAAAATTTTCTGCTAAATTTACCTATGACAATGCGATTGATGATGACTATGGAAATTTTTAAGACCTTCTGGAGGTCAATTACTCCATGTTACCTCTAGGGGGTGCTCCCCGATTGTGACACTTTGTGACGATGAGACGTACTCATTAGTATATTTTAAAACATATAACTTCATATCATTATCATTGTTGCGAAAAGTATTAATTCTGCACTACTTTTCATATCTTATGTAATGAACGAAAGTTATGAGGCTTGTACAAGATCCCAAAAGGTCAAGCACAAGTTGGGATGACTTAAGAGTGCTCCCTTCTTCTAGGGTGTATTTGCGGGTAGTTACATGAGTATAAGGCCCATTTTAAAAAGACCTTTAAAAGTGGGAAGAAAATTGGGCACTTTTATCAGATATGATCGACAAAGGGGCCTCATGAAAATTTGCAATCTTCTTAATGTACAATCTATCATACTCTTCCACCGAATAAGAAACTTTGACAAGAATGAAGTTGGTAGATATAGTAACCCTATCAACGACTACCCACATGGAGTCATGTTTCCTAGGGTCTTTGATGCTTAGCCTTGATTTGTTTGAAATTTGTGCATCTAGAAACAATGTTTTCTATTTCTGTTTTCATTCTGTTTCACCAATAAATCTCAAGTAAGTCAAGATACGTTTTGGTTGCCCCCAGATGGATGCAATATCGGGACCCATTGGCCTCCTTTAAGATTGTTTCCCTTCGTCTATCCACATCTTGTACACATAACCTTTCTTTTTTCCCAAACACCCCTTCTTTTCTATAAGATAAAGTTTTTTTCATAGATTTGTTGATAACCAATTTTTTTAATTCCATTAAGATATGGTAAACATATTGATTTTTGTTCACATCAACAACTACGGATGATTGAGATTTATGACAGACCATGACACCCTTCTTTGTTGGATCATCTATTGGGACACCAAACATGGCTAGCCTATGCACATCACATGCTAACTCTCTTTTCTATTCTTCGACATGTGGCACAATACACATCGATACAAGACTCAATGTATCCGCAACCACATTTGATTTGCCGTGGTGGTAATGGAAACTCACATAATAATCTTTTAAAGCTCTAACAACCTTATTTGGTGCAAATTCAAACCATTTTTGTTAAACACTTATTGGAGAATTGTGTGATCGATGAACACATCATCATGTACCATATAGATATTATCTAAATTTTCAAAGAAAAAACTACCCTTGGTAGTTCAAGGTCATGAGTAGGGTAATTCTTCTCCTGAAACTTGAGTTTCATAGAGGCATATCATATCACCTTAAAATATTTCATGAGGAAAAACTCCAAATGTACTCGAGAAGCGTCACAATAAACCACAAACTATTCGGTACACTATGTTAAGGTTAACAAAGGATCGGTGGAGAGTTTATCTTTCAATAATTTTATTCTCTTTTTAAATGATTCTGACCATTCAAACATGGACTTCTTTTGGGTAAAGGATTTCAATGGCGATGCGATAGGTTAAACAAACCTTCTATATTATAAAACTAAACCAAAAAAATTTCAGACGTTGGTAGGACACAAAGGTGTAGGACAACTTTTTACAGCATCCGTCATTCTCAAATCGATCTATACCTCTTAATCAATCTAAAAAAAATTCACAGTTACTAAATTTTGCAATGTGTTTCTTTTCCTTTAGGACTTGCAAAATTATCCTAAAATGGTTTATAAGATCATTCTCACTCTTTGAGTATATGAAGATGTCGTAAATAAGGACAATCACAAACAAATCAATATAATTTATGAAATTCATAAGGTTCATGAAAGGCACCATGGAATTGTAAGACCAAAGGACACCACTAAGAATTCAAAATGACCTTATCTAGCTTTCAGTGCCATTTTTGGAATATCATCACCTCTCACTGTAACTTTGTAATAACCCAACCTTAAGTCAATTTTCAAAAAGTAACTCTCTCCTTTAAATTTGCCATACCAATCATCAATGCTAGGTTGTGAATACTTATTCGTTATTGTGAATTTATTGTATTGCCGATAATAAATATTAATACGAAGAGACTTTTCATTCTTCTTTACAAATATCACTGTAGCACTCCATCGAGATATATTTGGTTGCATAAAATCCTTATCAAGGAAATCCTTGAGTAGTGCCTTTAATTCCTTCAACTCATCCAGGGTTATTCGATGAGGAGGCATCAGAAAAGGTTGTGTATCCGGTAATAAATCTATAGCAAAGTCTTTTTATCGTTCGCGAAGACTCCCGAGCGATTCAACAAGAAAGACTTCTAGAAATTCCTTAAGTACGGGGATTTTATTTTATACGAGGAATATCAGACTCAAGATCATTGACTCTCACCACATGATATAGAAAATGCCTTACAAAAAACTGTTACAACCGTAAAAATGGATATGCTAAGTAATGCTTAATGTGTCTAGAATGCCAACGATTAGACAAGGTTTACATGGATTGATGCGCATAGGACTAGATATTTAAACCCTTTCTACATAAAAACCAACTAACTTGTAAATTTAGTTGATCTATAAAATTTTGGGTCCAACCATGTAGGGCTCTCGAATACAAAGATTTACTCGGAGGAGTCATTACCGGACGTAATAAGACGAAACCTTAGGTTTGGATGGTCTAGGGGTAAAATGGTCTTTTCCATGCTAAGGGTATTATCCTTATTACCCTAAATATATAATTAATTATTTAATTAATATGGTCGAGGGGAATTTTGGGGAGAGAAGGCAAAAATGGGGCTCTCTAAGTGAAGTCATGCATCACTCGGGATCGAACCAAGGTTGAAGCAATGAATTAAATTATTTTTAATTTAAATTGGTAAATTAATGTAAATAATTTATATTTATTAGTTATTAGATAATTAAAATAAAATTAAATCATATTTTTTATAATTAAATAAAACCTTATTTGACTAAGTCCTAAACTAGACTCTTATGCCTAAGAAAACTCTTCTCTCACACGCTAATCTCTCTCTCTCTCACGTCTCTATCACTCTCACTCCCGTTTTTATCTGCCAAATAACGTACAATAACAGTAGGTAAACAAAATTTCTTCACACTTAAATTACTCACAACGAAAATTATAGACAAACAACTAATCAAACACGTTAGGCAATCAGAGGGTTTTACCGTCAAGTTTGTGTTGAAGCTCTTGGATTTTGACGTGTGTTTGGAGGGATTCTTTGGGCAGCAAGTGGAGGTTTGAACGTCAAAAAGGTATGGGTTCTCTTATCTCGTGTTCCCTTTCCCAAGAAACCCCTTAAGCTTAAGAATATTCGTTCCGAAATCAAGGATTGTTCCCCGTTTCATATCCCGTCACTACCTCCCATTGAATCATAGGTTGGTTATGTTTGCTTGTAGAAAACTAGGTATAAAACGTGTTTTCGTGATGATTATGTTATTATACATATATTTGGAATCATGTGAATTATGTTGATGTTTCCGAAATATAACTACTTATGTATGTGTTTTTTGCCGCTGCTATTGTTCATGGTTTAGGACTTGAAATCGCATGATAGTTCTTTTAATGTTCATTTAAACACATTGATGTAATTGTATGTTCATATGGGGTGAAATGTGGATTATTTGAGGGATAATCTCTTGTGTAAACGAATCTATGAAAACGCACCTAAAACGTTCTAAATGCACTACAAAAGTACCCTAAAAACAAAGGTGTAACTTAATGAAAGGATGCTTAAATATTAAGAAAAATTCCAGCTTCAAGTATTAAATTCCGGTCAGCTAAGTGGGTTCAAAGTGTTAAAAAAAAGTGAATTAAAACAAGTGAGGTCATGAAGGAATGAACCTGTGACCTCACCATGTAAAAAACTATGAAAATAAAGAAGTAAAAGGAATGTGGTGAAGGGGATTCGAACCATTGTATTAGCTGGAAAATGTAACTTAAAAGAAAAAATAAGAAATGAGATGAGTGGGATTCGAACCCACAACCTCTCAATCAAATTGATGGAAGATTAAAATGAAAAACATGTGAGGTGTGGGAATCGATCCCACGACCTCTAGAAAGTAAGGGAGAGTCAAAGGAAATTAAAGAAAAGAGATGTGAGGCGTGGGAATCGAACACACAAACTCATAGGCAAATTTAAGGAGAAAAATTAAAAGAAATTAAAGATGGGCTGTGAGGGTTTGAACCCACAAACCCTCAACCAAAGTAGACAAATTTAAAAGAAATAAAAATAAAAGGTTAATGAGGTTGTGGGGGTTTGATCCCACATCCTCTTAGTTCCATTAAGCGAATAATGAAGAGAGATGTTAAGGGGAAAATAAAATGAAGGCATTGGGGCTCGAACATGGGTCCCCAAGACATATAGATCAAACAAAAATGAATTAAAAAAATGCAAGTGTTGTTCAAGATATTTGAAAACCAGGTTCCCTTGCCCAAAATCAGTATTTATACATAAGTCATACGTGAATTAAATGTTCAAAAATAATGCTGCCTACTTAGATAGAAATCGAGATCTTGGCATACATAAAAGATGCATAAGTCTTGTACTACATAATCATTGGAAGTTATGAGTTACTTAAACGAACTATGAATGAAGCCTCATGGCTTGTGTGTATAGACCCATAAGTCTAGCATAGATTTAAAAGTAAGTGAACCGAAGATGTATGTAATGAAATGACGAAACCCTAGAAGGGTTAAGTACGAGTGTGAAATACAGTCAATGGCCAAGTGCATTGGCATATGATGAAATGAACAATGAAAAAATGAAATGAACAATAAAATGATGAAACCCTTGAAGGGTTAAGGAAGACTGTGAAACACACAAAATGGCCAAGTGCATTTACATATGATTAAATGAACATTCACATAAAAGGGGTGAGTAACTACGAAGAGAAAATTTGCTAATGATAATCAATTTGGTGAAAACATGATATGAGGCTAATGTGAAATATGAGAGCAATCTCAAATGATCCTATGTAAATGTTACCAAGATGTACTCACCTATGAGAGCGTAAATTTAATGAAGAGACCAGTCTCTATGAACACTATAATGAATGTATTGCAATTAACACACTCAATACTCATGATGAGATGAAAAACCATCTATTGAGCTATGATGTCCTCATACTAGAAGCCAGCTTCTATGACGTATGAGTTGAATGTAATAGAACTTTATACTGAGCACCGACAGACTAGCTATGAATGGTGATGTCTTTTTTCGGGAAGGTGATACGCTCAAACTTACTTCTCAAATAAGAAGTAAAGAGGTCGTGTCAAGTAAATAACCCAACTAGTGAGGTTGGGATCGTTCCCACGAGGAAAATAGTTTAGACTTAACTTTAACCTATTATTACTATTGTTCGGTCAATTACTTCCTTGGAAAGCAAAAATAATAAAATTGGGGTTTCTATTTCTAAATGAATGAAAATAACTAACAAAATTGAAAGAGACACTTAACAGCTTTGAATGTTGGAGTTTAATCAATTAATCAAAGTAACTAGGGTTTACGTGTTCCCAACAGGTTCATAACTTGATAATTCTAATTATAACAATTCTTTCCTAGTATCTTGCATGCAAAGTGATAAGTTATGTATTTATAAATCCTTGATCTGGCATCTAGAAAATTTCACTCCATACCTTTCTTCGGCTACGTGTGTTCCTATCCTAACCCTTATCTTTACCTCATATTAAGCATCGTATTCGATATTTGACTATGTTATTACCTCTACCAATCAATACTAGCCTATTAGATAGTATACAGTAATTCTATGTTGATAATTCTTTTCCTATTATCTACCTCCTTGGTCCGGCAAGTAGCATTAAGGCGCGTTCTAACGTTGGCCATCCATTAAAAAGACTTCTAAGCGAAAGAATTATTAATACATGCAAGACACTATTCTAGAATTGTTATTTTAGTTAGGTTTTACCTCATTATTTTCCTATGGTTCCCATAACCCTAGTTATGGAGTTTAGTTACCCATAGTCATAATCACAATATTCAAATATATTATATAAGAATTCATGTACTTACACCAATGAGAAAGAGTAAAATCCGAAAGTTTTCTTGATTAATCACAAAAAATCACCAATAATCACTTGCAAGAATCTCAAATTAATCAATCATCTCACAAAAAGTCTAATGATAATCAAAAGTCTAACAATACAATGTCTACTAATACGGTGTCTAACAATACGAAGTTTAACCTCAAAAACGAGGTTTTTAGAACTATTTATAGAAAATAAAAACCTAATTAAACAAGGATTCTATTTGCTGGAAATTTGTCAAAACGTGGCTGGGTCGATGGACCTCACGACGGATCATCGTGGTCACGACGGACCGTCATGGACTCTGTCATCCCATACTTGTGCAATTTCTTCTGCTTCTCTCTTCATTACCCTCGACGGCAAGTATTACGGACCGTCATAGGCACAACGGTCCATCGAGGGTCTTCGTTTCAAAACACTTAAACTCTTGGAATATGGGTACTAGGATTACTTCTCTGATGTTCATGACAAACCTGCAGGACGGACCGTCGTAGACACGACGGACCGTCATGGACTCCATAACCCCACACTTGGTCAGACTTCCCCATCTTCCTTCAGCAGCTGCACTACGCTGCCACCTACGGACTGTCACAAGCATGACGGACCGTCACAAGCCTTGTAGGTGGTCTCTTCTGCATTTCTTCACTCAAAAACCTCCGCATTCATCTTTGGACAGATTTCCTGCAAATAAGGAGAAACTTAGGTAAAAATTAGCACAAAAAGGCTTTTGGACATACTAATCTTAAGGAATAGGTATTAATAATACCATGAAACTACGGTATATCAACTCCCTCAACTTAAATTCGTTGTTTCTCCTTAAGCGACGCACTATGACTCACTACACATTCTCTGTACAATAGTATCCATGTTTTATCCTTTGCAATCATTTGGCTATCAATCCTGATTAATCTCATCATATTTATGCATGTTATGACTATTAGGCTTGAATTATGTGGAATCAGACCATGACACAGACTCACCATGCACTAACACCTATCCTCTTCAATTTCTCACGGAGGTGCTAATATTTCCGGTAATGCAACTAGTGTCCTTACTTCAAAACAAAATCCTCATTTTTCACACAATGATTTCAGTTTGAGTATAAGGATTACTTTTAAACACTCACTCTCAGAACAAATTCACATCATTCATACCTATTGCCATAAGCTTGCCCTTATTTTCACTGCTTTAAGTTCGCTATACAACCCTTAGGATCACGATAGGACTTTCTTAGCTTGTAACATAGGCTCAGGGTCGGGTAGGGTAAATTTAGGTATACTTTAGTGACTTTTTTCCCTTCTTGAAATATCGGCTAAACATACCATTTTCTATCATTTTATCTCGGCCAGTTTCACATATTCTTTCACCTTGCTATTTTCTCTTCTGACTTGATTGGTGTAAGTGACTCTCCTCCTTTCTTGCTTGTATTTATTGTATATTTTTCTTTTTCTTTACTTTTCTTTCAACTAATTCTTGAGTCACTTTACTTTTGTTCTTACTCTCTCTTTATTCTTTCAACCCCACTTTCCAGAGCAATCCTTATAATAGCCACCATAAACTCATGGCTTTGCCATGACTCAAAGTACACAATACCCAAAGTTGGGTCAGGGCCATAACGAAGGTTGTTTACTGCATTAGCCACCCTCAACTTATGCTTTTGGCATAAGCCGATGTGCACATGTCCAAGGAGGGACCAGGTCCGACACATTCTTCCAAGAAAAGATCAGTTGGAGTGAAAAATAAAGGTCTAATTTAAGCTCAGATCATTTGGATCAAAGAAGGATAAATTTCATTTGGTTTTATTTTATGTAGGTTAATAATGGGCTATATTGAATAAGGGCCTATGATACTTTCCTAATTGTCTATTACAACTTACTTTTAGCAGGATTAACCAGGCAAGTTCTAGCTCAGTACAAATAGTGGACTATTCAAATCTTCCTCACACTCACTTGACATCTCATCACTCTAACAGATTATTAGACACCTAGTTCGTATTTTAGACTTAGGGTAATGCAGTGGTGTACCTCTATGTCATGCTTAGAGCCACACACTTATCAATTTCTATGCCTAGTCATGCATCATTTTCCATTTTATCAGGATATCACTTTAGCCATCATGCTCTAGAATTAAACTATGTACACAAGATATAGACATGCCGGTTCAACAGAAAAAGTAATCAGTCTCTTGGGAAAAAGAACACAGGCAAGAAAACCCCAAAAGAGGATAATGAATTGGGCTACTCAGACTTCACCCTAGAACTCACTTTCCATTCACCCCACCCCCAACCAAAAGACATGTAATTGTCCCCAATGCATAAAAAAAATTGAAATACAAGAGTGGTAGGTGAAGCAAACCTGGGGCGCAAAGCGCCGGCAATCAGCACGGGTCGTCGAGAGTATGACGGTCCGTCGTAGATGTCCGTTGAAGGAAACATAGAAAATGTGAGAGAACCTTAGGAATAGGGTCTCTAACAACCAGAACAGTTGTGCAGGACGGACCGTCGAGAGAACGATGGTCCGTCGCATGTGTCTGTTGGTGACTGCTGCAGAGTGATTTTCTGCAGAATTTCCTGGTGATGTGCCTGCAAATTTAAAACCCATTAGTAGAAAATGCTACCATTACTAGAAAGAAAGAAAGGAAAAAAAACTATAAGTATTGGGTTGCCTCCCAACAAGTGCCTGATTTAACATCGCGGCATGACTGCGGACACTTTATTACTCAAACTTCATCAAGATGGTATTCCTCTATCACTTCATTCCCCAATGCTTTATGCCCAAAATAGAGTTCTGTTCGTTCTATATTCACCTTTAACAACACTCCCTCCTTGGCTTTTAACTCAACTTCTCCATGGGGGAATACTTGGGTAATCAAGTAAGGGCCAGTCCGTTTGGACTTGAGCTTGCCCGGAAGACTAGGCGACCCTGAACTGTCTTAAAGCACAAAATCCCCAACCATAAACTCTTGTTTTGCACTTTTTTTTCTCCTTCTTCATCTTTTCTTTGTGGGATATTGCGGATACCGATTGGAGATCACCACTCTTCCTCATGGTCCTACAAACGTTCAAGGTCGCTTCTTCATTGTTTAACCAAAATTTCATCTTCCCCTTTTCCATATCAATTAAGGCTCTACCAGTAGCAAGGAATGGCCTCCCAAGAATAATAGGCACTTCAAAATCAACTTCACAATCAAGAATAACAAAATCTGCTGGAAATATGAATGACTCAAATTTTACTAGCACATCATGGAGTATCCCGATAGGCTTTTTCACTGTTCGATCAACCATGAGTAGCCGCATTGCAGTGTGTTTTGGGTCACCCAAACCCAACTTCTTGTAAACCGAGAGGGGCATGAGATTTATGCTTGCCCCCAATATATATAATGCTTTCGTAAAATGTAATGACCCTACTGTACAAGGAATAGTGAACGCACCTGGATCTTCTTTCTTTTGTATGAGGGATCTTATAGCAATAGCACTACAATGCTGCAGTCTATCATAATCCTCGAAAGTGACCGATCTTTTCTTTGTGACCAGATCTTTCATAAACTTTGCATAACCGGGCATTTGTTCTAGAGGTTCTACCAATGGAACATTGATAGAAAGTTGCTTTAGCATTATTATGAAACGCCGATATTTACCATCCTCGGTCTTTTTCTCTAATTTCTAAGGGAAGGGTGGTGGTGGTCTTGGCATGGGAATTACGTTCATAGGGACTTCTGGATCTTTTCCAGTGCTCTCTTCTGCTTCACCACTACCCATTACCACCTTATCATCATCCTTTCTCACCTATTCCTCATTAGATAACATAGGTGGGTCAATGGTTTGCTTACCACCCCGAGTAGTGATTGCCATACAGTGCGCATCATTTTTAGGATTTTGGACAGTGGTTCTAGGAACAGTGCCCGGTTGCCGTGTGTTCACTGTCGCAGATATTTGGGCCATTTGCAACTCGATCTACTTAATCGATATTGCATGTATATCAACTTTTTGCCCAATACTTGCTAAATCACACCATACTCTTTAATGTGCTCATCACTAGCATCAAACCTCCTCATCATTTTGTGCAACATATCCTCAACTCGCGCCATACTATCTCCACCATCCCTAGGAGTAACTTCACGATTTTTAGGAGGGACATAGGGCCCATTCCAATAATTTTTGTTACCATAGTTACCCCTGTTGAAGTTGTTGTCGCGGTTTTAGTTTTTCCATCTCGGACATAATGACCCTCACGGTTGTAGTTACCATAGATCCGACCTAGGTTCCCTTGACCTTGGCTCCAATTATCATGATTTGACCCTTGGGCGCTCGGTCGGAAACCTCCCGTCTGCTCATTTACTACATAGGTATCCTCTGCATAATATAATTCATCATTAGATGGCGGTGGTTTCGACAAGTAGTTGACTGCATTTATCTTTTCTGCACACCCAGTGACATGTTTTAGTACCAACCTAAGCTCAGTTCTCATCTGAGCCATTTCTTCACGAATCTCATCTGTGGCTGGGTTGTGAGTGGACTGCACTGCGAAGGTGTTTCTTCCTGTATCTGACTTCCTAGTACTCCAAGCTTTATTAGTCCGGGAGATTTTCTCTAATTTTTCAGCAATCTCAGCATAAGGACACTCCCCATAAGATTTACCTGCTATAGTGTCCAACGCCGCTTTATTATTATCATTCTGTCCCCGATAGAAGTATTCCTTCAATGACTCATCATCTATACGGTGATTTGGGACACTTCTCAAGAACGAGGTGAATCTATCCCAAGAACTACTAACTGACTCTCCTGGTAGTGCCACAAAATTGTTTACTCTGTCTTTGTCTTTTAGTTTCTTGGAGACCGGATAGTAGCGTGCGAAGAAGACATCTCATAGTTTGTTCCAAGTGAAAATTGAGTTATAAGGGAGCTCAGTGAACCATATAGCAGCCTCTCCCGTGAGGGAGAGAGCAAACACTCTGAGTCCTATTACATCTAAATCCAAGTCAGGCCTCCCTACACAACTTTTACACACTGCCCTTATGTTAGCTATATGGGCATGTATATCCTCAGAAGGTTAAATCAAACCTTTGGCAGTAAGCATTTGCATCAGGCTACTAGTTACCACAAAGGTGTGGCCTATGGGTGGAGGAGGCGAGACAAGTGGTCCATCGGATTCTGCTATGTTATCATAGCCTCTTTAGTATGCTTGGGGCCGTGGAGAGGGATTTTGTCCCCTCTGTTGGTGTTCACCCGGAGCATCGGGTAACAACTGACCATGAACATCAACTGGAGCTGGGATGTTCTAGTTTGTGTCATCATCATTGATTCCCAAGTTTCGATTCATGTTGCATAGTGTACGCTCTAATTCGTGATCGTAGGGAAACAAGGGCTCTCTTCCTCTCCGTGTATTTGGCATACAAGGAGGTTGGTTCTGCACAAATCAAAAACAATAAAACAAAGTAAAATCAAGAAAATATCAACTAAACTATAGTTATAAGTTTAAGTTAATCAAAAAACTATAATCCCCAGCAGCGGCGCCAAAATTTGATACGCTCAAACTTACTTCTCAAATAAGAAGTAAAGCGGTCGTGTCAAGTAAAAAACACAACTAGTGAGGTTGGGATTGTTCCCAAAAGGAAAATAGTTTAGACTTAACTTTAACCTATTATTACTAGTGTTCGGTCAATTACATCCTTGGAAAGCAAAAACAATAAAAGGGGGGTTTCTATTTCTAAATGAATAAAAATAACTAACGAAATTGAAAGAGACACTTAACAACTTTGAATGTTGGAGTTTATTCAAATAATCAAAGTAACTAGGGTTTACGTGTTCCCCACAGGTTCATAACTTGATAATGCTAACTATAACAATTCTTACGTAGTATCTTGCATGCAAAGTGATAAGTTATGTATTTCTAAATCCTTGGTCCGGCATCTAGAAAATTTCACTCCGTACCTTGGTCCATCTACGTGTGTTGCTATCCTAATCCTCATCTTTACTTCATATTAAGCATCGTATTCGATATTTGACTGAGTAATTACCTCATACCAATCAATACTAGCCTATTAGATAGTATACACTAAATCTATGTTGATAATTCTTTTCCTATTATCTACCTCCTTGGTCCGGCAAGTAGCATTAAGGCGAATTCTAACGTTGGCCATCCGTTAAAAAGACATCTAAGCGAAAGAATTATTAATACATGCAAGACACTATTCTAGAATTGTTATTTTTGTTAGTTTTACCTCATTATTTTCCTATGGTTCTCACAACCCTAGTAATGAAGTTTAGTTACCCATAGTCATAATCACAATATTCAAATATAGTATATAAGAATTCATGTACTTACTTCAATAAGACAGAGTAAAATCCGAAATTTGCTTGATTAATCACAAAAAATCACCAATAATCACTTGCAAGAATCTCAAAGTAATCAATAATCTCACAAAAAGTTTAATGATAATCAGAAGTCTAACAATACAGTGTCTACTAATGCGGTGTCTAACAATACAGAGTCTAACCTCAAAAACGAGGTTTTTGGAACTATTTATAGAAAATAAAAACCTAATTAAACAAGGATTCTATTTGTTGGAAATCTGTCAAAACGCGACGGATCGTCTTAGTCACGATGGACCGTCATGGACTCCGTTGTCCCATACTTGTGCAATTTCTTCTGCTGCTCTCTTCATTACCCTCGACGGCAAGTATGAAAGACCGTCATAGGCACAACGGTCTGTCGAGTGTCTTCGTTTCAAAACACTTAAACTCTTGGAATATGGGTACTGGATTACTTCTATGAACATCATGACGAACCTGCAGGACGGACTGTCATAGCCATAACGGACCATCATGGACTCCGTAACCCCACACTTGGTGATGACTGGCGATGTATGTCAAGGTTGGTGATGACTTTTGTATGTGCCTTATAATGAAATGATGATGATGATTTGCTAATCTCACATGTCAAGGTTTCCGTGAAAGAATATTATCAGCAATACCTATTAAGATATATAATTATGATTATACAAGGATAGACCGTATGACCTAAATTAAGTGATAATTGTTAAAGAAAGACATTTCAAAAGGGACATAGCTTAGATATAACTAAACTTGACAATGGGAAGTGTTGACTTCCACAAGAGGAATATTCACCCTAAAGTTTCAGAAAACGTGTTGACTCACCCAATGAGGGACACTCACCCAATGGATACCCACGAGATGAAGTTTCAATTCCATAGGAATGTAGAGGGTTCACACATATGTTCTAGTTGTAGAACTATATTGCCACCACATGAACACTAGCTAGTGGATCCACCTAGAAAGCTACGTTTATGTTTTGTTCTTCTTTGGCTGATAGACCACCATCCATCGGTGTAAGCTTTAACAACACCGAATTCCACACTTGGCAATTTTGGTGTATGTCCGTTAAGGAAAATGTTCCTGAAATTAAAATTATATTATGATGCGAACTCTAGATAGGGTTACTTGAGAGGTTGTTATAGCCTTGGTAGGGGTATGTGACTCTACCTACGCATTGGACTAGTTAGTTCTGAGGGAATTCCTACAAGGATGTTCTTCTGATATAATAATCTTATAAAGTAAATGGTTTCTTATGATGACTTTACATGTTGATAATCATATATGATGTTAGTTTCATTTATGAACATGCTATTGGTTTATATTACTAAATAAGATGATACTATTATTGATGTTATGTTATGTTATGTTGAGTTGGGCATTACTTATGATCATATGTTTTGTTACTTGATTGACTAAGTTTATGAGGATCCGCATGGTCAAAGCACTTGTAGGAATAATTGTGGAAGAATAGCTTAATAAAGCTAGACACTTCTCTTTTTCGATATACCTGTCTGCTCACATAGCTAATTAACATAAATCTTTCTGAATATCATGAATATCCTTCACCCCCTCTATCCTCATCTTTGTATATATAACCCTTATAGTCTATGGAACTTACCTCACTAATTTTTTATTTTCTCGGGATTTAGTTTGAGTTGTTGTCTCAGTATGAGCAAGGGTCTTGCTCATATTATTATGTTATGAACTCTTGTATATGTTGACTTGAATATTACTGGTTGATGTTGGTATTGTGTTGTACTTGGGTTTTACTCATGGACTATTGCATTATTGGATTATATGGGGTCTTGATTGTGCATAAGGCTTTTCAAAGTACTTTAGCATTGTTTTGAACAAATGTCCTTTTTAGAAAGATTTCAATTGTTTTATGTGCATATACCAATGTGTAATAACCTATTTTTTATGTTTACTGCAAATTTAGGATCCGACCATTCGTATTAGAGAAGGCTTTGAAGACTACTTGCATTCTTATCTTCCAAGTTCGGTAGGTCCACACTTTCCGAGGATCTATCTATTGGATGTTGTTTAGTCTTAAGGACAATTTTTTTATTCTCTTTCATTTTGGTTCTATATTTGTAAAGCCTATATGTGGCTATAATTGTTGATTTAAGGGCTATGCCCGAAATTGTGATACTCTTTTCTAGATGGTTTAATATGACACAATGTTATAGACTTCTTATGAGACTATCCTATAATAAATTTATGTGCAATAAAAGTAGAAGACTATGTAATATTATTATAAGAAGGGTCTATATATACTCGATAAATAAATATTATGTGTAAGCGATAGGTCAAAGTAAACCTCAATGTAGAAGTAATCGAAAAGTTTATAAAAATTTCCGCATTTGTAACCTATGAATGTAATGATAATTGCTAAGATGCTAGTCTTCGACTTCTTCAATGACGTAGACGACGGTTACATCTAGGGGCTGCTCCCCGAATGTGACAATCATTGTATCAGAGCATGAGTTTGAACACCTCTAGGATTGATGTCTCATAAAACCATACCTACAAATATTCTTACTCATTAGTATTAAGCACACCACACTTGTGAATGAGGAACTATGTGATGCTTAGAAAACTCTCATCTTCTTGTAATCCTATATGGTGCCTCTGAAGTCTATTTTATCTATGTTTTCACCTAAACCTTGTATGTCTGTTATAAGTATGAATACCCGAAGGGCATCCTCAAGAAGATCCGAGGAAGGCATAATACTGGGGGAGCACAACACAACCTAGTGTCTCCACTTGAAAAAGTTGCTATTGGTGATCAAGTTCTGGTTTCTCTTCTTCCCATGGTTGATGGGGACATAGGGGAACACTTCCCTAAATGTCCCAAACCATTACAACCCAAGAACAAGACTGCCCAAGCTAATCGTTAGGTGGTACCCCCAAGAAACCAACAAGTTAGAACCATGACCTACTATTTGAGGGATTTCACTAGGTTAAATCCTTCTAGTTTCTATGGGTCCAAAGTTAAGGAAGACCCCCAAGATTTCATTATGAAATCTACAAAATTCTCTATGCTATGGGATTTACTACAAGTTAGAAGGTCGAGTGAGACAATTACCAAGTAAAAGATGTTGTCCAAACTTGGTACATCCAATGGAGAGACAATAGGCCTCTAAGGGGTGGTCCAGTGGCATGGGAGATTTTGAAGAGGCTTTTTTGACGGGATCTTTCCTATAGAGAAGAGTGAAGCGAAAGTGGAAAAATTCATCAACCTTTGTCAAGGAGGTATGAGTATACTTGACTACTATTTGAAATTCACAAAAATTTCAAGGTATGCTCAATTGGTTTCTGACCCTAGAGCTGAAATAAACCACTTTGTGATAAGAGTGTCTGATGTCTTGAAAGAAGAATGTCGTTAAACTAAGCTACCTGATAATATGAACATTTCTCATCTCATTGTGCATGCTCAACACGTGAAAGAGAGTAGGGTGAAGAGGAAGAGTAGGGAAGAAAATAGGGCAAAGTCTTTTGATCGTGGTTCTTCAAAGGGTAGGCCTGATATCCAAGAAAAAATTAGGTTCAAAAAGTGGTTCTCCAATCAAGTTCCTTCCAAGGTCCCTAAGGCTCGTGATGAGAGGGTGTCTAACCGGAAGCCTCAGAAGGGAAGGGGTACTATTTAACAAAGTAAGAATATAACTTGTGAAATGTGTGGCAAGAAACATTATGGTTATTGCCTTTTTGGGATGGAGAATTGCTTTTTTTGTGGTAAAAGTGAGCACAAAATTTTATATTACCCAAACTTGAACGGGCAAGACAAGGGGAATGGACAAGCAAGTGGTTCTCATGTAGATTGTCAAAAGAAAAATCGGTTTTATGCTCTTCGCTATATGGGTGAGCAAGAGACTTCTCCCGATATGTTTTACTTGATTGCGGTGCTACTTTGTAATTTCTTACTCCTCCATTAGCCAAAATATTTGACATTTTGCCAGATATTTAGAATGAAACTATTATGGTGACTACCTAGGTGGATGAGTCCGTTGTTGCTAAGATAGTGTATAGAAATTATCTTAGGTATGGATTGGTTTCATGCTTGTTTCACTTTCATAGATTGTAGAACAAGGTGGTGAAGTTTTTTTCAAAATGAACACGTTTAGTTTTTCGGTGAATGGGGGGGAAATTATATTCCTAGAGGTCGTATCATATTTTATTTGAAAGATTGTAGGATTATCTCAAAATAGTGTTTATACCAAGTAGTAAGAGTCCAAGATTTAGACTACGAAATTTCTCCCATTGATTCGATCCCCATAGTGAGGGAATTTTCGGATGTCTTTACAAATGATCTTCCTAGTATTCCTCCCAAATGGGACATGGATTTTGATATCGAATTGCTACCAGATACAAATCCCAATTACATTCCTCCTTATCCATGGCTCCGATCGAATTGAAAGAGTTGCAGGTTCAACTGAGAGATCTAGTAGACAAGGGCATTATTCTGCCTAGTATTTCCCCATTGGGTGATTTGGTATTATTTTTAAAGAATAAAGATGGTTCACTTAGAATCTGTATCGATTACCGTCAACTCAACGAAGTCACAATCAAGAACAAGTATCCTCTTCCTCAGATTGATTATTTATTTGATCAACTTCGAGGAGCGAGTTACATTTGAAAGATTGACTTATATTGGATATCACCAACTAAAGGTGAGAGGTCAATATATTCTCAAGATGGAACTTTTGACTAGTTATGGTCACTATAAGTTCTAGTGAATGTGTGGAGGTTGATCAAAGAAAGACCGAAATAGTGAAAAATTGTCCTAGACCTTTGGCTTATACGGATAATAGGATTTTCTTAGTCGTAGACGATAATTCTAGAAGGTTTATTGATGTTTTTGCATCCATTGATTGTCATTTGACAACCTTGATTGAAAAGAATGTGAAATTTGAGTGGTCGAAGTCATCTGAAAAGAGCTTCAAAATATTGAAGGATAGGCTTACTTCCTTTCTGTTAAATAAGTTAATTTTGTGTTCTTAGGCACTTTGTGAAGTTTGATTAAGTTTGGAGTTCAATCGCCAAAGAACGTCCATGATGTTCGGACGGTATGCCTTAGATTGTACTTGTGCGTCTTGACATGTATGAGTGAGTTTTAAGTTTTCGTTAACCTGGATACTAAGGTGGGATGTTCCTAAGACCTAGACGGATTATTTTAGGGGTTTATTGTCCGGGCACGACCCGACTTATGACACACAAGGGGCCCTAGATGAAGGTCACATAACATGGGCAAAACTGCCAAAGAGCAATGGCCATATACGACACTAAGGACGGTACCATCAATGGTCCGTCGACCTAGGACGTCGATTGGAAAAGAATTTCATGGTGGAAAGTCTCCATTTGGATCTAAGACCTAATCCACGAGACACTACCAACGGTCCGTTTATGCAAAAATAGTCAGTTGGTGAAGGTCTCGTCTATGAGCTCCTGCCAAGGCGGTGAAATTGCTTCAAACTAGGGGTGTTTTATGTAAATGCACCCAAAGACTTTTAAGACCCTAGGCGAATAATTTTTATGTGTTTAGGTTAAATTAGGTTAGTTTTAAACCCTAGACCTAGACAAGAAACCTCACTTCAAATATTGAAACTCCCTCTCTAAAAAAAACTCTCCCAAAGTCACCATTGAAGCTAAACCTCAAGGAGGGCAAGAAGGGACCGTTGAGACGTGAATCTTCACCAAACATTATTGGGTTTCCTTCTCTTTTAGGTATGGTATCCATACTTTAACCCCTTCCATTAAAGGAGTCACTTCCAAAAGATTTCCATAAGGGTTTTCTAACTCACAATTCTTCTATCTTTGATTTTATGTATTTATCTTCTAGTAAAAGTGTTTTAATATTTTAAATGTGTTTATTCTAGTATGGGGTATGTGAGCATGCTTGGTTAACGTAGGAACTTTTGTTTTCTTTGTTAATATGTTGATTTAGCTACTTCCCTAAGAGTCTTATTTTTATGAAATGTTTATAACATGCTTATAAGTTCTTATGTCTTGGTTAAATGACAATTTACTTACAATGTATAGTTTTCATTATAATTGCTCTTGAATGGTATGGTCCACCTTATTGGTGGCGTTGTTTACTTGATGAATTTTATATTGTAGATTATGTATATTAAATGTGGTTTTGAAGCCCTATTAGATTAAATGGATTAACAATGACGATGAGTCTCGTCTTATGTATTTTGAAGTTAAACAGCATGTTTGACTTGTATTATGTTAAAGTGAAGTATATGAATATGTGAAGTATATAACGTGTGTAATTTGATGAATGAAGGTCTAAAGTATGTATAGAAATTAATAAGAATGAATTGATGTTTATGTGCAAGGTGTGCTCACATGTACATACCACTAACACTTAAAAGAATGTATGATGCTATGTTGAGAAAATTGGAGTATTGGGTGGACACTCTTCGTGAGTTGATATGATGTGTCTAGTATCAACCCTATTATTCCTAATGAGCTTTCCAAGATAGGTCCCTTCGTGAGTTCAAATGTGGTGTTAACTATTTATCCTTAACCTATGAGTTTTAATGTTGATAAATAAAGTTATGCATAGCACCGACAGGATATGAAGGAGAGGCGGATTACACTTTGTGAGTTGGGATGTTGTATTCCAAATTAACTCTTGAGATGAGTAATCCTCGTTAATATTGAATAAGTTAGTTAGTAGCAATCATCTTAACCCTTAAGTGTGTGTCCACATAGGTGTAGCTATTGGGAAAGCCATGTAAAAGCTAAAAAGCATGATCTTACTCTAGGGAAGTGTGGATCCCTCTTGCGGAAGCGGTCAATATCAGGATTCTTTTTCTAGATCTCATGGTCTATGTTGGTTATTCTAATCCCCCATGAGAATTGATTGAACTAAGTCTTCTAAATGAACGTACTACTTAGGGTAGATGGTTGTATGGGTCGCTATCTACTCATTGCACTAGGTAGGACCTTCCGAAAGGAAAGACTTGGTGCCAAACCTTGTTAAAGAATGCACTACTTATGGTAGGTGGTGGTATGGGAATCTATCTACTCATTTTTCTGAGTAGGCATTCCGAAAGGGAAGACTTTTGTGGCTTGTTGGGTGCCTTTTAATGTCTTGTCATTGATTGAGGTGCTTCTTTATCCTGAGTTGAGTAAGTCGAAAGGGGTGGTCTTGAGTGTTGCTTTAGAGTGTATTAGAGGAGGCATATGCATACTTCTTTAATATTCTACCTTAGTGAGTCTTATTATAATTCCGATGTAGGGAAACTCTTAAGGGAAAGGAGTTCACTTTCTCTTTTGCTTGGCCTAGGAAGTTGACTCATTTAGTGTAGGATAGTTAATTGTAATTTCTCAAGTTTATATTATTGTGAATGATTCAAATGATTCCTTGTTAATGTTCAATTAGATTTTTGATAAATATTGAAGGAGTTCACTATTAAATGTCAAGTTGGTTTATCGTAAGTTTTGACAAGTTTAACGTAAATGTTTATTGTTGGCTCAAAATTATGGGTGTTCTTATCTATGTTTTAAATAATGGTTAGTATGATATTTTTCCTTTTTATAATAAATATTTTACTTAAATTTCTTGAAAACTATTTTACTCAAATGTCCCTTTTTACATGTTTTTGCATATTTCATAGTCTATACATTGTTTTGTACTAACCCCATACTTTTCAATACTATATAAGTATAGGTCGGAAGCTTTTGAAGCTTTGAAGTGTTGAAGGAAGATCTTGGGGAAGTTTCTTTCAAGGAAAAGTATGTACTCGTATATTAGAGGGAATAGTCCTTTTCTTAGTTTTATATAAATACTTATTATGTATTTGATTTAAATATAAATGGCCGTGTCCTTTTTATTAAATTATTAGTGAAAATGGTTAAATCCGCATTAGTTTTCATGTCTTATGTAATGGATGCTTGTTGAAGGGCTTTTACATCCCAAAGGGTCAAGTACAACCGGCCACGAAACGAGGGTTCCTCCTAACGTTAGGGGTTACTTTTTGGTCGTGACATACTTGGTATCACAGAATAAGGTTCTGGGAAATATTTTATGTTCTAAAAGTCTCAAAAGCCACATCTAGTAGTATCTTTGTCAATGGTGTAAGTCGCGACACATCCATGGAGAAGAGGCTAAAGGATGATAAAAGTTTCACTTTTTTTTTAATCTAATGTCGTGCATTACAGTTGAGTCATATCAGGTGTCTTCTGTTAAAATCTTCTATTTGTGTTTATAGGACATGAATAGGAGCAGATCAACCGCTAGATAGAAGAAGGGAGGTGTAGTTAATGAGATAGTCCTTCCCCGTGTAATAGAATGAGGACGTTCTCTTTAAGAACCTCAAGTTCCTCTAGAACCGCAAGAGGCTCAAACTCCTTTCGTGGAAGGTGATATGACTAATGCGGAGTTGAGGGCTGCCCTAATGAACTTGACCCAACTCATGACAGCTGAAGCTTATGTCATCAACAATCAGTTTGTTGTCCAAGCTAATCAAGGAGATAAGCCCGAGCAAAATTCTAGTACTCCCGCATCTAGAATTTGGGATTTCACGAGGATGAACACTTCCAATTTCCATTGCACTAAGGTGGATGAAGATCCACAAGGTTTCATCGATGAGGTTTTCAAAGTGGTAGATGGTATGGATGTCAACGTAGGTAGAAAGTGGAGTTAGCCGCTTACTAACTCAAGGATGTTGCTCAAGTTTGGTTTGAGGAACGAAGGAGTGAGAGACCCCTAGAAAGATGGTCGGTTGATTGGGAAGAATTCAAAGAGGCTTTTCAAGATAGGTTCTTTCCCCTAGAGTGTAGGGAGAAGAAACTGGTTGAATTCATGAACCTTCGTCAAGGTGGAATGTGTGTACGAGATTACTCTCTCCAATTCACCCAACTATCTAAGTATGCCCGAAAAATGGTATCCAACCCTAGGGATAGGATGAACAAATTTGTGATGGGTGTGTCTATCTTGGGTGGAGAAAGAGTGTCGTACGACAATGCTTACTAATGACATGGATATTTCTAGACTCATGGTTTATGCAAAACAAAATAAGAAGTCCAAAATTAGGAAGATAAGGTAAGAGGGTAAGGGTTCTAGGTCGGATGATTGTAGTCACCAAAAGCCTAAGAAGAGGTTCTATCACAAAAAAGGATAGGGATCTAAACCAACATTCTCAAGGTAGTGGCCACACCCCTACTTGTGGGAAGCAACATGAGGGTAAGTGTCTTGCCGGTACGGATGGTTGTCTTTCATGTTGTAATACGGTCCAGAAGATGAGGTACTTCGCAAACCTCAAATAACTTTAAAAGATGTCAATCAATCTTCCCTAGATCGTAATGCTCTCAAGAAGAAACCTTCATATAGGATAGGGGCTATGAAGGATAAGTAATTCAGATATGATGGTTTTGGTATGTCCTTACTGTTAGATATTGTTTCTTTTATGTTATGAAGTGTGTTTATGTGGTTTTATAGTTAATATGATCATGTCATCTTGATGAATTGCTTATGGATTGAATTTTTGAAAATTTTAGTATGCTTGCCAGTGAACACAGTGAACTTCATTGTAAAAACTCTTATTTTTGAGAAAATTGTGTTGTCGTCAATTGAAGTTTCAATGTTAGTAAAAGTATTGTGTATGAGAATTTTTAATGTTGGAGAAGGTAGTTCCTCCATAAAAGAAAACTAAGAGAGAATTTTGACTTCTTGAAGTTTTGATAAAAGAGTTTGTGTTGCTATGTGTTTGAAAGTGTGAAAGGATGCTCTTTGTTAGTTAATTCTTTGATCTTTGATTGTTTTAATCATTATTTAAGTGTTTTATGTTCTTCTAAGTGAGTCCTTGTTGTTCTTAAAGTTTAGGTGTCATTCGATGATGGATGATATTCCAAGTGGGGGTGAATGTAACGCCCCAAAATGAACTAAGGTAAACTACAGCCTTGTAACGGTTAATTGAGTTAAATGTACGATTAAATGAGTTACTTTAGTGTTCGTAGGCAGTGCGTGAAGTTTTCATATGTTTGGAGTTCAATCGCCCAAGAACGTCCATGCCGTTAGGAAGGTATGCCTTAGATTATACTTGTGCGTCTTGACGTGTTTGAGTGAGTTTTACTTGTTTATTTTCTTTTATCTAAGGTGGGATGTTCCTAAGACCTATATGTCTTAGTTTAGGGGTTTAACGTCCGGCGAATACTCCACCTAGGACCCACAAGGGGCCAAAGAGGAAGGGCCCAAAAAAGGGGAAGCCAAAAAGCAGTGGCCATTGATGACCTTAAGGATTGGTTAGGTGGTCCATCAACGGTCCGTCGACTGAGGGCGTTGACTGGACCAGAAGTTCATGGTAGCCAGGATCCATTTGGATCTATGTCCAAAACGACGAGACCTACCAACGGTCCATTGATGAATAGACGGTCCATTGGTAAAGGTCTCGTCTGTGCGGGCCTGCCAAGTTTGTGAAGTTGCTGCCAACATAAGGTGTTTTATATAAATACACACTAAATCTTTTAAGACCCTAGGTGGCTAATTTTGGGGGTTTTAATTTATATTAAATTAGTCTAAATCCTCGACCTAGACAAGACCCCTAACTTTAAATATTAAAACTCCCACTTTAAAGAAAAATCTCCCAAAGTAACCATTGAAGCTAAGACTGAAGGAGGGCAAGAAGGGAAGGGACGTGAATCCTTATCAAAATTAGTGTATTTCCTTCTATTTAGGGTACGGTGTTGTCCTTTAATCCTCTTCCATTCAAGAAGTCACTTCAAAAATATTTCCAAAAGGTTTTTAAAACTCAAAATTCTTCTATCTTTGATTTTAAAAGTATTGGTCTTCTTCTAATAGTTTTCTAATGTTTTAAATCTTTTTATTCTTTTATGATTTGATTATTTTAATGATAAAAATATAATGAACTTATGTTGATGCATATTTCAACATTTATCTTCGTAAATGGGTTATATGAGCATGTTTGGTAAGATATGAATTTTCTTTTTTTTGTGTTAAAATGTTTATTTAGCTACTGACCTAACAATCTTATTTTGATGAAATGTTGATAACATGCCTATAGGTTATTATTTCTTGGTAAAATGGAAAGTTGCTTGCAATGTATAGTTTTCATTATAATTGCCCTTGTGTGGTATAGTCCTCCTTAGTGGTGGCGGTGTTTACTTGAAGAATTTGATGTTTTTTAGTATGTATTGTAAATGTTGTTTTGAAGTCCTAGTAGATGATATGATTAACATTGAAGATGAGTCTTGTCTTATGTTTTCTGAAGTTTAATAGCATGTTTGACTTGTATTATATCTAACTGAAGTACATGAATATGTGAAGTACGTAAGGTGTGTGAATTGATGACTGAAGGCCTAAAGCATGCATTGAAGTTAATAAGAATGAATTGATTTTTATGTTTAAGGTGTGCTCACATGTACATACCACTAACACTTAAAAGAATGTATGATGCTAAGTTGAGAAAATGAGAGTATTGCGGTGGACACTCCCCGTGAGTTGAGATGATGTGTCTAGGAGCAACCCCGTTATTCCAAATGAGCTTTCCAAGATAGGTTGGAAAAAGAATGCTCTGGGTGAGTTGACATGTGGTGTTAACTAGTTATCTTTAACCTATGAGTTTGAATTTTGAAAAATCCGTGGGGAGTTATGCCTAGCACCAATAGGATATTAAGGAGAGGCAGATTACACTTCGTGAATTAGGATGTAGTATTTCCAAATTACCTCTTGATATGAGTACTCATAGTTATTAGATAATGAGTTATTTTGTAGCAATCTCCTGATCTCTTAACTATGTGTCCACATAGGTGAAGCTATTGGAAAAGCCATGTAAATGTTATGAAGAATGATATTACTCTACGGAAATGGGTATCCCTCATCCTATAGGGGTAAAAATCAAGATTCTATATCTAGCTCTCATTGTTTATGTCGATTAATCTAATCCCCCACAAAGAATTGATTGAACTAAGTCTTCTAAAAGAACGTACTACTTAGGGTAGGTGGTGGTATGTGACACTATCTACTGACCTTACGAAAAGGAAGACTTTGTACCAAACCTTCTAATAGAATGTACTACATAGGGTAGGTAGTGGTATGGGACACTATCTACTCATTGCACTCAGTAGGCATTCCTAAAGGGAAAACTTTGGTGGCTTGTTGGATGTCTTGCCATTGATTGAGGGTCTTATTTTTCCCGAGTTGAGTAAGCCGAAAGGGGTGGTCTTTAGGGTTTCTTTAGTGTTTATTCGAGGAGGCATATGGATACTTCCTTCATATCTTACTTTATTGATTCTTAGGATAATTTTGAGGTAGGGAAAATCTTAAGAAAAATGAGTTCACTTTCTCTTTCGCTTGGCCTTGGATGTTCACTCATTTAGTGTAGGATAGTGCATTGTAATTGCTCAAGTTGAATTTATTGTGAATGCTTTAAATGATTCATTGTTAATGTTTAATTACATATTTCGTAAATGCTTAAGGAGTTCACTGTTAAATGTCAAGTTGGTTTACTATATGTTTTGACAAAGTTTCTGTAAATGTTTCTTGTTTGCTCAAAATTATGGGAGTTCTTATCTAAGTTGTAAATGATGGTTAGTATGATTTTTTTCCTTTGTATTCATGAATGTTTTAATTAAATTGTATGAAAAACTGTATTACTAAAATATCCCTTTTTACATGTTTTTGTATATGCCACACTTAGTATATTGTTTTGTACTAACCCCATACTTTTCTATGCTATATAAGTATAGGTTGGAAAAGTTTGAAGGTTTGAAGTCTAGAAAGAAGAGCTTGGGAATGTTTCTCTCAAGGCAAAGTATGTCCTCATATATTCGAGTGTATAGTCATTTTCTTAGTTTTATTAAAAGACTTATTATGTATATGATTTCAATGTAAAGGGTCGTGTCCATAAGATATTATATGTCGTGTCTTACGTTTTTCTTGTGAGGATGTGATTTATTGTGTATTTAAGAAATATTTTTTTTGTATTAAAATATTCATGAAAAGTTTTCATTCTGCACTACTTTGCATGTCTTATGTAATGAATGCTAGTTTAAAGGCTTGTACATGACCCCAAAGAGTCAAGTATGCCGGGCAACGAAACGAGGGTTCCTCCTAACTTCTAGGGGGTACTTTTGGGTCGTGATTATATTTTTATGACAATAATTTATGTCGCTTAATTGTATGATTGACTTCTAAATTACTTATGTAATGCATCCTCTCCTAATCATAGTATGTTTAGTAGAAAGGTTCTTACTGACGGTAGCTTTGAGGATCAACGAGGTTTACATGAAGAGGGTGTATGGGTGGTTTCTTCATGTTCTTCTAAGGTGGGTTTGAGATTAACCATAAATAGAGATTCTAAATGATGAAAAGTCTTAGTTGATGAATATGAAATTAAATGCTTATACCGACCGTCATAATGAATTATTTTGAGGTAAAGATTCAGAAGTGTTTCATGAGATAATAAGGTGTTAAAAAGGTGAATTTTAATGTTTGAAGTCAGTTTGGTATGTTTGGAAGTCAAACATCAAGGGAAGACCGAGACGTTCGATAACTAGACGTCGAAGTGCTCGCATGTGTTTGGTGTGCCTTTTTATGTATAAAGAGTTGTTTGAAGCTCATTGATATTGGAGACACCTAAGACCTAGACGACCATGCATAGGAGTTTAATTTCAGGGTACAACTCCACCTATGATCCACTATGGTTCCTAGAAGAGGACCCAAGACATGGCAAAAAAATTGTCATTTCGCTGACCCAATAGACGCCCCTCACCTACGGACAATAGGCTGAATGACGTTCCGTCGTTTGGGGGCATACCTACACAATTTTTTGTGGGAGTATAGACTCAATGAAGAATATCAGTGACCCAATCGACGCCCCAGTAGGACAGGCTTGTACTTAATCGACGCCCAGTAACTAGGGACCGTCATTTGGCACGTGCAAGAGTTGTTTAGAGACTTCTAGGCTTGGCGTGTTCTTGTAAATTCACCCACAACCTTTTACGTGACATGTACTTTTTTTAAGGAGTCTTCAGGGTACATAAATTTAGTTTATAGTCCAAGAATATAGGTTAGTCTTCATAATAAGAAATCAAAAGCCCTCCATCATGAAAGAACACAATCAAACTCCATAGAAACTAGAACTCAAGTAAGGGCTAGAAGAGAAGGTCTTGGACGCTTTCTTTGCCAAATTTCATGGGTTCTTCATATTGAGGTATGGTATCTCATTCTTGAATTTTATTTGATTCATGAATCCATTCCAAATAGATTTCAAAAGGGTTTTCAAACTTCAACATTTTATGTCTTTGAATCTAAGCTTGACTCTTTGCATGAAAATATTTTAATGATTTAAATGTGTTATTGTTAGTGATATTTGATTATTTTAATGTCAAACCCCCAATGAAACCATTATCATGCATATTATAAGCTTTTAGCTTATGAAGTCGGCTTAATTTATATATCTAAATAATGTTAGAAAATGTTAGAGTTGAATTTCTTTATGTTATAATGTGATTAGCTACTGTCTTAAATTATATTTTATGATGAACTTTTGGGGAAATTAATGAATGTTTGTGAAAGCATTGATGAGGGGTAACTTGGTTTATATTGCTTAGTTCTTATGATGAAATAATTTTGAGTTGTATGGTTCACTTTTGGTGGCCGTGTTTACTTGAAGTATATGAATAAATTAATATAAATGTGTGTGTTGTGATTTTTGCCTTGGGAATAATATGTGAAGTAAAGTGATGATTATGATGTTCATGTTTATATGTTTTAGGATCTTTAATTGTATATCGTGAAAATATTACGTCTACATGAATTAAGTGCATATGATAAGCATTTTAGTGTGTGAATTATTATGAATGGAGGTATGACAATGTCTAGGGATCAATTTTATGAAAATGTGGCTTATGTTAAAGTTGTGCTCTCATGTACTCACACACACAATTTGAATGAATGAATGAATTCAATGAATGTGAATGGGGGATTGTAGGGTGGACACTCTTCGTGAGAAGAGATGGAGTGAGTAGACCATTCCCTTCTCTTCCTCAAGAATTGTAGTAATGGAGAGGCTAATTTTTGGGTGAACACTGTTCGTGAGTTAGGATGTAGTGTTTAGTAGCAACCTTACTTTTCCCAAGAGCTTTCCAAACTAGGTTGAAGTTTTAATGCCCTTCGTATATTTAGATGTGGTATTCAAAAGTAACCTCTAGTGATAAATACCCTGCGTGAGTTATGATGTGGTGCTAAATTGTTATCCCTTAACCTATAGTAAATGCATGTTTAAGACTCCATGGAGAGTAATGCTTAGCAACGAGAAGATTTGAAGAAGGGGTGGATACACTTTGAGAGTGGATATGTTGTATCCAATGTACATATATATATGAGTACTCCTCGTTAGTACAGAATGTGTTTACTAGAAGCAATCTCCTTGTCCCTTAACTATGCCCGAATAGGAGTATGTAATACCCCTAAAATTGAAGTAGGTGAAACTAGAGCAGAACACATTGTAAGACCCCCAAAATTATATAGGGTGTCTAGAGCCTAACTTGTTCCTATAAAAATTTTAATATCTTAATTAAGTGTTTTAAAGTATGAATGAGTGACTTTAACTAATTTGAAAGTCAAACTTTCAAGGGACGACAAAGACGTTCCACGACTAGTCACCAAAGGGGACTTATGTGTTTTTTATACTCAGGTGTATGTAATGAGATAATGAATAAATAATATGTGTTATAATGATGTTCATCGGCATTATATTATGTTTAATATAGTTTGGAGGTCAAACGTACAAGAATGTGAAAGACGTTGGAAAGTTAGTCCTTGAGAGTTAATGTTTTTTCTTGAGTATGCTTTGCATGTTTGGATGTATTTTACGTGTTCATTTAGGGAGAAATACATGTGGAATGTTCTTGAAATGTTAAGGTACATTTTAATGTTGGAAACGTCTTGGTACGACTCCCCAAGGGCCCTGAAAAAGGCCCTCAAGGAGGACTCAAAGGTTGTCGAGACACTTCCTCAATGGACGAAGCCAAGGGACGGTCCATCAGTCGACTGATGCGCTGTTGTTGGTGAAGCATCGATTGGGAGTTAGCCTGGATATGGCTTATCCAAAGACAGCTACATAACCAGACGACGACGGCCACCAAATTCCCGTTGATGGGCCTAAGGGATGTCAATTGTTGTCTGTCAATGGTGCCTGCAACTACAGTATGCATACTACTTTCATCATGGGGTAAATGGGAAATTCACCCCATGTGCTAAACTTACCCTACATGGTTTATTTTGTTGTTTTTTTTAGTATTTAAGTGATCAAAAACTTTCTCACTCCCTATAAATTGACAGAAATTAGACTTCCGTCCCAAACCAAACTATCTTTAGAACCTCCATTAAAGGTGAACTTATAGAACAAGTTTGAGCTTCGATTCTTATAGGTTCTTCACTATGTTTTAGAGGTTTTCTTCTACATTGAGGTACGGTGATCCTTCATTTATAAATGTCCTTCCATCTAGAGAGTTAATCTCAATGTTTTTTTTCCAACAGAAAATATTATTAAATATCTTCTTCTTAAATCAAGCCACGGGTTCTTTCTCAAAGAGTATTCAAAGGCTTTCTCATGATGAATTGATGATAATGTATTCATTTTAACGTGTATTTCAATCCAATTGGATGATGAACCCATGTCCCATTAAACTATCTTTTTAGCCAAAGTATGGGCTTTGAGATCTTAAATTTGTGTTGATCGAATTATGACCCTAGCATGTTGAACTGTTTATACCTACTTCCAACATAGTAATGTAATGATGAATTATGTGATATTCTATACATGTACATTGATTCTTGTATACTTGATCTCTACTTTCTATTGATTATTAAGGTATGGACTTCACTGTAACATTGATTATATAGTACATGTACATAGGATTCGTTTATGTAAATTTAATTGTATCTACTAAATTATATTTATGTTATTGATGATTTTTTTGTATAAATCCTTGATGATAAAACAATGTAGTGTTAGTAAGGATTAATTTATATCCTCTTAACCTATAGATTTACAATGCTATTTACATGATGTGATCTAAGTTCTAGGGAAGATGAGGCATGATTTAGACATGATTATTATATATTTAGCTACTACACTAGATTATTTTGATTGGTATATGGTGAATTTTGAATATGATGATCAAAGAAGGGAAAATTTGTAAGTGATCTTTGTCTCTCTACTTTCTAGTATATTGATGATGTATTGTACTGGGTATTTCATGACCTTGTAGCGACTTGTACAAGGTTTCCTTTATGATTAAAGTACATTAAGCTACTTCCATATACAATAACTGTTGATGACAAACGTTTATTAATCAATGGTAATCAAATGTTTATGAATTCGTAAAATGCTCTTCCCTTTTACTTTCTTATAGTATTGATAGTTGATGAAGCTTTGTGTGAAATTTTGTGGTATGGTCCACTTACTGTGGCAGTGTTTACTTTATCAACAATATATATGTCATGTGAAAATGGCCTTCAAGGGAGTTGCATTATTAATCTAGCACTTTGAAAATTGAAGATGTGTCGTAAATCCTAACATATGTGTCATGAGGTCTAAGTACTGTTATTAAGTGCATTATAATGAATTTAGGTCATTTACAAGGTTTGAGAAACAAACCATCCAAGAATGTTTGTGACGTACGGAGGTTGGTTCAAAGGGGTACTAGTGAACCTAGTTAACTAGTTTTTAGGAGTCAAAAATTTATGAAAAGTTGTAAAAGGGTAGATAATAGTTGTTTGAATTGTTTCATTGTCGAAATGTCTTGGTACGGCTCCCCAAGGACCAACCAAGGGCCCTTGAGTAGGACCCCTTTAGGTTGAGGCAACACTGCCTGAGGAGTGTGCATCGATGAAACAGGCAATGGTCCGTGTGTGGACTAACAGGATGTATGCGACCGTTGTCCCACACTCAGCCAATTCGAGGAAGCCCCTCGCATGCACACTCTTTGACCATACCTATGAAGTGCATGACTGAGGGGAGGGAAGGAGTCTGTTGACTCATAGACAGCCCATCGGAGGTGTTCCGTCTATGAGGGTCTTGAGTTTGCTGCATGATTTGAAGTAAGAACATTTAATTAATTAATTGGTTTAGTGGTTTATTAGGGATTAAGGGGAGAGTAATTAACTAATTTAATTCCCATATAGAGGCCCCAACCCCAATTAATATAACAAAAACTCTCAATACAAACTCTTTTCCTTCTATCTTCTTTCTCTCTTTACTTGAACTCACCATTGAAGACTAGCAAGGAAAGTGTTTTTGAGGCTTGAGAGTGAAGAATTTAACATCAATTCTTCATCAAACGTGAAGTTATGAGATCTAATTCACCTTTGACACTCTTTCCTCAAAGGGTTTCATCAAAATGGATTTCTAAAGTTGAGTTCTTTTGTTGGTCTAGTATATAATGGATACATTAACATGTAATTGAACAAGATTATAATTAAATGTCATTATTTAATTCAAATTGAAGAATATGATATTTAAAACGTAACGCTAAGTTTTATATTGATGTACATTGGGTTGTGATTGATTCTATTGTCTTCTTATTGGTTAGATCACTATTAAATGATGTATTTACAATAAAAATTAACAAATTGGAGTGAATTTTAGTCTTTTATGCTAGCCATGAAAACATGATCTAGGTTAGAAGGTGAGTTGACCTAGGCATGTTATTTTAAGTTATGTTGTAGTATTGAATTGTGCTATAGTGTATATTCTAGTGTTGTTATCCAGTTGAATATTTAATTATGATGTTGAACATATAAATTGGATTGAATTGTGGTTCGATGATAAGGCCTTGATGATGAACTATGAGGAAGACTTGGTAAGTTTTTGAATCTCTATCGTTACTTCCAATTGTGATTAATTGTGGTGAAGTCATGATATTATATTGGAGTATTCCTTTTATTAGGAATGACAGGGTTGTATGTTGTTGAATTGAAATATCGTGATTTTTTTTGTGAGGTTGTTAAGGTGTAAAGGTTATAAGGGTCGTGATACATACCAATGTGCCTTATTATGAAATGCTATATAATTTGTCAACCTTACCTATATAATAATTGTGATGAAAAGACCTATAATTATACAATTCTTATTAAGCTATTAATGATGACTATTATACAAGGGATAGTCCACATGACCTAAAATAAGCTATGATTGATAATTAAAGGCTTAAAGACATTTTAAAAAGGGACTCTAGCTTACCACCGAGTGAAGTAGATTGAGGAATGTCCCTTCCCACATAGGGAAGATAGGAAAACTTAAATATTCTTCAGATTGGAGACTATAATGCATGGTGCATAAAGAGGGTCCCAACTAATCTTATTATTCTTGTACTATGTTTCCCCCATAGGAATACTAGCTACTGCATCCACGTAGTTGGTATGTTTCAAATTTTTTACTACCTTGGCAAGTAATCCACCTTCTTTCGGTGTAAGGTTTCATGACGATGGTTTCCACAGTAGCTCATGTGGTCTATGATGGTTAGGCCAAGATGTTACCAAAAGGTAAAATGAATTAAAGGATTGAACTATTACTAGGATGACCTAAGAGTTCTAGATTATACTAGGTAGAAGTATGGGACTATACCTAAGCATTGTACTAGTTAGCTTGGAAGTCAGTATTAGGAGGATGTTCTTACATATTTTTATGTTATAATGCTATATGATATATGCATGATGAACTTGCACATTGTTGATACTATATGTTGGTTAGTTCACTCATGAGTCTGCATTGCGTTATATTTTTAACATAAGATGAAATATATATCTAAATGTTATATTATGTGAAATTGGAAATTAGTTATGGTTTCTTGTTGAGGCTACTTGATTGAATAAGGCTATGGCGATTCGCTTGGTAAGTGTACTTGCTATCTTGATAAGGATTCATGTGTAGTTGTCTTACTTAATATTATATTTGTTATGTCATTCCTTGATGGTAGGGTTGTTAAAAATCATGGGTTCAAGTATGTTGTGATACATTACTTGTTTGAGTTAGTAAGCATGTTTGGTTTATTGGTATGACTTTCTTAGTTATGCATGAGACTTTTAAACTTGTAAAATGGCTCCTTTTGACTAAAAGTCTCTTTTTAGCATGTTTTGACATTATATGTTCATATGGTCTCATACTTAGTAAATATGGAGTACTAACCCCATTTTCATCCATTTTCCCCAATATTTTTAGGTTCCAGTCGTTGAAGTATTTCGGAAGGCGACATTAAAGAAGGCTTAGATTTCCTTATTCATCCAAGTAAGGTAGGTCCTCAACTTCCGAGGGCTATGCCAGTATCTAGCTTACGGACTTGTTATCAGTTTAAGAATCATCAATTTCTTCCTTTTCAATTGAGTAATACACTTTTGTATGACCTATATATGGTCTTGTAGGATATATGTTAGGGCTATGCCCAAATTTGATATACTCCAAAGAGATGGTTATTAGATGAGACAACTTTTATGAGTATGATATTTTCTATATAATAATGTGTAATAAAAGTAGAAGGCTATGTAACCTGCCTATACGAATGGTGTTTATATAGTCGATTGGATTATATTATTTTTTTGTAGAGGTCTATGTAAACTTCAAAGTAGATGTAATGAAAAGTTTTAAATTTTTCCGCAATTTCAACCTATGAATGTAATGAAATGAGACTAAGAGGCTAGTGTTAGTTCTTAAACATGAAAACGATGTTGGTTACGTCTAGAGGTAAATCCGGATGTGACAAACTTGGTACTAGAGCATGAGGTTGAATATTGTTGACTTATGTATTTCTCTCTACCACATATATGTAGGTTTGTATTCACAATTGTGAAGTGTGCCACGCATATGAATAGTTATCTATGTGATGCCTAGGAATCACTCACTTTCTTGGAAATCTTATAACGTGCCATCAGAGTAAACTGATGGTGTTCTTATGTATCTAATCCTATTGTTGTTCTTATCGCAATAATGAATGCAAGAAGTAACGAGGCAAGAAGACTTGAAGAGGAAATTACCAAAGCGGGAGCTTCTTCTAATGCTGATCAAGTTCCTCTACTTGAATAATATGCGTCCATGGAGCATGCATCGATCAATATTCCTCCTTTGACGGATGAGTATATAAGGACCCCTATTCTCCTAATGGCACAATCTATCACTACTCAAGCAGAAGCCGGCACGACTTAAGCCCACGCTATGGAAGCCCAAGAAAACTGGGAAGTTGTTCCCCGTCCTCATCTACAAGTAACTTCGATGGATTCTCATCTAAGGGACTTCACAGGAATGAACCCTGTTACTTTCTACGGGTCTAATGTCGAGGATGACACCCATGAATTCAACGATGAGTTCTATAAGATACTTTTTGTTATGGGGTTGTCCACGTGTGAGAAGACTAAGTTTGGCACATACCAACTCAAAGATGTGGGTCAAACTTGGTATGTTCAATGGAGGGATAATAGGCCTCTTCGGGGTGGGTAGGTGACGGGGAGATCTTCAAGAAGGCATTTCTCGATAGATTATTTCCTAGGGAGATGAAGAAGGCAAAAATGGCAGAGTTCATTGACCTTCTCCGAGGAGGTACGAGTGTTCACAAGTACTCTATAAAATTCACTCAATTGTCCAAATATGATCCTTCCTTCGTCTCCGATCCTAGAGATGAAATGAGCCGCTTGGTGATGGGTGTGTCGAATGACTTGAAATAGGAGTTTAATTCGGCTATATTGCATTAAAATATGAATATATATCATCTTATGGTGCATGCCAAACATGTTGAAGAGGCAAGGTATAAAAGGAAAAGTAGAGATGCTAAAAGGGCAAGATCTTTTGATGGATTTTCTTCAAAGAATAGGCTTTAGATACAAGACAAGGCTAGGATTAAGAAGCGGGTTTCAGGTAAAGTTCCTACTAAGTTCCCAAAGGCTAGTGGTGATAGGTTGTCTAACCCTAAGTTCAAGAAGGGGAAAGGTACTAACTCACAAACCGAGAAGCCAACTTGTGGAAAAAAACTGGCGAGAAGCATTATGGTGAATGCCTTAAGGGGATGGACAATTGCTTTTGCTGTGGTAAAAGTTTGCAAAAGGTTAGGGATTGCCCAAATGTGAGGGGTAAAGAAAAGGGTAGTGTTCAAGCTCAAGCAAGTGGTTGTAGTGATGCTCCAAAGAAAAATCTCTTCTATGCTCTCCGCTCTAGGTGAGCAAGAGAATTCTCCCGACGTGTTGATCGGAATGTTGAAAGTGTTTTGTATTGATGCTTATGCCTTACTTGATCCGGGTGCTACTTTATCATTGGTTACATCTCTTATAGCTAAAAAAAATTCCCGACATTTTACATGAACCTTTTATAGTGTCTACTCCACTGAGTGAGTAGATTGTTGTAAAAGAATGTACAAAATTATCCTATAATGTTGCCCAATATAGTTTCTTATGTTGACCTAGTAGAACTTGATATGCTTGATTTTTATATTATATTGTGTATGGATTGGTTGGATGCAAGTTTTGCCCCCAATTATTGTCCGACAAGAGTCATGAGGTTTAACTTTCCAAATGAACCCATTGTTTAGTGGAAAGGGGTAATTCTATTCCTAGAGGTCGTATTATTTGTTGTCTAAAACCTTGCAAAATGATTTTGAAGGGTTGTCTATGACACAGTAAGACTCAAACATTTAGACACTGACATTCTTCCTATTGAGTCGGTACCCGTAGTGAGTGAGTTTCTGGAGGTCTTTCCTAATGACCTTCCTTGTATTTCTCCCGAACGGGAAATTTACTTTGGAATTAATGTGCTATCGGATAAAAATCTCATTTCAAGTCATCCATATCGGATTGCTACGGACGAATTGAAGGATTTGAAGTCCCAACTCAAGGATTTACTAGATAAGGGTCTTATAAGGCCTAATATTTCTACGTGGGGTCCTACGATTTTGTTTGTAAAGAAGAATGATGGGTCCTTGAGGATGTGTATTGACTATCACCAACTCAATAAGGTCACCATTAAGAATAAGTAACCTCTCCCTCGGATTGGTGAGTTGTTTGATCAAATTCAAGGTGCGAGTTACTTTTGAAAATTTGACATGAGATCGAGCTATTACCAACTTAAAATGAGTGATGAGGATTTACCAAATTTGAACTTTCGGACAAGGTTTCGGCACTATGAGTTATTGGTAACTTCTTTTGGTAATACTACAGCGGCGTTTGTTGAACTAATGAATATGGTGTTTCAAAATTACCTGAAATGCATTTGTTATAATCTTCATTGACAACATATTGGTATATTTGAAGGATGAGTGTGATCATGTGGGTCATTTGAGGGTAGTATTGCCAACCCTTAAGGAAAATTAATTGTTTGCTATATTTAACAAGTGTGACTTTTGATTAAGGTCGCTTGCATTTCTTGGGTACATCATCTTCAGTGAGGGAGTAGAGGTCGACCCAAGGAAAATGGAGGCGGTGATAAATTAGCCTAGACCGTTAAATCCAACCAACACTAGGACTTTCTTGTGTTTAGCGACTTATTATCGAAGGTTTATGGATGTTTTTGCGTCCATTGCATCTCCTTTGACTTTTTTTATCCAAAAGTGTAAAAAATTTGGCTGTTCGGAGACATGTGATAAGAACATCCAATTGTTGAAAGATAGACTTACTTTCTCTTTGGTGTTGACCTTACTGGAGGGTATAAAGGGCTTTGTTCTTTACTATGATGCATGCCGTGTGGGTTTAGGTTCTGTGCTTATGCAACATGGGAAGGTGATATCCTATACTTCTAGGCAACTTAAGGTGTATGAGAGAAACTATCCCACTCATGACCTTGAGTTAGCGGTTGTGTATTTTCTTTATAAATATGGAGGTATTACTTGTATGGGGTTCATGTTGATGTCTTTACAGACCATAAAAGTCTCAATATGTCTTTGCCCAAAAAGAGTTGAACCTCTAGCAAAGGAGATTGTTAGAGTTGTTGAAAGACTATGATATGAGTGTCCTTTATCACCCCGCCAAAGCTAATGTGGTGGCGGATTCCCTATGTCGTATGACTATGGTAGTGTATGCCATATTGACGAAGCTAAGAAGGTTATAGCGAAGGAAGTTCATAGGTTGGATGGGTTGGGAGTGGGGTTGGAAGGTTCTCTTTATGGGGGTTCTATAGTCCATCATAACTCCGAGTCATCTGTAGTGGTTGAGGTGAAGATCAAACAACACCTTGATCAACCATTAATGGATTTTAAAGAATCAGTTCTCGGCAAGTTAAATGAGTCATTCTTATTAGGGGGATGGTGCGTTAAGGTATGAAGGGAGATTGTGTGTTCCCGATGTGTATTGGTTGAGCTATCGTATCCTTGAGGAATCCCGTCGGTCCCGCTACTCCATTTATCCGGGTTCGACAAAGATATAGCATGACCAACGGGATATGTATTTGTCAGATTGTTTGAAGAGGGACATAGCAGAGTTTGTTGCTAAGTGTCCAAATAGCCAACAAGTAAAGGCTGAACATCAAATGTCGGGTGTCTTACTACATGAGATCCAAATTCCTACTTTTAAGTGTGAAGACATCATTATGGACTTTGTAGTTAGTTTGTCTCGGACTCAAAGGTCATATGATTCTAAATGGGTTGTTGTGGATAGGTTATGTAAGTTCGCTCGCTTTATACCCATCATGTCTACTTATTTGGAAGAAGATTATGCTAGGATCTTCATAGATGAGACTATGTATTGCCATGGTACTTAATTATATATCATATCAGATTGGGGTGCACAATTCACATCTTTGTTTTGGATGTCGCTCGAAAAAGGGTTGGGTACTAAGATCAAGGTGAGTACCATTTTTCATCCCCAAACGTATGTTCAAGCAGAATACACTATTCTAACCCTTGATTATATTCTTAGGGAATGCATTACTGATTTTAAAGGGAATTGGGATAAGCATTTGCCTTTGGTGGAGTTTTCTTATAATAATAGCTTTCATTCATCCATCTCCATTACTCCCTATAAAGCCTTGTATGGTAGGAGGTATAGGTCTCCTAATTGATAGTTTGAAGTGGGTGAGCCTTTGCTTCTTGGTCCCGATTTGATCTATAAGACCTTAGAGAAGGTTCATGTCATAAGGAACCGGTTGTTAACGGTCTATGGTCGGAAAAATTCTTATGATGATCATAGGAGAAGGGAATTGAAGTTTGAAAAGGGTGATAAGGTCTATTTGAAAATTTAACCAATGAATGCGGTGGTTACATTTAGGAAAAAGGGGAAATTGAGTCTTCGTTATGTAGGTCCTTGTGAAATTTTGCAAAGAGTTAGTAAGGTGGACTATGAATTTGAAATCCCTAGTGATTTGGTTTTTCAGTTCATCTGGTTTTCCATATATTTATGTTTAAGAAGTGTATCGATTATCCCTAGTTCATTTTTCTTATAGAGGTTCTTTGTGTCAAGGATAACATCTCTTATAAGAAAGTTCCGGTTCAAATTATTTATAGGCATGTCAAGAAGTTAATGAACAAAGAGGTGGTTTCCGTGAAATAGTTATCGAAAAATCGCCTAGGTGTTCCACATGGGAGGCCGAGGCCGGCATGAAATCCTTTTACCCTTATGTTTTTGGTAATTGAGGTTAGTCATTCTTTTTAAGAATATAAACATGACTAAGAATTGAAGTTTCTTGATTTTTTGGTGATTTTTTGCTAAATATGCATTTTTTGATACTTCACAGTGAAGTTACGGTGACTAATGTCTTTGGACCTGGAATTTTTGTTCTTCTTGTTTTGAGTTATGTGGTCTATATTTTGATGGAGAGTCTTTATGAAATTATACATATAACATGTTGATAAGTTGAACTTTGTGATAATTGACTCATATAATGTATGTTGAGCTCATGTGTGTTGTGAGAAGGAATTTCCTCATAATGAAGTGTTTTGAGCCTTATTTGTAGTAATTAGAGTTTTACAATTTCCTTTTTGAAATGACATGATTCATGTTGATTTGATATTATAGATTTATTGGGCTGATATTCTTGAGTCTATTCCTTCCTTCTAAAGAGTTTTAGTGTCATTCGCGGAGGAATGTTCGTAGGGGGGAGGGAATAATGTAATACTTCAAAAATTCAAGACGTGTCGTAAATCATTACATAGGTGTCATGAGTTTTGAGTAGTGTTTTTAAGCCCATTTTATTGAATATAACTCATTTAGGAGGTTTAAGAACCAGAACGTCACAGAACGTCCACGATGTCCAGAAGATTGTTCAAAGGGGTACTAATGTGCCTTAGCCTATTTGACTAGATTTTAGGAGTCCAAAATAAATGAGGAGTGGTATAAGGGTAGCTAATAGGTGTTATATTTGTTTCATTGTTGAAAATTACGCGTAAAAATCCCCAAGGACAAACCAAGGGCCCTTGAGGAGGACCCCTTCAGGTTGAGGCAACATTGCCTGAGCAGTGTGCATCGACGACGAAGGCAACGGTCCGTGTATGGACTGACGGGGCGTTGATTCCACTGTTGTCCCATGCTTAGCCAATATAATGAATCCCCTCACCTTCACAATCTCTGAACTTACGTATTAAGTGCAGGACGGAGGGGGCACTGCGTTGATTCACAGATTGCCCGTTGGCGGGGTTCCATCTGTGAGAGTATTGAGTTTGTTACACGTTTTTAATTATGATGATTTAGTTAATTAATTGTTTTAGTGATTATTTACGGACTAACGAGATACTAATTAACTAATTTAACTCCCATATAAAGTCCCTAACCCTAGTTAGTCTAATTACAACTCTCAATACAAACTTTCTTCCTTCTCTCTTCTTTCTCTATACTTTAGCTCACCAGTGAAGACTATTAAGGAATGGGGTTTGCAGGATTGAAAGGGACGAATTCACAATAAATTCTCCATCAAACATTAAGGTATGTTGTCTAGTTCACCTTTGAGACTCTTTTGTCAAAGGGTTCCTTCAAAATGGATTTCAAAAGTTGAGTTTTCTTGTGGGTTTCATTCAATTAGGAAGTTTATGTTGTGAATTAAGATTTTTATGGTTTCTTTAGGATATAATTGATATATTAACCTATAATTTAAATTGATTATGATTAATTGCCATGTTTTTATTCAGATTGATGAGTATGATCTTTAACCATTAACCCTAAGTTTGATCTTGATGTAAATTAGGTTGTGATTGATTCAATTGTCTTTCTTATGGGTTAGATCACTGTTAAATGACGTAGTTACAATAGTCATTAAAAACATTGGTGAATTGTAGTCTTTTATTCTAGTCTTGAAAATATTATCTAGGTTAGAAGGTGAGTTGTCCTAGGCATCTTATTATATATTATGATCTAGTATTGAATTGTGCTATAGTGTATATTCTATTTTTGTTATTATGTTGAATATTTAATTATGACATTGAACATCTAAATTGGATTGAATTTAGGGTTTATGGTAAGTCCTTGATGATAAACTACAAGGAAATTTTTGTATGTCTTCGAATCTCTATCTTTACTTCCAATTTTCACTAATTGTGGTTAAGTCATGATATTATATTGGAGTATTCCTTGTATTAGGATTGATATTGAAATATGTTGATTTTTGTTATGACATTTTTAAGGTATAAATATTATAAGGGTAGTGATGTATACAAACGTGCCTTATTATGAAATTTATGTAAAGTGTTAACATCACCTATATGAAATGTGATGAAAGGACATATACTCATACAATTCTTATTGAGCGATTGATGATGATTATTATACAAGCGGTAGACTCTATGACCTAAGCTAATCTATGATTGATAATTAACGGCTTAAACACATTTCACAAAGTGACACTAGCACAGCATCGAGAGAACTAGATTCAGGAGTGTCCCTTCCCACATAGGGAATGTAGGAGAACTAAATTACTCTTGAGATTTGGGTCTATACTACAAGGTGAATAAAAAGGGTACCAAATATATCTTCTAATTCATGAACTATATTGCCCCATAGGAATACTAGGTAGTGGATCCACGTAGTTGTAATGCTTTATGTTCTGTTACTACCTTGGCAAGTAGTCCACCTTCTTTCGGTGTAGGGTTTAATGATTCCGGATTCAACACTAGATCATGTGGTCTCTGTCGGTTATGGAAATTTTTTCCTAAAAGGTATAATGAATTAAAGGATTGAACTCTAACTAGGATGACCTATGGGGTCTAGCTTAGTCTAGGTAGCGGGTGGACATTACATATGGATTACACTACGTAGACTTGAAGGGAGTCTTAAGAGGATGGTCATATATATATTTATGATATAATGATATATGAAATGTACATGATGTACTTGCACATTGGTGATACTATATGTTGGTTAGTTCACTCATGAGTATGCATTGGGTTATATTATTAACATAAGACTAAGTGTATATCTAAATGTTATATTATGTGAAGTTGGAAATTGGTGATGGTTTCTTGATGAGGATACTTGATTGAGTAAGGTTATGGGCTTTGCTTGGTCATTGCAATTGTTGACTTAATAAGGATTCATGAGTAGTTGTCATGCTTAGTATGACGTGATTAACTCTAAACCATATTTGTGATGTCATTCTTGATGGTAGGGTTGTAGTAAATCATGGGTTGAAGTATGTTGGGATGCATATTACTTGTAAGAGTTAGTAAGCATGTTTGATTGATTGGTATGACTTGCTTAGTTATGCATGACACTCTTAAACATGTAAAATGGCATGTTTTGACTAAAAGACCCTTTTTAGCATGTTTTTACAATATATGTGCATATAGTCTCATACTTAGTAAATGTGGAGTACTAACCCTATTTAATTCCCTTTTCCCCAACATTTTTACGTTTGGGTTGTTGAAGCACTTCGGAAGGCGACATTGAAGAAGGCTAGCATTTCCTTATTCATCAAAGTAGCGTAGATTCTCAACTTTTGTGGGTGATGTCACTATCTAGCTTACAAACTTGTTATGAGTTTAACACTCGTTTATTTCTTTCATTTTCAATTGACTACTACACTTTTGTATGACCTATATATGGTCTTGTAGGATTGATGTAAGGGCTATGACCAAATTTTATTTACTCCAAATAGATTGTCATGAGATGAGACGACTTTTATGAATATGATATTTTCTATTATTAGTGTGCAATAAGTAGAAGGTTATGTAACCTTCCTATACAAAGGGTCTGTGTATGCTCGATATGATTATATTATGTGTATGTCGAGTTCTATGTAAACCTCCAAGTAGATGTAATGAAAATTTTTGAATTATTTTCGCAATTTCAAACTATAAATGTAATTACATGAGACTAAGAGGATAGTATTTGTCGTTAAAGAGGACGAAGATGCGGGTTACATCTAGGGAGTAAACCTGGATGTGACAATCAATACGTGATTGTGATGCTCTTCCAACGTGAAGCCTATGCCTTGTTTCCTATTCTAGCTATAATCTAGGCTTTATGGATAATGTTATGAGAATGTAAATGATTATATTGACTTTAGGTTTATGTGCTTCCTGTAATGAGGTCCTACAATGTTATAGGTGAAGTAAAGTTAAGGTAGGTGCATAAATACTATAGCTTACAGTAAAGATGTTGTCAGTCTTGAATAAATGTGTCTTATGCTATCTTATCCATTCAATGTGAAAGTATGTGATGTATCATTAACTAGGATGACTTTATAGGTGCACTAGTACCGGAAAGGGTATTGGACCTTGGCTATGCATTGCAGATGTGTACCTGGATAAGATAGTTCTTAGGTTTGTCTTCAAAGTACATGAATATGAATGTGTGAGCATGTTATAAACATGTCTTATATGCTATGATGTGAAGTATATGGTATGATAAAGTATGATTATACCTAGAGTCTAAATGTGTTTGTATGAAATGATTGCTCATGTAGTTACACTAGTACACTCATTCACGAACGAAATTAAGGATGAATATATGTGTGGCCATAACTTGTTATATGAAAGGATTGCTCAGATATAAATATACACACACACATAAAAGATGATCTAGTAAATAGAGTGGTCTTGAAAGGTGTGCTCCAGTGTAACCTAATATAGATAGGTGTTTTACACATGCAATGTCCATGTGAAAAGTTTTCTCACATTATTCAAGTTGATGAACTCTCATCTATGACCGATGTGCTTAGAATATGAGGATTTAACTCTCCTAAGCCTAATATTTTACAAAGTACTGCAATAATGAATTTCAATAACAGGGAAATGTGCTTAGCACCGAGTGAACTTGAAGTTGAGGATGTCCCTTTCCATTAGAGGAAGGTAGGTCACAATAGACCTCATGAGGAAGTTAGCCTCATAACCCAAAGGGCATAGACTGATGTTTCCATAGTGGATAACTATTATGCCCCATCTGGCATGAAGGGGGTTTCAACATATACCTCCAAGTTCCATAATTATGAGTTCCACATAGGATCTGGCAAGTGGATTCACTTAGTATGCTATCATGTGTTAACGTTCTACATATGCAAGGTAAGGAAACCTTCCATCGGTGAGAGGCTTTACAACACCAAATTCCATGTTTAACACCCATGGTCTTAGTGACTACTAAGGATATACTTTCCCTAAAGTAATATTGACAATGTAAGTAAAGTAAAGGACCCTTACTAGGATAACCTAAGAGATGGTACATATGATGGATAAAAGTAATGGAGCAACCTAAATATTGCAGAAGTAGCTACCTAAGAGAGTCCTAGGATGGTGCTCTAATGTATGTACATATGTTTATGGTTCTCTTGCATGACATTGTCTTAGTGTGTAAATGATATATGACTATGTCACTAAGGTCCTACTTAAATTGTATGTAGTTAAATATAGTATTATGTTTTGTATATGAAGTATATGTTAAGTCTTACTATGTATGTGTGAGGTTATGGGGCTTCGCATGTACATTGCACTAGTAGACTTAGATTGATATTGTGAGTGTGGTTTTGTAATATTCTATGTGAGGTAAAATAGGTATGCATGCATAATGACTAGAGCTCACCGTAATGTCCTTATGCTCTAATCTTAAATGTGTCGATAATGTATTATACATCTATGATTGTATGTGTTGGATTATATATGTTGTATTTATGGTTTACCTTCGCACCTTAAGGTGATGCATTTCTGTAATGACCTGTTTAGTCGTTTTGAGCAGCAGATTTTATTCTGGAAAAACTGGCCAAGACTACGGACACCACGACGGACCGTCATAGTCACGACGGCCCGTCGAGAGTGTATCGTTTCAATATACTTAGGAATTCTGAAATTGGGCACTGAAAATCGACTCTCTGTAAATTGTGACGGACCTGCAGTATGGACCGTCACATCCACGACGGACCGTCTTGAGCTCCCATTGCAAAACACT
>CM064970.1:25692719-25879718 GCA_032847665.1 Solanum chilense
AAATACTCTTAGTTTAGTAATTTGAGGATAGATTTTCTTGTGATGATGACTTCCGGATTTTGGGAATATGTATCGTATTTATTTTTCGTATTGAGTTAAGTCTTCCGCGTTGTATTTGGTTTAATTTATTTGGGTTTAGATTGGTTGGTTCGCTCACACAGGAGGGTAGTGTGGGTGCCAGTCGCGTCCCCGATTTGGGTCGTGACAGTATGCATTGCAGATGTGTACCTGGATAAGATAGTTCTTAGGTTTGTATTCAAAGTACATGAATATGAATGTGTGACCATGTTATAAACATGTCTTATATGCTATGATGTGAAGTATATGGTATGATAAAGTATGATTTTACCTAGAGTCTAAATGTGTTTGTATGAAATGATTGCTCATGTAGTTACACTAGTACACTCATTCACGAACGAAATTAAGGATGAATATATGTGTGGCCATAACCTGTTATATGAAAGGATTGCTCAGATATAAATATACACACACACACATAAAAGATGATCTAGTAAATAGAGTGGTCTTGAAAGGTGTGCTCCAGTGTAACCTAATATAGATAGGTGTTTTACACATGCAATGTCCATGTGAAAAGTTTTCTCACATTATTCAAGTTGATGAACTCTCATCTATGACCGATGTGCTTAGAATAAGAGGATTTAACTCTCCTAAGCCTAATATTTTACAAAGTACTGCAATAATGAATTTCAATAACAGGGAAATGTGCTTAGCACCGAGTGAACTTGAAGTTGAGGATGTCCCTTTCCATTAGAGGAAGGTAGGTCACAATAGACCTCATGAGGAAGTTAGCCTCATAACCCAAAGGGCATAGACTGATGTTTCCATAGTGGATAACTATTATGCCCCATCTGGCATGAAGGGGGTTTCAACATATACCTCCAAGTTCCATAATTATGAGTTCCACATAGGATCTGGCAAGTGGATTCACTTAGTATGCTATCATGTGTTAACGTTCTACATATGCAAGGTAAGGAAACCTTCCATCGGTGAGAGGCTTTACAACACCAAATTCCATGTTTAACACCCATGGTGTTAGTGACTACTAAGGATATACTTTCCCTAAAGTAATATTGACAATGTAAGTAAAGTAAAGGACCCTTACTAGGATAACCTAAGAGATGGTACATATGATGGATGGAAGTAATGGAGCAACCTAAATATTGCAGAAGTAGCTACCTAAGAGAGTCCTAGGATGGTGCTCTAATGTATGTACATATGTTTATGGTTCTCTTGCATGACATTGTCTTAGTGTGTAAATGATATATGACTATGTCACTAAGGTCCTACTTAAATTGTATGTAGTTAAATATAGTATTATGTTTTGTATATGAAGTATATGTTAAGTCTTACTAAGTATGTGTGAGGTTATGGGGCTTCGCATGTACATTGCACTAGTAGACTTAGATTGATATTGTGAGTGTGGTTTTGTAATATTCTATGTGAGGTAAAATAGGTATGCATGCATAATGACTAGAGCTCACCGTAATGTCCTTATGCTCTAATCTTAAATGTGTCGATAATGTATTATACATCAATGATTGTATGTGTTGGATTATATATGTTGTATTTATGGTTTACCTTGGCACCTTAAGGTGATGCATTTAACTAAGTATCACTAAAGGGTTAGATGTATGGTTCATGAGTTAGAAGAATAAGTTCATTGTAAAGGAAATATGCTTACTACAAATAGAAAATAGGTTACAAAAATGAGACATCAAATGTGCGTTAAATGCATTGTATGATTTTATATGATATATGACTTTTGAATATTCCTATATTAAGTATGTGAATTATATAAATGCTATTGTATCAATGTTTTATAGAATTTCACAAAATGGCATACTGCATGATTTCAAGTAAATTGTCCCTTTTTAATGCACGTTTTTTCATGGGTGCCATACTCAGTGCACTCTTGTACTAACTCCATTCTTCTCTACATTTTTACACAAAGTGCAGGTTGTGGATGCTTAAAGATGTATGCAGATGATGATCATCTTTATAAGTGTTTCCCTAGCCCAAAGAAATGAGTCTGTAATACGAAGGATCTCATACTTATGGTTTACTGTAATGTCTTATAATTTGGATAGTTCAGAATCATATTGTAAGGGTTGTGTTATGATGTACTCTAATTATGATTGAGTCAAGGATGGAAAAGAGACTTGAGTTCTAAATATGTATTATTACTAATATTTTATAGGGAAAATGCATGTTACCCTCTGAACCTATGCACGAAATGACAGAGACATACTTATGCTATAATAATGTCCTATTACCCCCTGAACTTAGTTTAAAAGTAATTTTCTACCCTTTTTCGACCTAGGTGGCACTAGCTTGAAAGAAAACGTCAACAAGCATTGGGCCCACAAGATAGTGTCACCTAGGCCGAAAAGGGGTACAAAATTATAAATTAAATAAGTTTAGGCCTATAAAAGGACCTTTATATAGAATAAGCATGTCTTTGAATGATTTCGGCCACAGTTTGAGAGTGTACTTATGAATTATTACTATTATATATAAAAATTAAGTGATATTATAGCATATTATGTTCCATGAAAAGTTTTAAATTTTCTGCTAAATTTACCATGACAATGCCATGAATGATGACTATGACTTGTACAAGACCTCCGAAAGGTCAAGTACGCCATGTTACTTCTAATGGGTGTTCCCCGGTTGTGACACAAGTGTTTCATGAGGTTCTAATGTCCTAAAATGGTTCATAATGATTTTTATAAGCAGTTTCTAAAGTCTGGTGATGTTTCGAGGTCAAACGTCAATGACGTTTGAATATTTTACCTTGAAGCGTGCTAGTGATCCTTAGTGTTTTTCTTCATGTTTTACGTGTTCGTTTTTTGATGAAATTAATGTGGGAGAACCTTAACATGTATTTGAGAGTATTTGAGGTGGAAACATACGTGCCAAACTTCCCAAGAACAAATAAAAGGGTCCTTACGGAGGACCAAACCTTGGGCTAGCAAGCTGCCAAAGACAGCAGGATTTGTTCTTAGTGGGAACTAGTCTGCATCACGGACATAGTTCATGGAGGAAAAAATGATGGTCGACTTTGTGGACACAAGACATACTCTAATTTTTAAGAATTTAAATTAAAAAATCATGTGGGAGCTGCTCCTATCGCGGACATGTTTCTTGGTGAAAGTTTCGAGGAGTAACTAGAGGCGGTTAATTAACCTTTTTAAACTCCAATTACCCATTCAAATCAAAACTCCCTTGTCCAAGACAAACCTCTCAATTACTTCTCTCCAAAAACCTCCATTGATGAAACTTTGAAGCTCAAAGGAAAAAAATCAGATTTTCCATGTTTTTCTCTATTAATCTAGTGGGATTTTCTTTAAAATTAAGGTATGGATTTCATCCTTGAATCTCTTTTTCCAAGAAGCCAATCTTTAATGTGTTTTTCCAAGACTTCTCAAGTACGTGAACTTATAAATTGTAATCTAGCCATCGTTTCTTGCATAAAATGTGTTGAATCATTTTATTATGATTGAATTTATGTTAATTTGATGATTTTAGACTAAAACCTCTATGAACATATGTAAATAATGAAACACTAGTTTTGACTATTTTATGAGTTGTTTGATCATGTCTCTATACTGTTGAATTCTTCAGTATTTTAATTAGGACTATTAAATTATGAATGGACCATGCAAGAATTGTAAGTAGCCTATCCTAAATTGATGAATTCATATTGTATTATCTTTTATTCATAGTATATTGTTATTATGGGATTGAGTTTGTGACTATAGCTATTAGTAATAGCCTTTATGTATTGAGTTGGTTGAATTGGCTATGGATTGGATATGTGATATTACAAAGGTGGAATGTTGACCTAACTTTATCTATATTGTGTAGTATAGGTTAGATAATGATGAATGTATGTGTTGTCAACTTATGGTGGCGGTACTTATTTGTTATACTTGTGAATAATGTTGACTCGTCGGCATTACTTTATGAACCGTGAAACCTTGTTGTCTCGTCATAATTACTTTATGAATTATGCATTTATTATGTTGTTACTTTAATAAGTTAGTATTTGAAGATGTTAATGACTTATGTGTACATGTGAAGTCAAAGCATTAGTTCTTTTAGTGGATTATATGTGTCATTAGTACGCTATGATGATATTGTTATGGTTATTATTTTATTTTGAAGTATGATTCTTCTTGATGGATTATAGGATACTTGTCATGACTTAGATTGATGATACAGTAGTAGTGAATACGGTGACATGTAGTTGATATTGGTTGTTCCTATGTACTTCTTGAACGATCTGTTATATGTGATCTAGTAAAGTATATGTGTGTATTGTTTTTATAGAATTGTGTCCCTTACATGATACATGTAAAATGTGAATATCGATTCTTGGATTAGTATTCTAAAGCTTCTTAGTCTTTTATGTGTGATTAGACATGTGACCTTGAACATAGTTATCAAGGACCTTTATGTGGAACCTTCAACCTAGATGGAAGGTTATGATATTCCTGAAGCTGAAAGTTGTAATGGTATCCTTATTGTGTAAAATGATGGACTTAGGGTTATTTGGCGGGGCATGCTTGAAATCATCCTTTTGAATGTCATTTCACAATCCTCTTAACAATTGAAGGTATCCTTAGTGAACCCTCCTTTAAAAGGCGTAATGTGATTAGGTTATAAAGTAGATATGGAACCTCTTCATGTTCTCCTTTATTGAATCATTGTATGAGAACAAAGGCTAGAACAGAGTGAGTATGCTTTGGAATTTTCTCTAACTAAGATGACATTACAGAACGACAAAACCCTCGATTTTCCTTAACCATATGACTACATGGGTTGTGTCCTAGTTCTACCAATGGCAAATAAAACACCCTCCATCAGAGTAGGTTCATGACTCCGAATTCCACGTATAGCTAGTATGGCCTATGTGGGTTATTGTGTATTCTAATCATATGGGACATACTAGTGTTATATAAGATCTATGAAGTTTATGTAGTGGAATGGGATGTTATCTGGACATTGGAAAATTATTTAAAGATGTTAGTGTATGAGTACCTTAGGTCTTCTCCAAGAAAATTATGCGATCCTTGATTGTTGAATGTCTATTAAATGGACTAATGAAGATAATGGTTTAAGTTAGAAAGCATCTTACTGAATAAGTACTATTCTAGAATGACTTTAAGGATTGCCTAGTTAAGTTGTGAAGGGAGCATATGAATGGTCTATTCATGTCTTACTTAAGGGAGTAGTAAGAGTACTCTAGATAGAAAATTTGATTAAAGAAATCGGGATAACCTTATCATAGGTATTATATATGATTTCTTTGGTGTATATGAAGGATTGTATGGGAGGTCGCTTCATAACTAACTGAAGTGAGCCGTAGAATCACCTTTTATATGAGGCTATCATGTTTATGTGTTTTGAAGTTTTATTGGTGTTATATTGTGGAATGTGACTATATGTGCTTATGTTGGTTTAATATGAAATCTTGTACTTGTTTTATGATATTTACTCAAAAAGATAATACTTTACAAAAATATTGGTTCTCATTATTTTACTCATTATGATATACTTAGTAAATGCATTTTTCTAATTCCATACCTTTTTCAATATCGTAGTTGTCGGTGGAAGGTGAGAAGTATCTTTAACCAAAGCATGGAAACTAGGAGTCTGTCAAGAAAATTTGGGGTATGTCTTCAATTGATTCGAGAACATTACTATCTTTACATTTCTTTCACTAAAACTAATGTTATAGACATATGCTTTCTATATTTCAGATTGTGTGAGCCGTTCAAGTATTCTTGACTTGTAGATTTGTGTATGTTGAGACAAAGTATTTTGTATCGATTTATATGAAGGATGTATTAAGATGATATTCATGTGAAAAGTTTAATTCTGCACTACTTTTCACACGTGTACTAAATGAATGATGTTCTAAGGCCTTGTACAAGACCTCCTAGAGGTCAAGTATGTCGTGTATCCACCCAAGAGTGCTCTAACTGCTAGGTTAGACTTTCGGTTATTATAGAGTAGCTATTGAAAATCCATGTAATGTCTCAAAAATGACCCTACCTTAGGGAATTAAGAATCTCTCATCGGGTAGGGGTTAATACTGGGATTCCATGACTAGCTCTCATTGTCTGTGTCAATTAATGATAGCCCCACAAAAGAATGTAATGAACTTAGTATTCTAATGAGTGCACTACTTAGGGTATGTGGTTTTATTGGACGCTATTTGTCCATTTCAAAGTAGGAATTCGATGGAGTCTTGGAATGTCCTTATGAGAAAATAAATGAATGGGTCATTATGCAAATGAAGCTATGTGACTTTATGTCTAATGAATGGGAAGAATGTTTATTCTATGTCTATGATTTATGGGGTATGATGATTTATGTGTTATATTAATGAAGATTATGTATATGATGAATCTGATATTCTTAGTCTAAGCGGTCTCACAAGGAGTAATAATGTGGAGGTATTAGTATGGGATGCTACTGCCACAGTGTACTAAGTGTAACTTGGTGGTTGTATGGAAGGGTTGTACTTATGTGAAGTTCCTAAATGCTAGTATGTTCCTCTAGTGTCTTTAATGTTTGAATGTTGACTTGTTAAGTTTGATAAGGTATGCTTATATTTGGTAGTCTTATGTATAACTTAGGAGTGTGTTCAAGAGATTATATGGGCGGTTTCTTCATGTCTTACCTTAGTAAATCTTGGGAAAACTTTTGATAGGGAAATTTTATGGGAAATGGGTTTACTGTAAACTGTTATTCTTATGTTGTAATTATGGAACTTTTATTTAATGTGTTAAATCATGATGTATTTGATATTTTGTAAATATATTCATGAATGTTTTACATAAATAGCATAGAAGCATTATTTTAACATAAATGTCGTCTTTTGCATGATTTTACATAATGCAATACTAAAATGTTTGTACTATCCCCATGCTTTTCTTGTCACATCCGGGGAGCACCCCCTAGAAGTAACATGGTGTACTTGACCTGTCGATGGTTGTACACAAGCCCATAGTTATCATTCATCGCATCTTCATAGTAAATTTAACAGATATTTTAAAAGTTTTCATAGCAAATCGTATGCTAGAAACTTCACTTAATATTTATAAAATATCATATAAACATGATGATACCCTTGGACTTAAGGATTCCTTTCCTTGTGCATGGGAATCACATATCAATATTATAATTATAAAGATATAGCTTTATGCATCCATAACCTATATTTTATATAAAAAGTAGAGAAGAATGAAGTTAGTATAATAATGCACTAAGTAGTGCAACCATGCAAAAGCATGCATTTAAAAGGAACATTTTACTTGAAATAATACTTCATACATTTCTCTGAAATCTTTATCAAACCTTGATATAATATAATCTATATAATTCACATATTTCATATTTACATAATCAAAGGCCAAATATCATATAAAATAACATATCCAATTTAAGGAACCTATGAGGTTACTATACAGTGAGCTCTTTTCACATTACAGTGAGCTTTCTTTTCTTTTCCTCGTTAACCTCCCAAGTAACCCTCTAGTGATGCTTGGTGCAACACATCACCTTAGGGACACAAAGAAAGCATACATACAACCTACATAAACTAACACATAACAGCATAGAAGCATATTAAATCATAGACACACTAAGTCAAGACTCTATTGGCTTTACAATAAGTTATATCAATTTCCACATGTATTAACTTCACATCAAAGAAATCATTGCAAGGCCTTGTCCTTGACCATAATCTTAGTCTACTAATGCAATGTATTTATGCATCCCCATAAACTCACACATATTTAGTAAACCCATCATGAGACTACAAACCCTAATATTCAACTAATTCATCAATCTAGTAAGTCAAGACAACTTCATTCATTGAAAGCAAGCCCTTAATCATATGGTCATTAATACCAACATAATGCATATAAGAACACAAATACATCACATAGGTTCATTAGGACTCATACTATGCATTTCATCAAAACAAGTAGACAATTACTACAAAGTCATGCATAAGAACAAGAACACATCACATAGGTTCATTGGCACTCATACCATGCACTTCATCAAAACAAGTAACAATTACTACAAAGTCATGCATAAGGAACATATACATAGATACATGCAGTAGGACACCTTTCTTGGAATTCCCTGAAGAGCCACTTGCACATTGGATAGGTGAAGTTCCTTACACCCCACCCCCCCATAGTAATTAACTACCCATAGGTTATCCTAGTTAGGGTCCTTACTTTATTTCCAGTGTCCATCTTACTTTAGGGAAGCTACGACTTAACTGACACTAAAACTATGGATGTTAAACATGGAATTTGGTGTTGTAGAGCCTTAAACCAAAGGAAGGTGTTCTTACCTAGCCTAGGTAGAACATTAACACATGCTAGCATCTTTAGTTGATATAACATTTCTATATCTTATGTGGCAAGCATAGTTTATAGATTTTAGGAGACATCATCAAAACATCTCTCTACACCCTTTTTGGGTCGTGAGACTATCCACCCCATGAGGTCTATGGTGACCTACCTTCCTACAATGGGAAGGGACAACCCTCATCTTCAAGTTCACTAGGTGCTAATCTAAGTTCTCTTTTTATTAAAAAGCCTTTAGTATAATTAGTTTTTAAAATTAGGCTTAGGATAGTCATCCGCTCATATGCTTAGCTCATAATTCATAGATGTGAGTTCATAAACCTAAATCATGGGAGAAATCCTTTAACATGGACATAACATATTTATTATCACTATCTAGTTAAGGATACCCTTGAGCACACCTTTCAGGGCCCCTATATTTACTAGACTATCATTCATGTGTGTGTGTTTGCAAATATGTGTGAACTCCTTTCACAAAAAACAATTAATACGACACATGACCATACATTCTTATTCATGCACATAGAAACCAAAACTAAGAACTATCCTATCAAGCCACACATGTGTAATGCATAGGCACGGTCCCATACCCTTGCCCATTCTAGTAAATCAATCAAGTAATCCTTGTTAGAGAATCACATATCATACTCTTAGAGACATATTCTTAACATGCATAGCAGTAAAAGCTTGTTAATATGAGTACAATCTTTCATTAGACACTATTAACCTTTACACATTGTAAGGATGCATGTAGAGTGGGTGTGGGTGTGAAATGGTCCACATGATCACATAATGGATATCAACAACACATTGAGGTAGCCACAATCTTAGGAATAGAATACAATTTCAAGCATAGACTACACAACACACAATAGCATAGGAGACAAGTCAACTTGATATTACACGACTTCTAACTTTTCCTGTTCATGAATTCACATAGGGGTACATAGCTTAGGTATTATTAACCATTTTAACTCTTCAATGGAAGCACCTACATTTTACCCCATCATAGGTATACATACACATGCTTATATAATAGTCATACAACGTATATGACAACTACAATAGTGAAGTAGGCATAAGCTTCACATAGTGTAATCTACGTAACCAAACATTCTAATATTCATCAATTTGCCTTCAACGCCATAATAAACACATATATAAATGGACAATTAATAAAAATTGCCTCCATAAGTGTACCATACCACAAAATGACATAGAACGCATTCATCAACTACAATAATATAAAAAAGTAGACGGAAAGAGACATTCATACAAATTCATGAACCTTTGATCATCATTGATCAATAAACCTTTTAATCATCAATTAAATATAGGTAAATAGATAAATGAACATTTAATCATGAAATAAACCATGTACAAGTTGTAACAAGATCATATTATAACATAATACAACGCATCACATATATACTAAAAGTAGAGAGTCATAGATCGTTTTTTAGTATTCTCTACTTTGATTAACATCCATAATATACCAATAATACAAACTTAGGGAAGTAGCTAAATATATAATAAAACAAATCTAACTCGTGCTTTATCTACCCTAGAATTAAGATCACATAATGTACATTTTTAACATTCAATTCATAGGATAGAAGAACATACACCAATTCATTCCAAGACTCCTTTAAATTGATAACCAAAGATTCATACCCAAAATTCACTAATAACTTCAATAAAGAAAGTAAAAGAAAAAACAAAACTTAAGAAAAACCTACAACAATTGACATAAGCTCGATATTACAGTGAACATGCTACATTTGGAATCCATGGAACGTAGATGAACATAAGATAATCCAACCTTGATACTCATTGATCAGTATAAACAATTAATATTTAATATTCATGTGAAGAAGTAACTACGATTATGCTTACTCAAACGAGTTCCACAATTATACATTATACAATTAATGTTAAAGTGATAGCATAGAGGCATAGACTAGTCATGTTCAACTCATCATACATTGAACCACATAGATCCTTCATCATCAATAAATGTCAATAACAATAGACATAAGTGATTCACCGTAATAGAATCACAATTAAACAAATAACAAGCCACGATCACAAATGCCCATGCAAGGGGAAACCCATTTGCATTAGAAAAGTTCTATAAAGTTTAGCTTGTAGTATGTGACGCTATCTAGACAATCCACAATAAGATTTTAACATGTTAGTGGGAGTCCGTAGGTCTTCTCCAAGACCATTACTTGAATGTCCTCTGTGTGATGAACTCTTAATGAACAAATGAAATAATGTCTTATGTTAGAAAGCATGTAAATGAATAAGTACCTAATCTTGCGTGACCTAATGATTCCTTAGTTAAAGTGTGATGATGGCATAAGGGATGATTCTAGTTAGGGAAGTTGGTTGATTCTTTAGGCATGATATAAACTTAAGAAGTCTTAAGCATTATTGAGCTAACCTTCAAAAGAGTGTATAGTTGTTCTCTTCTAGGAGTACTTCAGCTAGTATTTCGATAGCCTTGGTATGTGGAATGACATATTTTACATGTTACGTGGTTTGGTGTCTTGAAAGTGTGTATGTATCATTATAAGTAGTCTTGAGGACCATTTAGGCATGCTTAGAGAGGGTGTATGGGCGGTCTCTCTTTGTGTTGCTTAAGTGGGTCTTAGGATAGCTTTTAGTAGGCAATTTCATGTTATAAAGTGTATATCGGGAAGCTAAGAAGCTTCGCTGTATAGTGAAGGAACTTCACTGTAACTGTGATATAGTTCAATGTAAAGATTTCTAAAAATGTTTTAAATTGACTGTTATTTCTAATGTGTTTCTACGTTCATAAATGGTATTCATATCAAAAGATGCATATTTCCAATAAATGTCCATTTTCATGATTTTAATGCATTATGTCATAGTTAGTGTTGACACCCAATTTTGACCCTCTCGATGATAATTAGTTTTTGAGCTTCATCAATCTAAAATAATTCATTTTATAAAATTTTAAGAAGAATATAAAGTTCACTAATTATTTTAAATAAATTTTCAGCTTCAGAATTTTTTTTTTTGTAATACATGCCTTATATAATTTTGTAAATAATTAGTATATTTTATAAACCTTTCCAAAACAATCTCAGAAGACATTAATTTTTAGTATGTTTTATATTAGTTTAGTTTTAAATTATAGTTCTATTTTTAATCAGTAACTCACATTTTAATTAATCATTGTATTTCATTAGCGTTAACAAGCTCGTTAATTATTTATATAGATTCACCTTTTATTGTGGCCAAACTCGTCGAATTTGACTAAATTGTAATTAAAAAAAGGTTTAGGGCATCTATTTCCTACCATTTTACTTCAGCCATCAGAAAGGAAATTTTGGGCCTTCCAATTATTGCCAACAGCCCCACCTTCCCCTCTATAATCTAATACATACTCTCCAAGAAGCGCAATTTCAATTCAAATAATAGCCCACCTTACCCTTAACCTCTCGCCCCAGCCAATTTTTTATTAATCCCCTTGACCCAGTCCAAACATTTCTTTAGTAGGAAACCCAGTTAGGAGTAGTAGCTTCCCAAAGTTTGATGAAAAGCAAGAAGAGACGCGTGAAAGCCACCGCTTGACCCCGTATGCTCATCATCGCTCTCACGCGAGGGAGAAGATGGACGGGAAAATCGTAACGACATTTGTGAGTACAGTGGCGCCCTGATCCTCTTTTGTTTTCTACTTCACGTTGCCTTCAAGCTCGTACGACTGCAGCAACTTTGGAGCCATGTGAAATAGCACTTCAAGCTAGAGATGCGGCCACGTTGATGCCAAGGACAAGGAAATCGATCTGGACCGTCCTTTTCCCCTTTCAGAATCGGTTGAAAATTTCAGAACTTGCTTCCTCAAAAGGGTGAGAAAATTCAAATATGGAAATTGGTGGGACTGAGATCAGCTTGCCTACTCCTCGAACCTTGTTTACATACCTTACTTTCCAATATATAATTTCCTCATTTCGATGTGGAAGGGGGAGAAAAAAATTTGTTATGAAATTTGGAGAAAGAATATTTGAAGAAATTGGTTTGAGTTTGAGAGGAACACAATAATTACGACCTACAATGATTAATATCAAATATATGGATATAGGTATCACTGGATATAGTTAGTTGTCCGTGTACACTGATCCGTAAGAGGTGAACCATATTCAATATTAGTGTCTAGTATACTATATGGATGCTGATTTGAATCACCAGTAGTTGTTGTTTACATTAAGGACAGTGCACTATCTTTGTGTTTGGTCACTCAAATATCATGAATCTATTTTCGCTTATATGGTATTTTGTTGATGGTTTAATTTCAGGTATGTTTTGTTTTGGTACTGATTATTTTTTTTTTTGAGCTAGATGCATTTTTCGTGTGGATAAGATAATGAGCTTTTTTTTCGTCACTTTCTTCTATTTCAGTTTTTATCAATTTCAGTTCCTTGGTTTTGGTTGTTTGCGTGAATTGATTGTCACAAAGTTTTATTAATCACTACTCAAGTTTAAATCTTAAAATCAACTGATGAGACTAGCATGGCTATAGTGTTGTCTCATACTTTTCTAATTGCTTTTTTCCATCAATTTTCTGGCTTGTATTTTATTTATTCTTTATGACTTGTCAAATTTTCTTTTGTGTTCAAGCTCTTCACTTTTTCAGTTTAAAATGTGTATATTCACTAATTGTGTAAATAAAAAATCTGATTTTCCCATTTTCCTTAAAAGTATTAAAAAGGACGTATTGGTGTTAATTTCACACATATTTTTGGCTGGATAATTTGTTATTTTTAGTGATATTTCCCTATGCGTATATACATATGTACATTTTCCCTTTTTTCTTTTCACTTCTCCATTTTGAAATGATAGGTTAACGTCTAGATTTTTGTTCTTTGTGTTTGGTGCTTGTCTACTATTATCAAGTCGACGTTTGTCATCATTGTGAAGCATCCTTCTAAAGAATTAGTTGAGTCGGCATAGCATTAAGCCAAAACTTTAAGATTTGTATAACCTCTCTCTGTTACTTCGTTAAAACATTTTTTGGATTATATTTTCTTTTTGGGAATTAGTTTTCGTAAATGTCGACAACCCGTTTACTTCATGGTATTTGATTCCCTTGTTTTTTTTACTTCATTGAATGAATGAATTAGCACGTCAATATTTCGAGTTCTTGTCTTGAGTTAGTTATTTGTTTTGAGTCTGTGTGTTGTACCTCATCTTATCCTATGTCAACTTCTTTTATAACAAAACGAAATCATTAAATAGGAAGATCCAAGTCGTTGTTATTGTTGGAACCTTTCTTCCCCTCGTCTATTTTTTTCTTCTGGTCATTTTTCATTCTCGTTTGCTCGCTTGGATATTTAAAATCTCTTTTCTCTCTTTTTTTATAATTCAAGCTCCAAAAGATCTTTAATTTAGTACTGTTAATATCATTCTTTCTTCTAAAAAATTAAATATATCAAGAAATAATCCTGAAAATCGGCATATGTAAGTGTATTGTTCGTAGTATATTAAAGATGTATTTGAAATTTTGTTGAGCTATTGTATGTTCCCTATGACTCTTCTTCCTTTTGTTTTATGTTAATTTGACGATTATAAATATACCATAATGGTGTCTTTTGTTTAGAATATTATGTCATGTTGAAAATACAAAAAGCGTGAGTATGTCAAAATTTTCGGCTTTCTCACTTCACTGGAATTTGAGTAGAATGAATATTTTCTTTACGGCAAGGAGACGTCCTAACATCTTATGTATATGTTTTTCTGGTATGAACTGATTGGTTGCTGAAGTTGTGTTGAGGCCACCTCTTTCTAATTTGTATTTTTTCCTTGTTTTAAATATAGTTGTAAATAATTACATTAAGTCGGTAACCATAATCCATACATATTAATCTTTCCATAGCGTCATTGTATTATGTTGTCATGTATAGTAGATAAACATGAGCATCCAGTTTTAGTGGTTAGCATTATTGTTGGCATATCTTCTCATGAAATAAGTTGGTTAGCATTTTTTGTTGTTGTGGATTTTAGAGATTCAAATAATAATCCAAACAATTGTTACATTGTCCTTAGTGAGATGGGCCTTTTTTTTTTTATTTGGTATCCTCCCATCTGGATCTATTATTTGATATATTTAGTTTTAGGGGGCTGTTGTGGCTTGCTTTAAATATATTACAATTTTATTACTGCTATTAATCCTTATTTTCTAATTTTTAGTGCATGTCGATATACTCGAGTTCACATCAAACTCCCACTTTTCCTTTACCTTTCGAGAGTCCACAAAGCCTCAACTTCCCTTATTCGACTCAGCCGTCCAATTAAAATTGACAAACCAATCTCGAATTGAATGAATTCGAAATGGATGAAGTGAAGAGATAGGGTCATAAATGCCCAAATTTATTATTTGAAACCTTGTATTTTATTAATTTTGGTCCTAATCCCTTGTCTTTGACTTTTGATCATTATATGAGTAGTGTAGAACATGTACGATTTGAATGGGCATAAGGCCCAACACAAAATAGGTACAAATATCGGTCCGGGCGGACAGAAACCGAATTTGGACCCAACTCTTTCTCTCTCCCTCTTTCACTTTATATCTTATGTGCTTTCTTATTTTTGTCGTTAGTCTTAGGATAAAAATTTGAATCCCCTCAAGACGCCACCCCGTTTTTAATCACTAGTTTAAATTAATCAAGTATAAATAAACTTAAAAAAATAAATTTTTCTAATTTCACGTAGATAGTAAAATTAATAGTTTACTTTCAAAAAAACTCTAAATAATTATTTACCTCATATTAAGTTATATCTTTTTAGACAAATAAAGTTAGTTGTCGGATAACAGTATTTAACGGATATTTAAGGTGCCTTAAATACCTTCCTAAAATATAAATTGGAATCACCGAACCCCCTTAAACATTTTCAACAGGTTTCCTGTTTTACTCTATTGAAAAAACAAGTTTTGTTTATTTTTCGTCAAAAATTAAGTGGCCACTCAAATAAGTCAAAAGATTATAAAACAATATTTTTTTGAAAAATGAAATAAAACATAATGGTGACTCCTCTGGCGAATTAGAGGATTTTGACCTTAAAACTAAAAAATTTTAGCTTCGTGAAATAATTGCTTACTTGTTTCTCGATCGTATTGTTAAAATAGTCGCATTTTCATGACGTTCTTTCCGCGAAAATTCATATAGTTGCATTAGGATAAAGTAAGCTACGTGGCTTACCACAACTTTTCTTATAAAATACCAAAATATTTATTTGGAAGTAATGAACGAATAGTTGGCTTGTGGTCATCCAACCTCGTTTGTCTTCCTAATCTGATAACCGTCACTTTTGAAAAAATTCTACTCAACCTAATATAGAGAGAAACCATAAGTGAATCAAATCATTAGCCTAAAACGGCTTGATACCAAAGGCGTATTAAGTCCATTAGTTAAAACCGCCAAAATTATATAAAAGGTCTCCGACCTCACGACATATCATTTTGCTTGACATTTGAATGATGTAAATGTGGCACATTGCGCACAAGGCTTGAAAGAAGAGTGAGAAAACAATAATATATATTAATCCCTAACAAACCTACTATTGAGAATATCATAGACCCGTTCGGGTCAGGAAGATATTACACTTACTGGTTCCAAGAATCTAGCGTAACATTCAGGGATCTCTATGTTAGATTTTGACATGCAAGATTTTATGCAAATTGTAACCAAGAGTTGAAAATTACTTAAAGAGAATTGAACGAGATCCGACCTTTGGTATTTGCCGTCACATTATTGGGAATAGTGATCCTTACACACAGTCTAGCTTAAGTATCAACACTCGAGGGATAATGCTTGCACTCACTTTGTTCAATGGGTTCTAAAAACAAGGAAATCAAAGTATTATCCTATGGACCCAGTCATACTGTAAGGCTTGTATCGGGCCTTAAGGAAATTCAAAGATGAACACTACTACTTCAAACCATGAAACATGCTCCTTTCAATGGTAGTCGAGTTATCTAGCAAAAGGGCATGAAACTCAAAAATTGATTACCTATTATAATAGGAACATTCTTAGAGAATTGAACGATATGTTGTTTTAAGCTTATATGGAGAATCAAAGAGGTAGAGAAAGATGGGCTCAAATGTTTTCCAAACTAAGCGAATAAGATCTCCAATGGATGCTCGATCGCTTCATCTCGAGAGAGGTTATTGTGGGGGCCGTAAATAACTCATAGTTCCACTAGCAAGTATTCGGGGAATCTTTTCTTTCGCACCCTTCCCAGTCATACGACTTTTTGGGAGTAGGAAAACCACACCTCGAGAGGCGTACTATAGCACCTATGTGTATTATATTGGGGATGACAGAGTGGATGACACTGTAGAAATATTGAGGGAATGGAAACGAGCCAAGCGAATAAAAAAAAACACCATTTCTCCCAATGAGTTTGATGTTGGGTATGATGAAACTTATAAGGATTCGCGGAAAAAAGCATACAATGTATCTCCTCTCTAGTCCTGAATAGTTATCGTAGTGTAGAAGAAAAAGAGTCCAAAGTTGTATCGAGTTAAGACAGGTAAAGTGTGAAGCCCAAGAAATGTACGCAAATTTCATTGAAAATCAAAATGCTCTTGAGAAGACGACATAAGAATTGGAAAGGTTAAGACACGATTTTGATGAGTTTACGCATGGGATAAAGAGAAGATAGAGGTGATGCACTACGAGTATTAGGAAGAAAAAGGACGCCGGACCGAGGGTTACCTGTTGATACTACGATGCATGTTTCTGTAGTACAAGGCTCGGGAAAACAGCGGAGAAGCAGGGCCATCAGGGACAACATAGTGCATTTTGCCCCTTCATGGGTTTTTCTATATGTATTTTGTCATTTCTGTATTTTTAAATAGCCCCTGCGTGGGTCTATCAATTTTGTATCTTTTTATTTATTTTCCCTATTTATTCCCCTTGTTAACATTAACTATAAATATGTTAAATTTACTTGGGGGTTGATTAACTGTTTTAATTCCACTCGTACATTGTTCAAATGCACTAGGCCTACCCTTGGCGTAAAAGGGTCCAATTAATTTTTAGGACGCAATATATGTGTTTTTCATTTTTTAAATGATATGTTGCTTTGAATAACGACATCACAAACCCACTTCCTCTCAGATATTTCTAGAAATATACAAGTAAATACTACAAAGTCAGACAAAATTTTCTATGTCTTTAGTTTCCCAAATAAAAGAAAAATCCCATCACCAAATCATAAAAAACTACTCTCCCATCTCATGAATGGTGAGATCATAGTTATGGACAAAGAAAGGTTATCCATATTGAACCAATCGAAAAGGAGATGGTCCATAAATAGAAGTAGCGCGGAAAGCGCCTATATGAGCTATTGTTTCCTCCCGAGAACCCTGAATTGGAGAACATTGATGAAATTTATGAGGAACCCGCAAACATTCTCTCGAAGGATATCTGGCATAAGAGGAACATAAATTCACTCTCGAAGCATATCCACAAGAACGCCGAATAAGGATGGAAGCCATTTCGTACGCCCTAATTTTTTAGCATTGTAGGTCAAGGCGTATGTTGAGGCTCGTCGAAAGAGCATTTTCCCATTTGGGAACAGGGGATCTCCGCAAGACTTGTGATTGGCATCCCAACCATAAAAGGGCACATAATAGAGAAGTTCATAGAGTTTATGAATTTGGTCTGCCGTTTGCTTGATATGGAAAGTATTGTGAACAGTTCAAGTGAAAGCGTCATCATTGCATATGATGAACCGCGACTCAACATACCAGTCACTGAGAGGACTATATTATGTCGTTGCTCATTAACGCCTTTAAAGGAAACAATGTTTGAGGTCTATTTAGAATTGTTTCGAAATGGAGTCTTCACCCTTTCCTACATGGACGTGGACACATTATATTCACTTTGGTTCGAAGATCGAAAACTTTGCCCCTATCACAACGCTGCAGACCATAGTTTTGAAAAGTTTATTACATTTTACCACGACGTAGATTATCACATCAACATATGAAAGATTAAAGTTATGTTTGTTCCCCGTGGATTATTCTACAACAAGAATAAGAACGACTAAGATGGGGCTACCGTTTATCTTTTAAAAGCTTTGTTGATTTTTTTTTAATTTTCTTGTAATAGTAATGAATGAATGAATATAAAACAAGTATTTCCTTTACCGAACTACGCATGGTGTGAATTCTCCATGTGAGATACGTAGTCAGCCTTACAAGGCCTGGCATCTATCTTTCAAACTCTTCATTCTCCCCCTTTAATCCTACAAGGAAATGTGAGGTTCAGATCAACGAAAGTCAGAGAGATGCTGCAAGACGACTCTAGCTAAAAATGATTATAATTTTTTGAGATTATTCCAAATTAAATAGTACAAACTCATGCTCGTCTAAAAAATCAATATTCCCTTTGCTCGTGGATTAACAGGTCCTCAAAGAATACAACTTTTGTGTGTTTATTCGTGCTCTGTGTGATATCTTTCATTATATACTATGAACTCAAACTAACAAATTTTCCTTTGAATTGTTTTCCTCCATAAGTACATAGAAACTAGTTTGTGTCCATTAAATTGGCTAATCATCCATACTTCACTATATCTAAAGGCATGCAGATTCTTTTCCCGGCCAAAGTTAAGACAAGGTAAAGACAGTAGTGGGAGAAAACAATGAACAAATAAATCTTACTAATGTGTTGGTGGTTCAACCCGACATACCATATCAGAATGAATTGATTATGAAGTTAGTGTAGAAGATTGCTAAGATGAGAGTGCAAAAGCAAAGGAGAAAGGATCTACCTCCAACAGGTTATACAGCCAACACTGCTACTGATAGAAGGCCTTCTCTGTACTTTGCCTCTTCAAATGTGGATCTAGATCAAATTCTTCCATGTACTCCTATTCAAAATCCGTTAATAATAGACTTGACTACACAAAACTCGTAATATGCCTCCACCTCTTACAAAACTCCACCCCTCCACAAAACAACATTTCCCAGAAACCTCTCCCTCCTCAAAAATGCCCATCACAAAACAAGTTCACCACTACATTAAAAAAAAAAATACATTCCAACCCCAAATTTCTCACCACCAACAAAACCAAAATAATAATCCCCAAAAATATCTTCATAATTACCTAATTTCCTAGAATTCCAAAGTTCCTCCGCAGCTCTACCTCAACCCAGAAAAACAAACTTTTAAATTCCCATTCCAATTGAGGAAGATGTGAAATAATTTTTTCTTTACCATTATGAGGATCATGAAAAAGAGTGGAAGGCAAAAGAAGAGGCCTCAAATATAGATATAAATGAGTAGATCAAAAAAGCAATGAAGGAAGTGCAATGCATTTTTCTGACGTCACCGATTTTAACTACGAGGACATATGCATTCATTCGAATCTAGTACTCCCTGCAAGGTTCAAGATGCAAAATTTTTACACTTTTTGAGGATCATTTAATCCTCTAGCGTACCTGAGGGAATACTGTGACCAACTCGTAAGAGTTGGTAAAGATAAAGTTGTGCTAATACGGCTTTTTTGCTGATGTTTGAGTAGAGAATCTTTTCAATCGTTTACATTTCACCAGAATATGATTGTTATGAGACTAGACAGTGGCCGAGCTTGCATGCTTTTGCTATGGACTTCTTTTAATAGGTTACCAATAATGTAGAGATCGTCCCTAATCGTTATTCCTTAGAAAATATAAGACAAATGTCCAACGAAAGCTATAGAGAATTTTCGTACATGTGGACAATGAAGCAGTTGGAGTACGACATCCTATGTATGAAAAATAAATAGATAAAGTGTATGCGCATGTGCAAGAGCCCGAATACTTTTATAGAATCATATTGCTCGTTGGAGAGAAATTTGTTGACATAGACAAGGTTGGTGAGACTATCGAAGATAGGTTGAATACGTGGAAGATTTCCCCTGTTACTTCGTCGCATGGATCATCGGGTTTGTTGAAGAAGAAAAGATGAGATGTTTCTGCTGTCTCATATGAGGTTGAAGACCCCCAGATTATTATCATCCTACCAAGGTCGTCCTCGACCTTCGCAGAATACTTATCAAACTTGCTATGTGAAAGCTGGTTATCCAAATACTCCTCCTTCGATCAACCAAAATACTACCTCCACATACCAAAATTCTCCCTTCCAAATTAAAAAATTGCACCTCCTATTTACGAAAATTCTCCCCAAAGTTATCAAATTCCATCCCATATTTACCAAAATGTTGCTCCTAACTGTGCCAATGTGCAGTAAAACTACAGAACACCCAACAAGATCCAGCATGCAAAAATACCCCACGAAATCACCAAATTACGAAACAAATACTTAATAAAGAAACACAAATACCCATCTAAATACCCAAAATTATCAATAAGGGCATCATCCCCAACAAGGCAACTATGATCCCCCTTGACCCATATTCGAGAAGAGGACCCCCAAATATTTACTGCACTTGCTGAAAGCCGAATAAAGTTGTACGAGCAACTGGCTACGGCTGGAAACATTCACCCTATGGTGCCAAAGCCGGTGGATACTAGTTTCAAATACTACACCCCCGATCAAAGGTGGGTGTATCACTCCAACAAGGTTGGACATGATACTAAGGACTGTATCAACCTCAAAAAGAAGATTCAATATCTGATAGACCAAGAAGTGGTGTCTCTTGAAATAGCCGCGCCCAATGTCAACAGAATACTTTACCTAATTATGGAGGAATTAATATCAAAATGATAGAGTTGGATGATAACTGGTGCGTGACTAAGGTGATAACTCCTATTGTGCATGATGATAGAGTTGGATGATAACTGGTGCATGACTAAGGTGATAACTCCTATTGTGCATGATGAGTTAGAAAGGAATGTGGCCTCGCTTAGCATTAAAGAGAAAAAGGTGTTCGCGATCTTTACACCCACAAAGGATGTTGCCTTGCTGCAACTAGTAACTCCTGCTAGGCATAAGTTTGTTATTTGAAACACTATCACTTATGTATGACCTGATTTGGGAGGTGTTATACTATCAAAGAGTTTGATTGAAGGAAGAATAAATATCAAAGAAAGAGGACAATAAGAGAAGGCAAAGTTGAAGAATTGTGGAGAAAGATGAAGCCAAAGGACTAATCGATTGTTAAGCATTTGGAAAAAGACCGGCTAAGATTTAAGTGTGGGCCTTGTTGATGAGATCCAAGCTGCATAGGCAAGCCTTGATGAAGGCTCTGGATTACACATATGTGCCCATGGACACAAGAAGAGATAATGTAGTGGCTACGATCAACCAAGTTATCTGAGGGCATCAAATTAGCTTCTGTAACAATGAATTGCCCTTTGAAGGGAGGTCACAATACAAGGCATTGCATATCACTGTCATATGTCGTGAAAAGGACATAAATTGTGTCATGTTGAATGATGGGTCCAGTCTAATCATTTTCCCAATGTGGACTCTTAGGCAATTGAAGTTTGACTTGGGGAAGCTTGAACTAAAAGAATTCAATATACGAGCCTTCGACGATACGAAAGGACACATTTGGATCGGTGAACTTTGTCCTTTAAATTGGTCCGGCGGAGTTCAGTGCATAGTTTAAGGTTTTGGACATTAACACAAGCTATAACCTTCATCTAAGAAGACCTTTAATCAACTTGGGTGGGATGGGTCTTCTACTTTTCACCAAATCAAGAAACTCTTTTTGAATGACCAAGAGCTGGTTATTCACGCCGAAGGGAGTCACTTTTGTAGGGAGGCGCAAATATATATGAGGTCTTGCGAGGTACCGATTTCTAAACTGTAGAGTTGGTAAATGCCACTAGTGAGGATTTGTCCCTACAACCTCCTATGTTTATCGTGTACTAGTTTATTGCCACTGTGATGCTACAGAATTTGTTCGAACAAGGTTTTGATTGGAAAGAAATTCCAAAGGATTCATTGAGCCTATTCTAGACCCCGTCAAAGGAGCGAGATATGGTTTGGGGTACGTCCCCACATATGATTAGATGAAGGTGAAGAAAAACAATGATCAAGCATTGACTAAGTTGATCCCACATCTATATCGATCATTTCAAGTCTAGGAGTATGCCGATTGTGATTACCTCGGGGAAGGAATCTGCGACCTTTTTGAAGAGATCGATGCATTCATAGAGGACAAGGTCGATATAGATAGTATCCGCGATGCTATACCTAGAGAGCAGCTGCAGAATTTGACTTCTACACCAATATTTATTCCTCGATCATCTTTGTAGAAGGAAATTGTTTATGCATGTTTTGAATCGGTGGTAGTCCTAAAGAGTCCTGAGACCTACCCTTTGTGTTTTCATTAATTGATTGAATTACAAAATTTGACCCATGATGTTTAAAAAGGAAACATGGACCTTTTCCATGACCAAAATTTGCATTGTGTTCCAATTTAACTTAAATCCTCTTTATTTAAATGCTTGTTCATTTACATATCTAATGTAGTGTACTTTTATAACTTTCTAATTTTATGATTTAAGTAATATTTATTTTAAACATGCAAATTTCATGTCATGTCACGAAGTGAACGAACAAAATAAGGCAGTTGATGACGAATAATTTCGATAGTTTGAAAATCAACATAAGCCGAATTTGGAATAAACAGAAACTATAAATATGTAATACCAAGAATGTGTCAAAGAGGTCAAAATCAATGTCAACTTGAAGGAGGCTCAAAGAAAGGATATGTTTCATTTGTTTACTGAATACATTCATGTGTTCGTCTTAGACATCAGCGACATGCTAGGGCTGAGTACCAATGTGGTGTCTCACAAGTTGCCGATTAATCCAAGATTCAGATTAATGAAACAGAAAGCTCGGAATTTCAACCTTGAGTTAGGTTTAAAAATTAAAGAATAGGTCACCAAAAAAATCAAATCTCTATTAGTAGAAGTGATGCAATACCCGACTTGGTTGGCCAATGTTGTTCTTGTTTCCAAAAAGATGGGATGATCAAAATATGTGTCGATTAGAGGGATTTGAATAAAGCAATCCCAAAGAATTTTTTTTGTTGCTGAATATTCACTATTTGATCGTTAATTGTGCTAAATATGAAATGCGTTCATTTGTAGATTGTTACGCAAGTTATCATCACATCTTGATGGATGAAGAAGATGTAACAAAAATAGCTTTTATTATGCCTAGGGTGTATATCAATACAAAGTGATGCCATTTGGTCTCAAATATACTAGTGTTCCTTAAATGAGAGCTATGACGACCATAGTTAATGACATGATTCATAAGGAGATCAAAGTGTATGAAGATGATGTCATAATGAAGTCCCACTAGAGTTTGTACCACTTGACACATTTAAAAAACTTTGTCAACATTCTACATCGGTATAACTTGAAGTTAAATCATGCATAATGTGCTTTTGGGGTACCAACTGACAAGTTGTTGTGATTTATAGTCAGTAGAAAGGGTATTGAGCTTGACCCTTCCAAGATTGAGGCAATTCAAGAGTTACATCCTCCAAAGACAAAGAAAGATTGATGAGTTTCTTATGGAGGTTGAACTACATCAATAGATTTATAGCTCAATCCATCGTCTTGTGGGAGCCTATCTTCAAGATGCTGAAGAAGGATGCTATGACAAAGTTGACCGATGAATGTCACACTACTTTCGATGCCATCAAGAATTTTTTTTTCTAATCCACAAATGGTGGTTCCTCTGTGAGAAGGGAGTTCACTATTAAAAAAAATTCTGTTTCAGATAACGCATTTGGATGTGTAGTTGGTCAACATGACAAGATAGGGAAGAAGGAGCATGCTACTTATTATATAAGAAAGAGGCTCACGCCATATGAGTCTCGTTACAATCTGTTAGAGAGAACATGTTGTGCTTTAACTTGGACCGCCCAGAAGTTAGGACACTACTTGTCTTCTTATACTACATATCTCATCTTCATAATGGATCCATTGAAGTATATTTTCCAGAATGCGATGGCGCCTGTAAAGTTGGCCAAATGGAAAATGTTTTTGAGTGAATTTTGTATTGTTTATGTGAACCAGAAGCTGATGAAAGCACATTCCTTGGTTGATTATCTTGCATAAAATCCCATTGTTGAAGAGTATGAACTGCTCAAGACTTATATTCACGATTATGAAGTATCGTTTGTGGGTAAAGATATTATTGAAATATATCCGAGATGGAGATTATTCATTGATGGAGGTACTAGGGCCGCCTTAGTGTCGAAATCCGGTCAGCAAAACTGCAGTTTAATTGCATGAAAAACATGGCTGAATATGAAGCTTGTATTTTCGATTTGAAAATGGCCATTGACATTAATGTACGTGAGCTATTAGTTATTAGAGACTCAGACTTGTTGATTCATCACGATAAAGTAGAATAGACTTTGAAGATCCCGAAGATCACTCCATATGTGCAATACATACAAAAATTGTGTAGAATATTCCATAAGATTATGTTCAAACATACTCCTAGAACATATAATGTGTTGGTTAATGCTCTTGCCACAATTGTCTCAATGATTAAGCTTCTAGATTCTTATTGTATTGCTCCTGTGGATATGGGATTTATAGAATATTGGGTCCAATGTTCACATATTGAAGAAGAACAAATGGTTTACCATGATATTTTGATATAAAGAAGTATTTGGAGTCTGGGATTTATCGTGAGAAGGCGACATTTTACAATAAGAAATCGATACGCCTTATGGCCCTCAACTTTTTTCTATGTGGAGAAACCCTTTATAGGAGCACTCCAGATTTAGGTCTCCTCAGATGTGTTGATGATTTTGAAGCAGCGAAGATTACTGAACAGATACATGCTTGAGTTTGTGGTACGCACATGGAAATACACACATTGGCAAGGAAGATCCTTTGAGCTAATTATTTCTAGATGACTACGGAGCATGATTGTTGCATGTTCATGCAGAAATGCCATAAATGTCAAGTGCATGGTAATTTTGATTCGAGTGCCGCCTCACGAACTCAAAGCTATGAGTTCACCTTGGCTATTGTAACTTGGGGCATGGACGAAATCGGTCCAATAGAGCTACCTGCCTCTAACGGACACAAACTTATTTTGGTTGCCATTGACTATTTCACCAAGTGTGTTGAAGTAGCTTCGTAAAAGTCGGCAACCAAGAAAGTTGTAGCTGATTTTGTTTGCGACAATTTTATATGCCTGTTCGGAGTGCAATAACTGATCATTACTAAAAATTGTGCAAATATCAACATTAACTTGATGAGAGATATATGTGAGAAGTTTAAGATTACTCATCGAAACTCAGCCACCTATCATCCCTAGATGAATGGAGATGTAGAGACCAATAATAAGAACATCAAAAAGATCCTGAGAAAAATGATTGTCAATCAACGAGACTGGTATGAGATGTTTCCATATTCTTTTTTGGGTTATCGAATGACTGTCAGAACATTGATCGGATCCACTTCATACATGCTAATATATTGAACAGAAGCAGTCATACCTGTCGAATGTCAGATACCATCCTTGAGAATTATGTAAGAAGTTGAGTTGAGTAATGCTGAATGGGTGAGCAAACGGAATTGATGAGAAGATAATGGTTGTCGTTTTTCACGGTCAACTGTATCGGCAGAGTATGATTCGTGTTTCAACAAGAGAGTTAAAGCAAGAATTTTTGAAATTGGTCAGCTTGTCCTTAAGCATCAAGATGAGTTTGAAGGAAAACTTGTACTAAATTTACAAGGACCTTACATGGTATGCAAAGAAATATCTAGATGTGGTTTGGTCCTATCATTGATGGATGTCACCGCATGGTGGAAACAGATCAACATAGATGCTGTCAAGAGATATTACGTGTGAAGCTTCAGTTTGTATTTATGTTATATCGATGTAATTGTTATATTTTCTTGTATTTGCATCGTTTAAAATCTTATGTCTTTATGTTGAAATACGTCTGACCTAAATTATCAAGAATGAGATACGTAGACAGCCTATGTCGGCCTCGGTCACCCCATTTAGCCCTTTTAATATTTTTTTGTATTTGAACTACGTACAACCTAAATTCTCAAGAATGACATGCGTAGGCGGCCTATGTTTTCTTTGGTCAGTTTTCTTTGTAAGATTTTATTAGTGTCAACCATTGAGGTGAACTACGTTTGACTTGATTCCCCCCTTAACGGGATACGTAGGCTCTACAAGGGCTCGTTCAAATCTCCTGTAAGATTTCTATTCCTCTTCACATAGAAACTGGGTAAGAAACTTTTTAGAGGGACTTAAAAATTTTGGTGAAGAAGATTTTTTCTCAGTAAGTCGAGACCGAGGTTACTTTGAAGTTTGTAAGTAGGATATATTATTTCAGAGAATCTCAAAAATTCCATGATTTTCCCACTGGAGGTTAATGATAAGCCAAGAAAGTTAATTGATACAAAAAATTTTAGGATGACCTCAAAATTTCATCATGGGTTTATCGACAGATCAGTTTATTTTAAACTAACGATTTTTCCGTAGACGCAGGTGTAACACCTTGAAAATCCATGACTCATGGAAAGTCCTAACATAGGTGTTATAAAGTCTAAACACTATTTGTAAGTCCATTTTTAATAAATATAGTTCATTTAGAGTGTTTAAGAACCAAATGACCAAAGACGACCGGGAAGTTGTTTCAAAGAGGTGTTAGAGTGCCTTAGCCTTGTTACTATCTTTTAAAAGTCAGAAATGTACAGAAATTAGTTCAAAGGTAGATAATGGGTGTTTGGAGTTTTTTCATTATTGAAACGTCTTGGTATGACTCCCCAAGTACCAACCAAGAGCCATCGAGAAGAACCCCTGCAATTTGATGCTGCATTGACTGGTAGTGTGCATCGACAGGGCAGACGAAGGTCGGTAAGAGGCACGATAAAGCGTCGAAGGACACCGTCGTTTCCCACTTAGAAAGATTGTGAAGTCCTTTGTTTATCTAGCTACAGTTACACTCGATGGAATGGGAATACGGGGCATCATGGGCTCAACGGGGCGCCGAGGCCACCGTCATCCCATACTTATAAAATATTTGGAGCAAGCATCCCTTGAAAATTTTTTTATAGATACGATAGAAGTTCAGGACGCAGGAGGGGCTATCCGTCGACCCACCAACGAACCGATGACAGTGTCACATCTGTTAGTGTCTAATTTCATTGATGGATTTAAATTATTTCAATTAAATTAATTAAATGGTTTAGAGGTTAGTTAGTGATTTAAGGGAAACTAATTAAGTTAATTAAGCCTCTCTATAAATACCGTTATACCTCATTAGCCAAAAGCCAACTCTCATACTAAACACTCCCTTCTATCTAATTTCTCTCTCTACAATAACCAACCATTGAAGACTAGCAAGAACTAGGTTTTGGGGGATGATACAGGGTGGATTCTTCATCAAATTATTGATAAATATTAAGGTATGGGTTCTTTTCACCTTTGAGATCCTTTCCTCAAAGGGTTCCTTAAAAATAAATTTCAAAAAGTTGAGTTTTCTTATGGGTTTTATTCAATTACGAAATTGAACTTATGTATTGTGTTTTTAATGGATTCTTGGGGTTATATTGAGTAGATTTACATGTAATTTAACTTGTTTATGAAAATTATTGATGGTCTGTCAAATTAAAGAACATGATCCTCGATCCCTAACACTAGGTAGTGATCTTGACCTATGTTGTATGTTGATCATCCAATTGAGTTGGTTGTTGATTAGATTACTATCCTATGGTACTATTATGGTTGACTTAAGATGAAATATAGGCCTATCTTACTAGTTCTTGAGATGTAAATTAGGTTATGAATTGTAATGTGAAATTAGTCTATATATTTTGTGTTATGTTATGATCAAAAGATGAATTGTGTTATAGAGATGCAATTGGCCCTTTTATTCTATTGATTATGATTGTGTGTTGATGTTACTCTTGAAGATGGGTTTAGTTATGGGTTTATTGTAAGATCTTGACGGTAAACTATGAGAAACACTTGGTAAGTCTTAGAGTCTCTCTCTTTATTTCTTATTATGATTAACTGTTGCTAAGCTATGACATTACGTAGGAGTATACCTTTTATTAATATTATAGTATGGTATGATGTTGAATTGAAGTTTCCTGACTATGTTATAAGGTAGATTAAGGTGATGTGCTATAAGGACAATGAACCTATCAATGTTGCTTTATATCTTATGCAATGCAAAAGTGTTAACCTCACTTATCCGGATTGTGATGAAAGGTCTTACACTCATACAATTCTTATTGAGCTATTGATGATGATGATTGTACAAGGGTTAGACCATATCAACTAAACTAAGTGATGATTGCAACAAGAGTAAAGGCATTTCAATAAAGGGACCTCGGTTAGCACCTAATGAGCTTGTATGTGAGGGAGTGAGATATTTTTATATAAGGAAGGTACGGCTCACTACGTTTTTCACGGGGTGGATAGCCTCATGACCCAAGGTAGGGTGTAGAGTTGATATTTCTATGATTTATTACCCAAGCTCCATAAACTATGCTTCCACTATAGGACATTAGCTAGTGTATCTACCTTGATAGATACGTTTATGTTAGGTCCTACCTTACAACCTTCCATCGGTGTAAGGTTTAATGGCAGTGGATTCGACATTAGCTCATGTAGTCTATGTCAGTTAAGGTAAGTGTTCCCTAAGCTAAAATGAATAAATAAATTATAGACTAATTGAATCGACTTAAGTGGTTTAATTTCAGCTTAGGGAGAGGTATGGGACTTTACCTATGCCTTGCACTATTTTGCCTTGATAGAAGCTTTAAGAAGTTAATGTTACGTATTCATGACACGGGATTCTACATTAGCTCATATAGTCTATGTCGGTTAAGGCAAGTTTTCCCTAAGCTAAAATAAATAAATAAAGTATAGGCTAATTGATACGACTTGAGTGGTTTAACATTAGCATAGGTAGAGGTATGGGACTCTACCTATGCCTTGCACTAGTTTGTGTTGATAGAAGCTTTGAGAAGTTAATGTTATGTATATAAATAATGATACAATGTAAGTGACTTTATATGTTTAATGAGATGCTTATGAATATGAAATTTGTTATCATAGTTGAAGAAAGGATAAAATATGAGATGGAAGACAATGCTATGTGAAATGAATTGCTAATTATGAAATTTCGTGGGTTACTTGATTATGTAGGGTTATGGGGCTTTGCTTTGTAATTGCACTTGTATCTTCTTAAAGATTATAGTTTGTTTGTTTGTTTTGCTATTTATGTGGTTTTTTCTTATTCATGTTTGTTATATTATTATGTGATTATAAAGTTACATGACATTATGGGTTTAGTATGATGACGTGCATATGGTATAATTGATTTGTTAAGTATGTTCAAAGGATTGGGTTAAATAACATGATTTCCTTAAATGTCCCTTTCTAGCATACTTTGTTGGTATTTGTGCTTATGTTCTCATACTTAGTACATGTGGCTTACTAACCCCATTTTCTCCTTTTTTTCCCAAACATTATAGGTTCCGGTTGTTGTAGTTGATTTGAACGAAGACTTGGATATTCTATCATCAACTGGTAGGTCCTCAAATCCCCCGAAGACGATGCCAATATTCTCTTTGCGAACTTAATTAGTTACTACAACTTTTGTATTTACTAAATTTCCTATTTGAGAAAAACCTGTATAAAGCCTGTATGCAGCTTACTTTTATTGATGTAGGGCTATGCCCAATGTTATTGTCCTCGTTAGATGGTTTATAAGATGAGACAAATTTATGACTCTGTTTCTTTACTATATAAGTGTGTGAAATAAAAGTAGAAGACTATGTAATCTTCTTATACGAATGAGTCTATGTGTACTCGATATTATTATGATTATGTGTATGTAGAGGTCTATGTAAATCTCCGATTAGAAGTAGTTGAAAAAATTTAAGTTCTTCCGTGTTTCTAATCAATGAATGCAATGATGTAAGACTAAGAGGCTTGTCTTAGTCCTCAAAGAGGAAAATGACACCGGTTATGTCTAGGGGTAACCCGGATGTGATAAACTTTGTCTTAGAGAAAGAGTTGAATATCCTTGATGTTGACATCTCTCTCAACCACGTCTATGTAGGGTTATATTCATCATTGTAAAGCGCGCCACATTTATGAGTAGGAACCTATATGATGCTTAGGAATCACTCTATTTCTTGGAAATCTTATATCGTTCCAATAGAGTGTACTTATGGTGTGATTTTGCATCTAATCATATTGTTGTGCTTATAGGAAGCATGAACAATCGAAGGAATGAATCTCGAAGACTTGAGGAGGAAGTTGCTACTGTGGGAGCTCCTCCCTATGATAAGCAAGTTCCTCCACTAGAGGAAAATGCTAATGTTGATCAAGCCCCGCCTAACCCTCCGCCTATGACGGAGGCAGATATAAGTTCTATTCTTTCTCAAATGGACTAAGCCATGACTACACAAGCACAAACCGCAATGGTCCAAGCACAACATGGCTGCCCAAGACAATCGAGATGTTGCACCTAGGGTTCATGAGTAAACCATGGCTTCTCGACTAACGGATTTCACACAGATGAATCCTCCTATCTTCTATGGGTCTAAGGTTCATGAAGACTCTCAAGAGTTCATTGATAAGGTTTATAAGGTACTATGTGATATGGGGTTGTCTTCCAATAAGAATGTCGACTTTGCCTCATACCAACTCAAGGATGTTGCTCAGACTTGGCATGCACAATGGAGAGATAATAGGCCACGCCAAGGTGGTATGGTGACTTGGGATATCTTCAAGAGGGCTTTCCTTTATCGGTTCTTCCTTAGATATTTGAGACCAGCTAATGTATAAGAATTTATCAATCTCCGCGAAGGAGGTATAAGTGTTCATGATAACTCTTTTGATTTCATTCAATTGGATAAATATGCTCCTTTCTCGGTCTGCAATCTTAGAGAGGAGATGAGTCGATTTGTGATGGGTGTATCAGATGACTCACAAGAAGAATGTCATCTAGCGAAGTTACACGACAACATGAATATTAGTCGTCTTATGGTTCATGCTTAAATGATTGAGGAGGCTAGAGAAAAAAAGGAAGTATAGGGATTAAAAAAGGACAAGGTCTTTTGAGGGTGGAGCTATTAAAGATAGGCTTGGGATTCAAGACAAGACTAGATTCAAGAGGAGGTTCTCAAATAAAATTCCATCAAAATTTCCCAAGGCTAGTGAGGAGAGGGCCCCTAGGCCAAGACTTTAAAAAGGGAAGAGTGGAAATTCATCTAATGAGAAGCCATCTTGAAAGGAATATGGAAGTAAAAACTTTGATGCTTGCCTCCTTGGGACGGAAAAATGCGTTGGTTGTGAAAATTTTTGTCACAAAGTATGATATTGTCCTAATGCTAAGGAGTAAGAGAATGGTGGACATCCAAGTGGTTCTAGTGCTGCTCTCGAAAAGAAACGCTTCTATGACCTTCGTACTAGAGATGATCAAGAGGCCTCTCCAGATGTGGTGACCTGTATGTTTTGAATCTTTTGATGTTGATGTATATTCTTTTCTTTATATGGGTGCTACTTTTTCTATTGTTACTCCATTGTTAGCTAAAAAGTTTGATACTTTACCCGATGTTTTGCATGAACCTTTTGTGGTATATTCTCTGGTGGGGTTAGTCAATTATAGTAAAAAAAGTCTATCGAAATCGTACTATTTCATTGCCAAATATATTTTCTTATGTATATCGAGTTGAACTAGATATGTTGATTTTGATGTCATTTTGAGAATGGATTGGTTGCATGCTAGTTTCGCTTGTATAGATTATAGAACTGCAGTTGTTAGTTTTAGTTTCCCAAATGAACCCGTTATTGACTGGAATATGGAAATTCTATTCCTAGAGTTCACTTCATATCTTGTCTAAAAGTATGCAAAATGATCTCAAAGAGGTGTCTTTATCACATTGTAAGAGTCTAAGAATTGGATTCAAAAATTTGTCCTATTGAGTAAGTCCCCGTGGTCAGTGAATTTCCAGAAGTCTTTTCTAACGACCTTCCCGGTATTCCGCCCAAACAGGAATTGATTTTTATATCGATTTGCTACCGAAAATGAACCCTATATCTATTCCTCCTTATCGAATGGATCTGGTCGAATTGAAGGAGTTGAAGACACAACTTAAAGATTTGCTAGACAAGGGATTTATAAGGCCTATCATTTCTCCATGAGGCGCTGCGGTCTTGTTCGTGAACAAGAAATCTGGGTCCTTGAGAATGTGTATTGATTAACGCCAACTTAAAATGGTTACTATTATGAACAAGTATCCTCTTCCGTGGATTAATTATTTATTTGACAACACCAAGGAGAGAGTTATTTCTCCAAAATTGATTTGAGGTCGAGGTATCACGATCTAAGGGTAAAGAATGAACATATTCCAAAGATGGGCTTATAGACTTGGTATGAACACTATGAGTTCGTGGTCATGTCATTTGGTCTCACAAATTCTTCGGTGGAATTTATTGACCTAACGAATAGGGTGTTTCGAAACTATCTTTATTCATTTGTTACTGTGTTTATTGATGATATCATTGTAAAATCAAAGAATGAGGTTGATCACATAGGTCACTTAATGATAGTATTGTAAACCCTTAAAGAGCATCAATTGTTTGCCAAATATAGCAAATGTGAATTTTTGTTGAGGTCGGTGTCGTTTCTTAGGAACATAATCTCTAGAGAGGGAGTTGAGGTAGACCCAAGGAAAATGGAAGCAGTGAAAAATTGGCCTAGACCATTGACTCCGACTGACATTAGGAGTTTCTTGGGTTTAGTGGGATAAAATCAGAGACTCGTGGATGGTTTCACGTGCATTGTGTGTCCCTTAATTACTTTTACCTAAAAGAGTAGAAAGTTTGACTTCTCGGAGGCATGTAATATAGAACCTCAAATTGTTGAAACATAAGCTTACGTCCGCTTCGGTATTGACCTTACCATAGGGTACAAAAGGTTTTGTGGTGTATTGTTATGCATCCCGAGTAGGTTTGGGATGTGTTCTTATGCAAAATGGGAAAGTGATTGTCTATGCTTCGAGGCAACTAAAGGTGAATGAGAAGAATTACCCCCCTCATGACATTGAATTAGTGGTCGTTGTGTTTGCTTTGAAAATTTGGAGGCATTATTTGTATGGGGTTCATGTGGATGTTTTTACCTATAATACGATTCCACAATATGTGTTTACCCAAAAGGAGTTAAATCTCCGACAAAGAAGGTGGCTGGAGTTAATGAAAGATTATGATATTAGTATCTTTTATCACCCCAACAAGGCTAATCTAGTTGCGGATTCCCTAAGTCGGAACACTATGTGTAGTGTATCCCATCTTGCTGAAGCAAAAAAGGAACTGGCAATGTAAGTGCCTAGGTTGCCTAGGTTGAGGGTGATGTTGGAGAGTGTTCCATATGGGGGTGCCGTAGTTCCACAGAACTCTGAGTCATCGTTAGAGGTTGAGGTGAAGTCAAAACAACACCTTTAGTTAACCTTGATGGAGTTGAAAGAATCGGTTCTTAGCAAGTTGAATAAGTCTTTCTCCTTCGGGGGGGGATGGTGTGTTGAGATATCAAAGGATATTATGTGTTCCCCCTATTTATGAGTTGATGGATCGGATCCTTAAAGAAGCCCATGGATCCCACTACTCCATTCATCCATGTTAAACTAAGATGTATCATGACCTTCAGGAGGTATATTTGTGTGAAAACTTGAAGAAGGAAATAGCGGAATTTGTTGCTAAACGTTCAAATTGACGATAAGTGAAGGCAGAACATCAAATGTCGGGTGGCCTACAACAAGAAATCCAAATTCCTACTTGGAAGTGGGAAGACATTAATATGGACTTTGTAGTAGGGTTGGCTCAGAATCAAAATTCATGTTATTCTATAAGGGTGATTGTGGATAGATTGACTAAGTCGGCTCATTTATTCCCGTCAAGTCCACATATTCGGAGAAAGATTATGCAAAGATCTTCATAAATGAGATTGTGTGTCGCCATGGTATTCTTTATCCATCATTTAGGATCGGGGTTCACAATTCATATCTACAATTTTTGAGGTCATTCCAAGAAGGTTTAGGCACTAGGGTGAAATTTAGTACCACTTTTAATCCTCAAACCGATGGTCAAGCAAAAAAACACAATTCAAACCCTTAAGGATATGCTTAGAGCTTGCATTATCAATTTTAAAGGAAGTTGGGATAAGCACATGCCGTTGCCGGAGTTTGCTTATAACTATAACTTTCATATATACATACCTATGTCTCCCTATGAAGCCTTGTATGTTAGAAGGTGTAGGTCTCCTATAGGGTGGTTTGAAGTTGGTGAGTCATCGATGCTTGGTCCCGACTTGATTTATAAGACTTCGTAAAAGGTTCATATCATAAGGAACCCTTTACAAACAATCTATTGTCGGCAAAAGTCTTATGCAGATTATAGGAAAAGGGATTTAGAGTTTTAAGAAGGTGATAATGTGTATTTACAAATTTCACCAATGAAAGGGGTGGTTAGGTTTGGCAAGAAAAGGAAATAGAGTTCTCGTTATGTGGGTCCCTATGAAATCATGCAAAAGGTTGGTAAAGTTGCCTATGTTATGAAACTTCCTAAATGAATTGGCTTCAGTTCATCTGGTTTTCCATGTTTCTATGTTGAAAAAGTGTATCACTAATCCCGAGTCCATTCTTCCTATTGAAGGTCTTGGTGTGAAGGATAACCTATCTTATGAGGAAGTCACGATTCAAATTCTTGATAGGCAAGTCAAGAAGTTAAGGAATAAATAGGTGTTTTTCGTCAAAGTATTATGGAAAAATGAATTAGTTGAGGGCGCTACATGGGACGTCGAAGCCGATATGAAATCTCGTTATCCTCATCTTTTTTAGAATTAATGTTAGCCATCCTTTTTAATTATATAATTAAGAAAAGGATTTGTGTTTCTTGATTTTTAAGTGAAATGTTATAAAAGTGATGTCACTGTAGTGTTGCTATTAAAAACATGAAATTTTGCTTTTTTCTTGCTTTGAGTTCTGCTGTGAATTTTGATGTGGGGAGTCTTCATGAAATTATAGGTATCATACTGTTAGGTTGAACTTTGTACTAATTGACTCATATGATGTATGTTGAGCTCATAAATGTTATGATAATGAAATGCCTCATGATAAAGTATTTTGAGCCTTAGGTGTGGTAATATGAATTTTGATATTTTCTTCGATGAGGCTATATGATTTTTTGTTGAATTGATATTGTTTATTGGTTGGGCTGCTAATATTGAGTCTATTCCTTTCTTTAAAAGAGTTTTAGTGTCATTCAGGGACGAATGTTCATAAGAGGGGGATAATGTACCACCTTTAAAATCGAAGACTCATGGAAAGGCCTAACATAGGTGTCATAAAGTCTAAACACTATTTCTAAGTGCATTTTTAATGAATATAGGTTATTTTGAATGTTTCAGAACCAAATGTCAAAAGACGTCCAGGAAGTTTGTTCAAAGAGGTATTAGTGTGCCTTAGCCTTTTAACTAACTTTTGGAAGTCGTAAATGTACGAAAATTAGTTGAAAGGTAGCTAAAGGGTGTTTGGAGTGGTTTCATAATGGACTAACCAAGGGCCCTCTTGGAGAACCCCTGCAGTTTGATGCAGCAGTGACTGGCAGTGTGCATCGACGGGGCAGACGACGGTCTGTAATTGACCCGAAGTAGCTTCAAAAGGCACGATCGTCCCTCACTTACAAAGATTGTGAAAGACCTTGTTATTCTAGCTACTGTTGCACTTGAAAGAAAGGGACGACGGGGCGTCGAGGGCACCGTCATCCCATACTTAGAAAAAAATTGGAGGAAGCCTATCATGCAAAGTCTCTGATAGAGACAACGGAAGTGCAGGACAGAGGGGGGCTGTCTGTCGACCCACCGACGGACCGTCGATAATGTCTCTTCAATGAGGGTCGAATTTCATTTCTGGATTTTAATGATTTCATTTAAATTAAATAAATGTTTTAGGGGTTATTTAGTGATTTAATGGAAACTAATCAAATTAATTAAGCCCCTCAATAAATTCCCTTAATCCTCATTAACCAAAAGCCAACTCTAAAAATAAACTCTCCTCCTTCTCTCTCTAGAAGAACCCACCATTAAAGGCTAGAAAGAACTAAAGTTTGGGGGCTGAAATAAGGTGGATTCTTTATGAAATTGTTGAGACACATTAAGGTATGGGTTATTTTCACCTTTGAGATCCTTTCCTCAAAGGGTTCATTCAAAATGGATTTCAAAAAGTTATGTTTTCTTACGGGTTTCATTGAATTATGAAATGAAAGTCATGGATTGATTTGGTTGGTGGATTATTGGGGTTATATTGAGTATATTTACGTGTAATTCATCTTGTTTATGAAAATTATTGGTGGTTTGGTCAAATTGAAGAACATAATCCTCTATCCCTAACCCAAGGTAGTGATCTTGACCTATGTTGTACGTTCATCATCCAATTGAGTTGGTTGTTAATTAGATTACTATCCTATGGTTATATTATGGTTGAATTATGATGAACTATAGGCCTATCATGATAGTTCTTGAGATGTAATTTAGGTTATGCATCGTATGTTAAATTAGCCTATGTATCGTGTCTCAAGTTATGATCTAAAGATGAATTATCTGATAGAGATGCAATTGGAGTTGTTATTCTATTGATTATAATTGTGTGATGATGTTACTCCTCATGTTGGTTTGAGTTATGGGTTGATGGTAAACTACGAGAAAGACTTGGTATGTCTTAGAATATCTATCTTTTTTTCCGATTGTGATTAACTATTATTGGGATATGAAAAGACGTAGGAGTATGCCTTATATTAAGATTATACGGTGGTATGATGTTGAAGTGAAATGTCTTGACTATGTTATGAAGTAAATTAAGGTGATGTGCTATAAGGATGGTGAAAACTATCAATGTGCTTTAATATGTTATGAAATGCAAAAGTGTTAACCTCACTTATAAGGATTGTGATGAAAGGGCTTATACTCATGTAATTCTTATTGATCTATTTATAGTGATGATTATACAAGGTTTAGAGCCTATGACCTATATTACGTTATGATTACAACAATACTAAAGGCATTTAAATGAAGGGACCTTGCTTAGCACCGAGTGAGCTTGTATGTTAGGGGGTGATATCTTCTTATATAAGGAAGGTAAGTTTCACTACGGTCCTCACGGGGTGGATAGACTCAAGACCCAAGGTAGGGTGTAGAGTTGATATTTCCACAATGTATTCCCCAAGCTCAATCAATTATGCTACCACCATAGGATACTAGCTAGTGGATCCACATAGATATCTACGTTTATTTTAGGTCCTACCTTGGCCGGTAGAACAGCTTCCATCGGTGTAAGGTTTCATGACAACGGATTCGACATTAGCTCATGTAATATATGTAGGTTAAGGCAAGAGTTCACTAAAATAAAATGAATAAATGAAGTATAGACTAATTGAAGCGACTTGAGTTGTTTAACTTTAACTTAGTTAGATATATGGGACTCTACCTATGCCTTGCACTAGTTTGCCTTGATAGAAGTTTTGAGAAGTAAATGTTATGTATATAAACAATGTTATAATGTAAGTTAATTTATATGTTAAATGAGATGCTTATGAATATAGAATTTGTTATCATTGTTCAAGAAATAATAATATATGAGATGGAAGACAATGTTATGTGAAGTGAATTGCGAATTATGGTCTTTCATGGGTTACTTGATTAAGTAAGATTATGGGGATTTTCTTTGTGATTGCACTTGTATCTTCTTAAGGATTGTAGTTTGTTCGTTTGTTTTGCTATTTATGTGGTTTACTTTGTTTCATGTTTGTGATATTATTACGTGATGATAGAGTTACATCAGATTATGTATTTAGTATGACGACGTGCATATGGTATAATTAATTTTTTTAGTATTTTTAAAGGATTGACTTAAATAACATGATTTCCTTAAATGTTCCTATCAAGCATACTTAGTTGGTATTTGTGCATATGGTCTCATACTTACCCCATTTTCTCCCTTTTTCCGTAACATTTTAGGTTCCGGACATTGAAGTTGAATTGAGGTTATTTGAAGGAAGACATGGATATTCTATCATCCAAGTGGTAGGTCCTCGATTTCCTTGAGGACAATTCCAATTTTCTCATTCCGAAATTACTTAGTTACTACAACTTTTGTATTTACTACATTTCCTATTTGATAAAATTTTTTATAAAGCCTATATGCAGGTTACTTTATTTGATGTAGGGCTATGCCCAATGTTATTGTCGTCGTTTAGATGGTTTATAAGATGAGACGAATTTATGACTCTATTTCTTTACTGTATAAGTGTGTGAAATAGAAGTAGAAGACTATGTAATCTTCTTATACGAAAGAGTATATGTGTTCTCGATATTATTATAATTATGTGTATGTATAGGTCTATGTAAACCTCCGCTTAGAAATAGTTGAATAGTTTTAAATTCTTCTGTATTTTTAATCAATAAATATAATGATGCAAGATTAAGAGGCTTGTCCTAGTCCTCAAAGAGGACGACAACGCCGGTTACATTCAGGGGGCAAACACGGATGTGACAGCAAGTTTATAGGTTTGCTCTGAAATCAGAAAATTCGTAGAATCGACGAATATGGAGAAGTCAAAGGCCTAAGATATCCCCAAATTAATAATTTTTTATATGGATGTTGGAAATATTTTATACTGCTTATATCGAAGAATTGGGAATATGAATAGTTTAATTTCATCCAATTTCCAACAACATTAATCCAATAGCGAAGATACAACTATGTTCTAACATGAATCAAATGAAAACCATGAAAAGGATAATTCATTGTTTTTCATCAAAGACATCATCCGCATCGTATTATTAGACATAATGCACTATCCGGAGGGTCGTTTCATTGGTGTTGTCGATGAAAATGATACACTACATTGAGGGTCATTTTACCATATTGTCAATTGGGACAATATCATTATCAAGAAGGCACCTAGAATACACTATTTCGCTCGATCGAAGAACTATATCTATTTGGTACCAATGATGATCTCACAAAAAATCATACATCGTGAGTTGATTTAAATACATCGTTGAAAATCATACATCGCGAGCTGATATTCATGCGTTGAGAAGATACTCATGCAACGCGGGAATATATTCATGCCTTATAGAAAATCAGGCATTGTGGGAAGATATTCATACCCTACAGAAAATCATGATCCGCAGAAAATTATGCATTGCGAGAAAATATTCATGTATCACAGAAAATCATGCATCACGAGTTAATATTCATCCATCAAAAAGTTATCTATGCATAGCGAGTTAAATAAATCATATTGAACTACAAGTGTCCTGAATTCTCATATAGCCTGAGATATATAGGAAACCCACTTCCGGGGTTCGTCCATAACTCTTAAAGTCCGTACCAAATCCCTTTATTAAAGATGAAGTTATGGTCGTTAAAGATTGGGTTGGTCTATTTCATTTAACTCAAATTTTTCTTGCATCAATCCAATTAAGATGAGGGACTGTTTTTGACACCCAATTTCGACCCTCCTGTGATAATTACTTTCCGAGCTTCTCGTTTTATGAAATTTTAAGAAGAATATAATATTTACTAATTATTTTAAATAAATTTTTTGATATTTAGTATTTACTTTTTTTATTAATACATGACTTATATAATTTTGTACATAATTAGTATATTTATAAACCTTTCCAAAACAATCTTAGAAGATTTTAATTTTGAACAAATTTTTAAATTAGTTTAGTTTAAAATATAGTTCTATTTTTTATAACTCGCTCGCATTTTAATTAATTATTTTATTTCGTTACCCTTAAAAAGCTCGTTAATTTTTTATATAGCCTCAGCTTTGATCATGACTAAACTTGTCGATTGCGACTCATTTGTAATTAAATTAATATTTTGGGCTTCTATTATTAATCATTTTAGTTCAGCCAGCAGAAATGAAATTTTGGGGCTTCCCAATGATTGCCAACAGCCCCACCTTCCCCTCTACAATCTAAACCCAACTCTCCAAGAGGCCCACTTCCAATTAAAATAATAGCACACCATACCCTTAACCTCTTGCCCCAGCCCTTTTTTTATAATACCCTTGACCCGGTCAAAATGTTTATTAAGTAAAAAACAAAAGAAGCGGCAGCAGCTTCCCAAAGTTTAACGAAAATCAAGAACACAAGCTTGAAAGGCATCGCTTGACCCCGTACGCGCATCATCTCTCTCACACAAGGGAGAAGATAAAAGGAAAATTGCCACAAGATTTATGAGTATAGTGGCGCCATGATCCTCTTTTTGTTTTCTTCTTCACGTTGCCCTCAAGATAATACGACTACAAAATCATTGGAACCACACGAAATGGCACATGAAATCGAATACGCGGCCACAGCCATGCAAAGGACAAGGAAATCGATCTACAGCGTCAAACCCCCCTTCCCCTTTCGGAATGGGTTGAAAATTTCAGAAAAAGTTGCTTCCCCAAAAGGGTGTAAAAATTCTAATTTTTAAATTTATGGTCCTAAGATTAGCTTTCCTACTCCTCGATCCTTGTTTACGAAACCCTAGTTTCCAATATATATCTACTCATTTCACTGTAAGAAGGAGAGAAAAAATATTGTTGAGAAATTTAGAGAAAGAATTTCAGAAGAAATTTGTTTGAGTTTTAGAGGAACACAGTAATTACTAGCTTCAAAGATTTATATCAAACATTTGGGAATAGGAATTAGTGGCAGACAGAGTAAGAATCCATGCTTTCGATTTCATTTATTATCTATTTCATTTCCTTGGTTTCTTTTGTTTGCTTGAATTTATTTTCACCAAGTTTTGTTATTCACTACTCAAGTTAAAATCCTAAAATGAAATGATGAGACTAACATGGCTACAACGTTGTCGCATACTGTTCTAATTGCTTGGTTTCATAAATTTTCTAGCAAGTCTTTGTTGTATTTTATTTATTCTTTATGACTCGTTAAAATTTGCATTTGTGTTGAAGCTCTTCATGTTTTAAGTAAAAAAATGTGTATACTCACAAATCGAGTAAATAAAAAAAATCTTATTTTCCCGTTTTCCTTAGGACCATTAAATTTGACGAATTGGTATTGATTTCCCAAATTTTTTTGTCATCATAATTAGTTATTTTTAGTGATACATCCCTCTGCCTATATATATATATATATTCCCTTTTTTCTTTTCATTTGTCCATTTTGAAATTATAGCTACACGTCTTGAGTTAGTTATTCGTTTTGAGTCTGTATGTTGTACCTCATCTTAGCCTATGTCAAGTTCTTTTATAAAAGAATGAAAATCATTGAATAGGAACATTCAAGTGGTTGTTATTTTTTGAACCTTGCTGCCACCTTGACTATTTTTTTCTCTTGGTTATTTTTCCTTCTCGTTTGCTTGCCTGGATATTTCAAATCTTTTTTCTATCATTTTTTCAACTTCAAGTTCGAAATAATTTTTCATTTTACTACTGTTCATATTGTTCTTTATTCTAAAAAAATATATAAAGAAAGAATCCTGAACATTGGCTGTTATAAAGGTTATATGATATTATTATTCATAGTATATTAAAGATCATATTTGAAATTTGGTTGAGCTGTAGCACGTTCACTCTAACTCTTGTGCCTTTCCTTTTATACTAATTTGATGATTACTGATAAATATACCATATTTCTTTCTTTCGTTTAGAACATTATGTCATGTTAAAAAATAAAAGGTGTGAGTATGTGAAAATGTTTGGTTTTTTCTGTTAACTAGCATTTGAGTAAAACGATTATTTTCTTTAGAGCAAGGCGACGTCCTAACATCTAATGTATATGTTTTTTCTATTATGAACTGATAGGTTATTGAAGTTGTGTTGAAGCCACCTCTTTCTTATTTGACTTTCCCTTCGTTTCAAATATAGTTGTAAATTTATTCTTTATGTAGGTAACCATAATCCATACATATTAATCCATTCATAGCTCAATGTATTATGTTGTCATATATAGTTTCTAAAATTGAGCATTCAGTTTTAGTGATTAGCATTTTTTTATCATATCTGCTCATTAAATAGGTTAGTTAGCGTCTTATTTGTTGTGGATTTTAGATAATAAAATAATAATTTAAACTATCCTTACTTTGTCCTTGGTGCGATGGGCCTTTATTTTTTTGAATTTGGCATCGTCCCATCTTGTTCAATTTTTTTTAATATTGTTATTTGCTATATTTTTGTTTAGGGGGCTGTTGTGGTTTCCTTTAAATATATTATAGTTTTTAATGCCACTTTTCCCCTGCCTGTAGAGAGAGACACAAATGCTCAAATTCCCTTATTTGAGTCAGCCGACCAGTTAAAATTGACGAACAACTCTCAAAGTGAATGAAGTCGAATTGGAAGAAGTGAAGAGATTGGCCACAAATGCGCAAATCTATTTTTCGAAACCTTATATATTATTATTTTTTGGGCTAAGCCCTTGTATTTTACTTTTGATTATGATTTGAGTAGTGTAGAACAGGTACAAATCGAATGGCAATAAGGCCCAACACTAAATGGGTCCAAAAACAGTTCCAGGAGGACAAAAACCGTAATAGGACCCAATTCCTTCTCGCTCACTCTTTTACTTTATTGCCTATGTGCACTATTATTTCTTTCGTTAGTCTTAGAGTTATACACTCAAATTCCCGCAAGTCGTCGCCCCGTTTTTTACTCACTTATTTAAATTGGTCAAGTTAAATAAACTTTAAAAAAATAAATTTTGCGAATTTAAGGTAGATAGTGAAATTAATACTTCACTTTCAAATAAAATCTAAATAAATTTTTACCTAAACTTAAGTTAGACCTTTTAATCCAAATTGTAACACCCATAAAAATGAAAATACTAAGTGATACTTCATGTGTCAAGAATGTCTATGATTAGACCAGGGTTTACACGGTTTGATGCACGTAGAACAAGACTTTAGAATTCTTGCTACATCCAAGACAACTAACTTGTGGAGTTAGTTGAGATAGGAAAGGTTGGGTCCAACCATGTGGGGCTCTCGAATACGAAGATTTACTCGAAGGAGTCTTTACCGAACATAAAAAGGGAAAAGCTTAAGTTTGGAAGTCTAAGGGTAGTATCATAATTACCCTAAATGGTCGTTACGGGTAAAATGGTCTTTTTCCAGGCTAAGTTTAGTATCATAATTACCCTAAATATATAATTAAATATTTAATTAATAAGGTGGAGGGGTATTTTGGGGAGAGATGGCTTAAATTTGGCTCTTGAAGTGAAGTCTTGCTCTACCTGGGTTCGAACCTAGGTAGAAGTAATAAATTAAATTATTTTAAATATAACTTGGTAAAATTAATGTTATTCATTTATATTTATTATTTATTAGATGATTTAAAATAAAAGGAAATCAGATTTTTAATAATTAAATAAAAACCTTATTTGACTAAATCATAAACTGGACTCCTAATCCTAAGAAAACTCTTCTTTCCCACCCTCATCTCTCTTTATCTCTCTGACGTCTCTATAACTCTTGATCACGATTGTCTCTGCCAAATAACTTCATAAAACAGTAGGTAAACAAAATTTCTTCACACTTGACTAAATCACAACGAAAATATAAGAAAACAAACAAAATAAAAAATATAGGCAAAGAGAAGTTTGTATGTCGAGTTGTTGTTGACTTTGAGAGGATTTGGATGTGATTTTTGGATAAGATTTTGGGAAGAAAGTGGAGGTTTAAACACCATAAATGGTATTGGTTTTCTTACTCTTGGTCCCTTTCCGAAGAGACCCTTAAGGCTCAGACCCTTAAGGCTCAGATAAATCTATTAAAATTCAATTGAAAATGAATGTAAAATAAGTGAGACCACTATTGATTGAAACGAAGATGTCATTACATGAATGCTACAAAAAAAGTCAACAAAAGATTAAGACAAAAATGGATTGGAAGAGACTAAATTTTCATCCTGCTGGAAATTGTAATCTTAGCCATCTTTTAAAAAAATGAGCTTCCTTTAATTTTTTTTGAATAGTTATGTCATTGGGTATTGTTACCATGACCTCACTAAATGAAAATTTCATAAAAATATTGTGAGATAAATGCAAGTAAATGAACCTAAGATGTATGTAATGAAATGATGAAACGCTACAAGGGTTAAGTACGAGTGTAAAATACACTAATTGGCCAAGTGTATTGGAACATGATTAAATGAACAATGAAATTATAAAATGAACAATGAAATGATGAAATCCTAGAATGGTTAAGTAAGAGTGTGAAACACACCAAATGGCCAAATGAATTTGCATATGATTAAATTAACATTCACGTAAAAAGGGGTGAGTAACTATGAAGTTCAAATGTGCTAATTATAATGAATGTGGTGACAAAATGATATGATGCTAATGTAAAAGATGAGAGCAATCTCAAAGAGCCTAAGTAAATGTTAGCAAAACGTACTCACCTATGAGAGTTTAAAGTTAATGAAGAGATCAATATCTATGAACACTCTAATGAAAGTATTGAGATTAACAAAATTAGTACTAATGATAATATGAGAAATCATCAATTGAGATATGATGTCCCTATACTAAAAGCCAACTTCCATGATGAATAAGTTGAATGTAATGGTACTTTATACTAAGTACTGATAGAGTAGCTATGATCCGTGATGTCTTCTATTGGGACGGCGGAGGTTCAAATAACTCTCATGAGATGAGACTGTCTGGCATGCCGGATAGGGGTCTCCTTATATCTCCTAGTCATCGAACCTAAACTGCCAATATATAGATCTGGTGGGGTTTAATTCCAATGTACGCTAGCATGTTTTGGGTCTCTTTGGATGGTGATTCCATCTCATTTAGGTGTGGGATTTCATGACATTGAATTTCATGATGCTCACATGATCTATGTCGGTTAATGTTAAAGTTCTCAATGAATGAATGAGGCCAGCCTTAAATGATGCACATAATGAAATGAATGATACCAAAGGTTTTAGGATAGGATAATCAAGAGGTGAGTTAGATTCAAGTAACGACATTAGGTCATTCTTGATCATTGCACAATGAATATGATGAAAGTCTTAAACTACATCCTAGGTATACCTTGTGTTTATACTAGCCCAAGAATGAAATGAAATCAAGTAGGTAGGAATGAATGAAGCAGACTCCCTAGATGAGGTCCCATATGTTGACCTCTCATTTTTGCAAAGTCTTAATGTCAAGTCCATGATTCCAAGGTCGCAGGGCATACGAATGAATGATATCAACAATGTTATGTATGATGATGTTTGTTACTCTCATGGCATAACATTCCTAATCCAAATTTGGAAATCTCATAAACTTTCTTAATCCCAATTTTTAAAGCTCATGAACTTTCCTAATCAATATTTGGAAAGCTCAATCACTTTCTTAACTCAATTTTACAAGTCCACTGACTTGACCTTCTACAATCATGTTGTAAGGAAAGATCTATTATTACTCATTAATGTCCTTTGTGTGTGCTTGAATATACCCATACATAGTACAAGTGTGTACTAATCCTATACAGTTCTAAACTTTTAGGTGCAGGCACATGTGTGCGCTTGAACTACATGATCAACTCTGCAGCTATCCGGACGTCGACCATTCATCCAGACTTGGTAGGCCCTCATGCTTTCTAGGATGCTTGCCCATCATATTCTATCTTAATTATAGGATTGAGCTACTGGAGTATGTTCCACTAGTATTTCTTTCCGCTTTTGTTCAGACATTGTATTGGTGCCATTTTGGAAAGTATACATTTAATGCTATATAAATCTATTTCTTTCATTGATGATCTTAATGTTAGATGGTTGATGATGAACAATGATGAATCTAATAGAATGATTAGTATGTATGTTAGGAAATAAAATGTTTCAAATTTTCCGCTAAAATAAACGTAGACAAAGTAAGAATAACGTAAGTAGGCTTGTCTGCGACCTATGAGAGGTCAACGACGCCGGTCTCATCTGGGGTCTAGACTCCAGTCGTGACACAAATAAAGTTAGTTATTGGGTAACCGTATATAACGGATATTTTAGGTGCCTTAATTACCTTCCTAAAATATCTATAGGAATCCCTTAATCTCCTTAAACATTTTCATTCAGTTCCCTATTGTAATCGATTAAAAAATAATTTTTCTTTGTTTTTCCTAAAAAAATATGTGGGGACTCAAAAAAGTCGAAAACTTATTAAAAAAATTATTTTATAGAAAATGTAAGACGCTTACTACATGTGGTTGTACTATTTCCATGTCTTTATCTATCTATATAGTTATTGGTAGGGAGGAGAATTGGGCAGCAAGACTTGGAACGTAGAATCATTCAAGTGAAGTTAAATTATGTCCTCATTTGACTCGAGGGCATAGATGTCTTTTACTTATCTCTTGAAGTATTGTAATGGACTTAGTACTACTATAATTCTATTATATATGGGTCGTATACCAAATACTCTTGTGTCTAAGATTTGATGAAATGAGACTTAGTATTTCCTACGAGTTTTATATGAAAGATATTTTAAAGACTATGCAAATATTTGTGAAAACTTTAATTCCGCACTAATTTTTACAATGTATATGCGATGAACGATACAAAAGGGCTTGTATAACACCTCTGAGAGGTGAAGTATGCAGGTTGCACTCCGAGAGTAACATATTTTCTAGGTTGTGGTCTTGGGATGTGACAAGCTTGGTATTATAGAATAGGATATTAAAGTAATTTTAGGTATTAAGTAGTCTCATCAAGTCACGTCTAGTAGACTCTCTATCATCACTGTGAGTCGCAACACATCTATTGGCGAGAGTCTATCGGACGACAGAGTTTCCCTTCTTTTCTACTCCAATGTCCTGCGGTAGAGTAAATGTTATGAGTATCCTTATTAATGTGTTTCCTTGTGTTTCTAGGAAATGAATACTAGAATGATGGCCTCTAGAAGGTTGGAAGAGGGAAGGGTGAATGAGGAAGTTCCTCCTCATGTTGAGCAAGTTCATCAACATGGACAAGGAGTCCAAGGTGATCGAAACACTCATGAGCCTCCCCAAGGTGATCAAGTTCCTATTAAGGAAGGAGGTAATGAGGTTCGGGTAGTTCACCTGGAATTTACTAATAGAGAGATTAGAGAGGCTTTTTTTGCTTTTGATCGAGCCGTGATTACTTAAGTGAATTTTAGTATGGATCGTAGGGTAAATGTTATGGAGAGAACTATGACATCTAGGTTGAGAGACTTTGTGAGGATGAATCCTCCTATGTTTCTTGACTCTAAGGAGTGAGAGGATCCCAAGAGTTCCTAGATTGTGTGCATAAGGTGTTGAATGCTATGGGGGTTACATGTATGGAGAAGGGAGAGTAAGCGTCATGTTAATTGAGGGATATTTCTCAAGTGTGATACAATCAATGGAAGGATAATAGGACAATTTACTCGGGTCCTATTGAGTGGGAATAATTTATTAAAGCTTTTCCATGAATGTACATTCACCGTGAGAGGAGGAAGGTGAAGGTAGAGGACATTATTAATCTTATACAAGAATGTATGAGTGTTGAGGAATACTCTTTGAAGTTCTCTATGTTTTTTAGATATGGACCATCCATACTGTCTAACCCTAAGGATATTATGAGTAGGTTTGTGAACGGGATCGACAACCTAGTGGAAAAAAAATGTAATACGACCATGCTACATGATAATATGACCTTATCTAGACTAAGGGTGTATGATCAATCAATAAAGGAGTCTAAACATGGTAGGATTGCTATAAATTTAAATGGAGTGAGTGTAATGATCAAAGTCAACCTAGGTTCAAGAAGAAGGTTTCAACTCAAAGAGAATCTTGGGGTTCTTAGTTCAATCATGAGAAAGGATGTGGTTCTCAAAATGGCAAGACTACATGTGTCACTTGTGGGAAGAGACAATATGGGAAATGTCTATTGGGTACTTGTAATTGCTTTGGTTGTGGTAAAGATGGACATATGGTGAGGGATTCTCCTAATATTGATTCTAGAGGAAAAAAGAGTAAGCAAGATGCTCGAAATGTTTCAAACGATGATGCTCCAAAAAAAAGGTGTTTCTATTCATTCCGAACTAGAGGAGTACATCAAGATGAAGGTGATGATATGGATGTAAATTTATTATATTTCTTCATTTTTATTAGTACCTTCTAAGAGGGGGAATATTATTATATGGGCTAGAATGTCATAGATGCATGTTGCATGTAAATTGTGATTAGGAGTCTTAATGAAATTGAATTTTGTTTATTTCTTGCATTGTGTATCTTATGAAATTATGAGTATATTGTACCATGATTTTATATGGTGTTACTTTGCATATTATCATGTTTCTATCATTAATTGCATAAAAGTTGCATTTCTAAAAAAATTGGAAAATTTAATGTAGCTTTGATAGTTTAAAGTGAAAAATTTAGAGAAAATTGAGTAATTCATTATTTGTAGAAAAAAATTGTTGTAATGTTGTTATAACTAATGTATATCAGCATTATAATGAATATAAAATAATTTTTTGCTATTTGGAATGAACAATGTTAGTATAATTGCATGATAAGTTATAAAATCTATTTTAGTTTATTTTTGTGTTGTGATTCTCTTGTCTACGTGAAATTTTATGTTTCTCTAGACCTTTGTATTGTATAAGGTGTTATGTGGTACGGTTTTGAGATGCTAAGTTGATTCTCTATTCTTGGAAGTGTTCAGAGAGTGGCAAGTGTCATTTGAGGACTAATGTTGTCCAAGTGGCGAACATTGTAAGATCCTGAAATTGACTTAGGTGAACTACAGACTAACATGGTGGTTATGATGGTCTAAGGTTTTAAATTTACCAATAAGGTTGTATTGAGGCAATGTCTAAAGTATTAGGTTAATCGAAAGTCAAACTTCAAGGGATGACTTAAACGTTCGACGATTAAGTCACCTATGTGCCTTATTTGTGTTTATATGTTTTATGTGTTATTCATCAGGTTATGAGGTCATTAAACGAGTTATTATAATATATATAGGTAGTGTTTCATGTTTCGTGAAGTTTGGAGGTCAAACGTCCATGACGTTCGAAAGGTTTGCCTAGAAATGACCTTGTGTGTCTTGGAATGTTTTGTTCGTATTTTATGTGTTCGGTTTGGATGAAATTGATGTGAGAGGTCATAAAAATTTATATGAACCTATTCGGTTTGAAAACGTCTTAGTGGAAGACCCAAAGAACAAACAAAGGGTCCTTGAGGAAGGACCCTTTCCTTGAGCATAGACTGCCTAGAAAGCCCCAAATGACGGAGGCGGTAGACAGCTCGTGGGCCAATTGACACCGCCTCGATGGGTGTCGTGGGTTAGTAATTACTCGTGGCATTAAGAGATTCCAAGGAACAGCTTCAGTCCCAAACCATGGACCAACAGAACAGACCGTTGGTTCGGAGAAGGTTAGTTTGTGACCACCCGTCTGTGAGGACTGGTAAAACCTACGTAGCTTACTGTAATATTTAGGGGTGAAGTTGTAAATTCACCCCACGTACAAATAAGAATTTTGGGTGTTACTAAAGGGTCTTTTGGGTATTTTAAATATGTTTATACGCCTTTAACACTTATGAAAATACATTCTTCAAAATAAAAACCCAAAATATCCTAGAAATTCTCTAGAACTCCATTGCAGCAAAAATTCAAGGAGGAGCTTGGATTGGAGATTTAAGTGGTAATTATTCAACAAATTGTCTCATTAACATCATTGAGGTATGATTTTTATCCTTGAAACTCTATTCATCAAGCAGCCTAAATTCAAAGAAGTTCTTCAATGTTTTAAAAGATGAACTTGTCCAATTTTATGATCTATCCATGGGTTCTTGTATTAAAGGTTTTCAATCACAATGTATACATTATATTGTTTTTAGTTATATGATTTTATCTCATTTAACCTATGAACCCATTTAATTGATCAACCCTATTTTTTTATTACTTTATGGTTTAAGTGATATTGTCTTAATGTTTATGAATTCAAATGTAGTTTTCTATGGGATATAGAATGATGTAAGAATTATATTCAATTGATGTCTAATTTGTATTGGATTGATAAATATAGATTTAATTTACTTATCTTTATTGAGTATTATAGTTTTTTGTATTGAATTGATGTTCATGTCCATTAGTAAGGGCCTATTGGTATTGAATTTGATGATTCATACATTGGTTGAACTAGAGAGAATGGATTGGTTGTACGCTGCCCTAATTCTCATCATTTTAAGTATTATATCTTTTTATTATGTTGTAATTGGCATGGTCCACATATGGTGGCGATGTTATGTGAATGATGTGGCCTTGTCGGTGTAACTTTATGTACTCTGATGATGATGGCCTTGTCGGAAACTACTTCAACTAATATGATGATTTGTATAGTCGATTATGTGAAGTATGATCATATATACCTAAATGGGAAGTAATGTGAAAGTATGTGTCTCTTCTATTGATGTTATTTATTTGAGCACGTTAGATTATGACTATGTTCTTGTATGTGTAGCTTTAAAGTGGATGTATGATTCTTCCTTATTGGCTATTGATTCTTTTGGTGAATATATTGATTATGTTATAGTAGTTTATAGGGTGACCTAAAGGTGTTGAAGGTTGTGCCTATGAGCTTCTTGAATATGATGTGCAACATGTAATAAAGTAAAGTTTTTGTGTGTCTTATGTGGTAGACTTGTGTCCCTTACTTGATGCATGTATGAATCTGTTTGTAAGATGTATTGACATAGGATGCTAAAAACTCTCAGTATTGTATGTATGAATGACATTAGACATTGAATGTTGTTAAAAGAGTCCTTTTTGTGCAACCTTGAACCTAATGGTAAGGTTATGAACCTTGAAGTAGAAAGTCGTAAAGGTATCCTTTTGCCAATAATTGATGGACTTAAGGTTGGTTGGGCGGAACGACATAAAATCAATCCTTAGGAAAGTAATTATGAACTTGATATGAACCCCTTTGTATGAACATTTAATGTGAATTACTCCATGAGAACAAAGGCTAGCACCGAGTGAGTATGGTAAGGGAAGTATCTCTATTTAAAGAATGAGGATACAGTGCAAAGTAAGACCTTCATAATCCTTAACAATGTGTCGACATAGGATGTCCCCAGGTTCTACCATTGGCAAGTAGAACACCCTCTATCGTAGTAGGTTACAACTCCGAATTCCATGCATTTCTACAATGGTCTCTGTCAGTTATTGAATATTATCATCATATGGGACACATATAAGTATTAGATAAGTTATATGAAGTTTAGGTGGTGGTATGGGACGCTACTAGACATTGTACAATAGACTCCGAAGATGTTAGTGAGAGTCCGTAGGTCTTCTCCAAGACCATTACTTGAATGTCCTCTATGTGATGAATGTCTCTTAATGAACTAATGAAATAATGGCTTGTGTTAGAAAGCATGTAAATGAATGAGTACTTAATCGAGAGTGACTAAAGGATTTCATTAGTTAAAATGTGAAGAGGGCACAGGGGATAATCTCCTTATGTCTTATCTAGGTATGTTATGAAACTGACTTTAATTAGAGAAGTTGGTTGATTCTTTAGGCATGATCTTAACTTAGGAAGTCTTAAGGATTATTTAGGTAACCTTGAAGAGAGTGTATGTGATTTTTCTTCTAGGAGTACTTAAGTAAGTTTTTTGATAGCCTTGGTAAGTTGTTACGACCCGCAATTATACCCTAGAAGTTAGGGCAAGCCTTAGGTCGAAACAAGGCGTACTCAACCTTTTAAAGGTCTTGCACAAGACTCTTAGCTATAATTCATTATATATGACATGAAAAGTAGTGCGGAAATTTAAAATTTTTTATGATACATAATAATAAAGAAACTTCTTTAATAAATACAAAAGATAGTCTCGTAGTAAGAAGCCAACTTATAGACACGACATAAATGTCTTAGGGCCAGGGCCTTTTAACGTTGAAAGAAATACTTATTAAGTCTTTACAAATATTAAAGAAGAAAAGAATAGAAACATACAATATGCCCTCAAATATATGAGGACATACTTAGTCTTTATAGGTGATTCCCAAGCTTGCTTTCAAAAAAATTCCACACGCTTTAAGCCTATACGAATAGAGTATATAAAGGGTATGGGGTTAGTAAAAACAATGTACTAAGTATGGAAATATACAAAATCATGCAAAAAGGGACAATTTAGTTGAAACATACAAGTCATGCTATTTTAATAAAAGCCTTCATGAATTAAGTTAGAAAATATCATAAGGTAATCATTTAACACATAAAGTGAAACTTCCATTTTTCTTAACATAAGCATACTTACAGTGAACCAAAACTTACACATGAACTACTACTATTCTAAGTTGTCCAAATTCTCCCCTAAGTAAGACATAAAGAGATTGCCCATACGACCTCATCAATACCTACTAAATAGATCCTTAAGAATATAAGGGATAGACTTAATTCATTTCTTTCACAAATAAACTCTCCACACTAAATACACTAGAAAAACATACTTGTATTTAATAACTTCACATAAGTATCCCTGTCTAGTAGACTTATAAGTAACACAAAGTTCAATGTGAGAGTAGCATCCCATACTACTACCCCAACTATGTGCTCCTTGAGGATTCGATGAGATTATGTACATTACAATCATAATTCATAAGTTTCATCATACAAGACATAGCTTTTACATGCTTCTTTAACATTACACATAAATTCACCTTACTTACTTTTACATTATATCATGACTCATTCATACATTTCATAAGGATACACCAAGACTCTCTCCAAATGTCTACTTGTGCTATGAATAAGTAGCATCCCATTCCACCACCTACCTTGAGCAGTAAATCCTTAAGTATACATAGTCTTTTACATGTTTTTTTGGAGGATAACTTTAACCGACATAGACCATGAGAGTTTGACATGGAATCCCAGTACTACCCTTAAAGGATGAGGGATCCCTACTTGCCTACTTTAGGATCATATCTTTAGACTTTAAATGGGTTCTGCAATAGCTACATCTACGCGGGCACATAGTTAAGGATAAGGAGATTGCTACTATGTAAGTCACTCTTTATTAACGAGGAACACCCATCTTAAGAGTTACATTGGATACAAGATCTCTACTCACAAAGTGTACCCACCCCTTTTTCAAATCCTCTCAGTGCTAACCATAACTCCCTCACAGAATCTTAAATGTTCCTAATTATATGTTAGGATATAACTATTGAACACCCCATCTTAACGCACGAAGGGTATCTTACCTCCTATATATTTTGGAAAACTCATTGGTAATAAGGAGGTTGTTACTAAAGACTTCTTCTCTAATAACAAAGAGTGTTCACCCTAAAATCCCCTTTTTAATTCTTAGGTATAATAGGGATGATATAGTGACTTCATCTCCACTCACGAAGAATGTCAACCCTACAATCCCCTATATTAATTAATTGACTTCACTATCACAATTCACACATTATCATACACATATATCAAAAGCATACTTCATTTAGACATAACCCGTTCAAGATACATATATATACAAATCAAAATTATCATTTCACTTCACATATAATGCCTTCAAGGCAATTCTCAAAGTACACATATAACTTCGTATATTTCAAGTAAACATCGCCACTGAAGGTGGACCATACTACTAAAGAGTAACTTCAACATAACTTTTCCAAGATAGAGTAAATTACATTTTATCTAATCCTTTACCACCTACTCATAATTTATACAATAATCAATAATAAAATAGGCCTTAGGACAGTCTCTAAAACTCAATAAAACAACCAAGAAACAATAACTTTAACATTATCTAGTAATGCTCATAGGACCCATTTCATAATCCAAAAGTTGATAAAAATAATTGACATCATTCCATTGGGGTTTCGACATTTAAATCATATTTATAGCAAAGAACAATTCACTTTAATCAATAAAACATGTTCATGCAAAGACCCATACTTAGAGTCAAAGAATAATGAAGTTTGAAGTTTGAAATCCTTTTTCAAATTTTGTTGAAAAGGCTTCTTGAATGAATGGAGTTTCAAGGATGACTACCATACCTTAATATTAAGAAACCCATGATAAATTGGGGAAGAAAACACGAAAAACTTTTCCTCTTCTATGGATCTTGAAGCTTCCTCAATGCAGGTTTTTTGAGAGAGGGTTTTAGGAGAAATTTGGATCTATCTTAAGGTAGGAAATTATTGTTTAAATGAGGTTTAAAACTGAACTAAATTATTCCACAAACGATCCTCAAAGTTCCCCAAAGAACCCGCATCACTTTGACCCTATTCAAACATGAAATATAATTGAAAACATCGCGGAAAAGTCTGAAATTTGGTGTGTGTTGCGAGGAAAGCTCAAAATTTTTGCCTCTCAAAATTTATGAGTGGACCTTCTGTCCCTAGTGCGTCAAGAGGTGGAATTCAGATTCTTCTCCTACACGCTGCCTTGGGAAGCTTGGTCCTCTTTAGGAACCATAGGGTGGTTCGTGGGGCGACGTTGTTGTATTTTTTGACCCATTACATGTCACTCTACGCATAGGAATCATTTACACTGAATTTCACTCACAAACAATATCAAAAAACACCACTACAAAACAATACGACACACTAGTTCAACTCCGACTAGTTTTTGAACGTCTTGGGCATTTGACTTCCAAACGCTCCCAAACTTTACGAGCTATCTTCTAATGCTAAAATATAATATTTTGATAAATTATTAACTTACTAAACACATGCAATGATCAAGTATGAACTATTCCATTTTTAGGGCGTAACAATACTCCCCCACTTGGGTTCGTTTGTTCTCGGATGACACTAAAATACATCTGAGGACTTCAAGAACACAACTAGAAGCATACCACACAAATCATAAAGTTCATGAAATTCATAGTGAATGCATAAACTCACAAGGAGCACCAACTTCACATATTTAGCATTTAAGCAACATAAACAAGTTGGAACAAGTTCAACAATTCACACTACATACTCATTTCATAAGTTATGGAGGGAGTACCTTCTCCAACATTAGTCATGCTCTTACACATCATTTCTACAGATATTGAGACCATCATTTATGAAAATACAATTAAATCAAATTGGGAAATTCTTTATAGTGAACACTACTTCTTTGAAGTGACATATTCTCAAAATTCAGAATTTATCTTTCAAGTAATCTAATTTAAAGGCATGAAAAGATACATGACCATATAAACTCATTTCATATCATAAAAATAACAACCAAAACGAATTATGACTTTCTGGTGCATTCACTCTGGATTAGTTGCTTCTTTAGCTCTGGGAGCTTTGAAATGATTCCTCTTTGGAGCATTGGGATTCGGACCATCAATAGGTGCTTGATTGACCTCCTTCCATTTTTACTTTAGGTTATGGAAATATCTAATCTTATGACACCTATAACCACATCCAAAGTAATAAACTCTGCTGAGAAGAAACATAGCCAAGTGTTACTTCCGACAACTAGTATTCCTAGGACTCTCAAAAGCATAACGACCTCCTTGAGAATTTTGTCTGCAACCTCTATCTTTGTTTACCTTGGAAGAGTCTTGGTTACAGAACCTATTCTTGGCCTTAGTTTACTTGTCTGATCCAATCTAGGCCTCTTGCCATCCCTCGTGATCTCTTTATGTTTAAACTCCTCAATTTGTAGAGCATACACCATGAGCCTACAGATATCCAAATCGTTATGGAGCATAGTTGTATGACATTCTTTCTCAACCATACTATATATCCCCATCACGAACTTCTTCACTCTAGCCCTAGAGATGGCTACAAAAGTTGGGCATATTTATAGAGTTGGGTGAAGTAGAGACTATACTCCTTCACACTCATCCCACCTTGCTGAAGGTTCATGAATTCATCGAACTTCCTCTCCATCAACTCTATTGAAAAGAACATATAAATAAAATGCATTTTGAACACTTTCCAATCTACCTGCCCTTCCCTTAAGCTTCTGCATATCACCATTGCACAAAACACACTTGTGACAGATCTTTTTATTGATAAGAGGCTAGTTCCGTCTTCTCTCTATGATTCACACCCACAGCATCCACCACCTTGGACACCTATCTATGAAGCCTTGTGGATGTTCATCCACCATAGTTCCATGAAAAGAAGGATTCTTCATTCTCATAAAATATCAGATTCTAGAAGAGGGAGTGCTAATATTGGGTTGCAGTACAAATCCTAGGTTATCTTGGGCAACCACATGATTAGTGATGACATGAGCATGAGTCGTGATGAGTTGAGTCAATTCTCTATGAGCAGCCCTTATCTCCTTATTGGTTATGTCCTTTCAACATAGGGAGATTTAGGGCTCTTGAGGTCCCTGAGGTTCTGGAGGGGGAATGTAACGACCTGTTTAGTCGTTTTGAGCAGTAGAGTTTATTTCTGGTAATAACTGTCTGGGTCGACGGATCCCACGACGAACCTTCATGGGCGTGACGGACCGTCGAGGGGGTCTCGTTCCAAAACACTTAGATTCTGAAAAATTTGGGTACTGAGATCGACTCTCTGAACTTCACGACGGAATGGCAAGACGGACCGTCGTTGGCACGACGGACCGTCACAAATCATCCACAGAATTAACTCTCTGAACTTTATGACGGACCTGCAGGACGGACCGTCACAGTCATGACGGACCGTCACAGGCTGCGTAACCCCGACTGAGTCGGATTTCTGTTAAAAGTTTTTAAGGGGCGTTTTAGACTATTCATGCTTATAATTATAAAGTTAGTGGGTTAATGTTAATAATTCAATTACTTGGGGGTTAAAGGAGATAACCTTGAAATAAATAGTGCGTTATTTTTATCATCTTTTATACTTAATTATATGACAATTAGGGTAAAAGCAAAAGGGTTTGAATAAGAAAAATAGAAAGAACAGAGAGAGAAAGGGAGAACGAACGAGCGAGAGAAGAGAGAGAACGAACAGGAAAGCAAAGACTTTGAGGAGTAGCTTGCGTGATCGCGAATTCTTCGGTGGAGGTAGGTTATGGTTTATGCTATTTCATAGTAAACTCTTAATAGCGAATGATATGTATTGGGTAGTATTGTAAAGTCTTCTATATGCTTAATTGTGTGCTTGCATGATGTGATTATGTAATTGTAATGGATTGGAAAGATAAGGCTGTTAAATATTAAACCTTAAATCCACTTTGTCACTAGTTGATGCCTTGGTATAAAAGAAGGCTTGATGAACTAAAAGAATGAGATTAGGGGATCGGGTGTCACGAACCGACACGTAGAATTAGGGGATCGGAGTGTCACGTTCCGACACCAGGATAGTAGGGGATCGGAGTGTCACGTTCCGACACCAGGATAGTCGAGGATCGGAGTGTCACGTTCCGACACCAGGATAGTAGAGGATCGGAGTGTCACGTTCCGACACCAGGATAATAAAGAGAATGAATATTGAGGGGATTGGAGTGTTACGTTCCGACACCAGAATAATAAAGAAATTGAATCTTGAATGATGTTAATATACTCAATTTGAAGAACCTATTCCGAATTGAGTATGGTGTGTAGGCTTGAGTTCTCATAAGTGTGTTTGGTGTTGTTGCAAATGATTCTTGACTTTTTGATAGTCACCTATTAAGTATTGTGGTCGATTTTATGTTATTGTTCAATATATATTGCTTTCTATTCTGAGTTGGCCGATGATACCTACTCAGTACGTGTTCCTTGTACTGACCCCTACTTGTAAATTGTTTGCTTGTTATTGTGGAGTGCAGCAAACGTGCCATCGACTTCGACTCGTCCTCAACTCTAGCCAGTCTTCATCACACCAGATTTCAGGGTGAGCTATTGCTTCTAGCTTGGACTGGATTTTCTTCTTCACGTCTTGATTCCTTGAGATTCTGGCAGGGACTAGCTATTTATTTATTTTAGCTTCTTAGATACTCTTAGATTTAGAAATTTTAGGATAGATGTTCTTGTGGTGATGACTTACAGTTTTTGGGAATAGTAAGATTGAATTTTAGAATTTGTTTATTGGTTATACTAATGAGTTTTAAGTCTTCCGCATTATATTTTGTTCATTATGGTTGAAATATTGGTAAATGACTGGGGTTAGATTGGTTGGTTCGCTCACATAGGAGGATAAATGTGGGTGCCACTCGCGGCTCGTTTTGGGTCTTGACAAACTTGGTATCAGAGCATTAGGTTTGTTGGTCTCATCACACAAGAACGAGTCTAGTAGAGTCTTAAGGAACAGTAGGGGGACGCCTTTACTTTTCTTTGAGAGGCTATAGGACTTTAGGAAAATTCTGTTCTTTTTTTCTTTCGTCCTATTACTTGGATCCAATTGGTATCTAGGTGATACGAATTGGTATCTGACCATCTTCACTCTATTTCGCAGATGGTTAGAACTAGAGCAACAACTGCGCCAACACCAACACCAGCAAGACAGGATGCGTTTGAGCCAGCCACTGGGGCTGTAACTCGAAGAGGAACAGTGGCAAGAGGTCGTGGTAGAGGTCGCGGGAGGACGTCCTCTAGAGGTAGAGGACAAACACGTGGTCCAGCTAGTACTAGGGCAGTGACTCCTCCACCGACTGATGAGGTAGTAACAGAGGGTGAGGAAGGTGAAAATGAGCAGGTTCAATATAAGGAATTACCACCCCAGCCTACCCCAGAGATGATTAATTAAGTTCTTGCTTATCTTAGCGGGTTATCTGATCAAGGACAGACACCTCCAGTGTTTTCTGCACCAGCTGCTCAGGTTCCGGGAGTACAACATGCAGCTGCTGTGGCTCCCCGCATGGATGCCTCATTGTAAATAGGCACGTTCCCTCGATTGACTACAGGACCTATAATGACGAGTGATCAACATGAGCTTTTCACTAAATTTCTGAAGTTGGAACCTCCAGTCTTCAAGGGGGCTGAATCTGAGGATGCCTATGATTTTCTGGTTGATTGTCATGAGTTGCTAAATAAGATGGGCATAGTAGAACGATTTGGTGTTGAGTTTGTGACCTATCAGTTTCAAGGGAACGCCAAAATGTGGTGGCGGTAATATGTTGAGTGTCAACCAGCACAGGCACCACCTATGACTTGGGCGTCATTCTCTAGATTATTTATGGAGAAGTATATACCTTGGACTTTGAGGGATAGGAGGAGAGATGAGTTCCTAAGCATAGAGAAAAGCAGGATGTCGGTTACTGCTTATGAGGCTAAGTTTCGTGAGCTATCCAAGTATGCCACCCAACTTTGCTTCAGTCCACAAGAGCGGATTCGCCATTTCGTGAAAGGGATGAGGTCAGATTTGCAGATTTCAGCCTTACAGGTAGCTGCTGCAGCAAAATCCTTTCAGGAGGTGGTAGATTTTGTGATAGAAGTGGAGGGGGTGAAGCCAGATGACTTCACCATGGCATCGACATCTAAGAATTTTCGTAAGGGAGGTGAGTTTAATGGTTCTTACTCGAGAGGGCAGGGTTCTGGAGGTCACCCAGCCCGACCTATTCAGTCTTCACTGCAGGCTGTAGCTGGGGGTCCATCGCAGACAAGCCAACATTCCTCTGAGTTTGGAGGTTACCCCCAGACTTCGTCATTCTCACAGAGACCTACGCTCGAATCCAGAGAGTGTTATGGATGTGGGGAGACTGGACACATTAGGAGGTATTGTCCAAAACAGTGTTACAGACCCCCAATAGTCAGAGGTAGAGGTGGTCATGGAAGAGGCCGTCATTCTGGAGGACGTGGTGGCCGAGATAATGGTGGTCACCAAAACGGCCGGGGTGACAGGCAAACTGGAGCTACAACAGCACAACATGGTAGGGGCACGGACAGACAGGTGATAGGATCCATTGTTATGCTTTCCCTGGGAGGTATGAAGCGGAGACATCTAATGCTGTTATCACAGGTAATCTTTTGGTTTGGGATTGGATGGCTTCTGTATTATTTGATCGTGGCTCCACATTTTCATATGTATCTTCCTCATTTGCTACTGGTCTTAATTTACATTGTGAATTGCTTGACATGCCTATTCGTGTTTCTACTCCGGTGGGTGAGTCTGTGATAGTTGAAAAGGTGTATAGGTCTTGTCTTGTAACTTTTGTGGGGAGCTATACCCATGTAGACTTGGTTATCTTAGAAATGGTTGATTTCGATGTAATTCTGGGTATGACTTGGATTTCTCCAAATTTTGCAATCGTAGATTGTAATGCTAAAACTGTAACGTTGGCCAAGCCTGGGATAGATCCGTTAGTGTGGGAGGGTGACTACACTTCCACTCCAGTTCGTATCATCTCCTTTCTTCGTGCTAAGAGAATGGTTAGTAAAGGGTGTTTAGCTTTCTTGGAACACCTCAGGGATGATACTACCCAAGTACCTACAATTGAGTCGGTTTCGATAGTCCGTGAGTTTCTGGATGTGTTTCCTGCAGACCTTCCTGGTATGCCACTGGATAGGGATATTGACTTTTGCATTGATCTGGAGCCGGGTACTCGCCCCATTTCCATACCCCCTTATAGAATGGCTCGCGCTAAGTTAAGGGAGTTAAAGGCCCAACTTTAAGAGTTGTTAGGTAAAGGCTTCATTAGACCAAGCGCTTCCCCTTGGGGTGCTCCGGTGTTATTTGTGAAGAAGAAGTATGGGAGTTTCCGGATGTGCATAGACTACCGGCAGTTGAATAAGGTAACTATTAAGAACAAGTACCCCATTCCTCGCATTTATGACTTGTTCGATCTGTTACAAGGTGTTTGTGTCTTCTCTAAGATTGACTTGAGATCTGGTTATCACCAATTGAAAATACGGGCAATAGATGTGCCAAAGACTACTTTTCGAACCAGGTATGGGCATTACGAATTCGTAGTAATGTCTTTTGGTCTTACGAATGCCCCTGCTACATTCATGATCCTGATGAATGGGATTTGTAAGCCATATCTGGATCTCTTTGTCATTGTGTTTATTGACGATATACTAGTATACTCAAAGAGCAGGAAAGAACATGAGGAGCACTTGAGAATTGTGTTAGAAGTATTGAGGGAGAAAAGGCTTTATGCCAAATTCTCCAAGTGTGAGTTTTGGCTACATTCAGTGTCCTTCTTGGGGCACGTAGTTTCTAGTGATGGAGTGATGGTGGATCCTTCTAAGATTGAAGCAGTGAAGAGTTGGGTGAGACCTACTAATGTTACAGAAGTAAGGAGCTTTGTTGGTTTAGCTAGCTACTACCATCGATTTGTCAAGGGATTTTCTTCGGTTGCTTCCCAATTGACAAACCTGACTAAGCAGAATGTTCCATTTGTATGGTCGGATGAATATGAAGAAAGCTTCGAGAATCTCAAGACCTTGTTGACTACTGCACCAATTCTTACCTTGCTAGTGGAAGGGAAGAATTTCATTATTTATTGTGATGCATCCTATTCTGGTTTGGGTGCAGTGCTAATGCAAGAGAAGAATGTAATTGCTTATGCTTCAAGGCAATTAAAGGTGCATGAACGTAATTATCCGACCCACGATTTGTAGTTGGCTGCGGTAGTGTTTGCATTAAAGCAATGGAGACATTATCTATATGGGGTCAAGTGTGAAGTCTACACAGATCATCGTAGTTTACAGTATGTCTTTACCCAGAAAGACTTGAATTTAAGGCAGAGGAGGTGAATGGAACTGTTGAAGGACTATGATATTACTATTCTGTATCACCCAGGAAAAGCAAATGTGGTGGCTGATGCTTTAAGTAGAAAAGCAGGGAGCATGGGAAGTCTAGCTCACTTACAGGTTTCTAGACGCCCATTGGCTAGAGAGGTTCAGACTTTGTCCAACGACTTTATGAGGCTGGAGGCACTAGAAAAGGGAGGATTTTTGGCCTGTGTGGAGGCAAGATCTTCTTTTCTTGACAAGATCAAGGGAAAACTGTTTGATGATGAGAAGCTGAGCCGAATTCAGGATATGGTGTTGCGAGGAGAGGCTAAAGAAGCAATAATTGATGAGGAAGGTGTTTTGAGGATTAAGGGAAAGGTATGTGTGCCCCGTGTTGATGATTTGATCCACACTATCGTTACAGAGGCTCATAGTTCCGGATATTCGATACATCCTGGTGCAACCAAGATGTACCGTGACATAAAGCAACACTTTTGGTGGAGTAGAATGAAGCGTGACATTGTTGATTTTGTTGCCAAATGTCCAAATTGTCAACAAGTAAAATATGAACACCAGAGGCCCGGAGGAACACTTCAGAGAATGCCAATTCCTGAATGGAAGTGGGAGAGAATTGCAATGGACTTCGTGGTTGGTCTTCCAAATACATTGGGTAAGTTCGATTCTATTTGGGTAATTGTGGACAGATTAACTAAGCCTGCTCACTTCATTCCGGTCAAGGTGACTTACAATGCAGAGAAGTTAGCCAAACTCTATATCTCAAAAATTGTTCGATTGCATGGAGTTCCACTTTCCATCATATCAGATAGACGTACGCAGTTTACTTCTATGTTTTGGAGAACATTGCATGCTGAATTAGGTACTAGGTTGGACCTTAGTACTGCATTTCACCCTCAGACCGATGGTCAGTCTGAGCGAACGATTCAGGTGTTGGAAGATATGCTTCGTGCATGTGTGATAGAATTTGGTGGTCATTGGGATAACTTATTGCCCTTAGCAGAGTTCTCATACAATAATAGCTATCACTCAAGTATTGATATGGCCCCATTCGAAGCATTGTATGGGAAGAGATGTAGTTCTCCCATTGGTTGGTTTGATGCATTCGAGGTGAGGCCCTGGGGTACTGATCTTCTGAGGGAATCATTAGAGAAAGTGAAATTCATTCAAGAAAAGCTTTTAGCGGCGCAAAGTAGGCAAAAGGAATATGCAGATCGAAAGATTAGATACTTGGAGTTCATGGAGGGTGAACAAGTCTTGCTGAAGGTTTCACCCATGAAAGGGGTGATGTGGTTTGACAAAAGAGGTAAGCTAAGCCCAAGGTATATTGGACCATTTGAAGTACTTAAGCGAGTAGGGGAGGTGGATTATGAATTAGCCTTGCCTCCAGGACTCTCAGGAGTGCACCCGGTATTTCATGTGTCTATGCTGAAAAGATACCATAGGGATGGAAACTACATTGTTCGTTGGGATTCAGTTCTTCTTGATGCAAAATTTGTCTTATTAGGAGGAGCCTGTTGCCATTCTAGATAGAGAAATCCGCAAGTTGAGATCAAGGGAGATTGCATCCATCAATGTTCAATGGAAGAATCGACCAGTTGAAGACTCCACTTGGGAGAAGGAGGCTGATATGCAAGAAAGATACCCACACCTGTTTACAGATTCACGTACTCCTTTTCGCCCTTTTTTTCTTCTTGTGATCGTTCGAGGACGAACGATGGGTAAATTGGTATCTATTGTAACGACCTGTTTAGTCGTTTTGAGCAGTAGAGTTTATTTCAGGTAATAACTGTCTGGGTCGACGGATTCCACGACGGACCGTCATGGGCACGACGGACCGTCGAGGGGGTCTCGTTCCAAAACACTTAGATTTTGAAAAACTTGGGTACTGAGATCGACTCTCTGAACTTCACGACGGAATGGCAGGATGGACCGTCACAAATCTTCCACAGAATTAACTCTCTGAACTTTATGACGGACCTGCAGGACGGACCGTCACAGTCATGATGGACTGTCACAGGCTGCGTAACCCCGACTGAGTTGGATTTCTGTTAAACGTTCTTAAGGGGCGTTTTGGACTATTCATGCTTATAATTATAAAGTTAGTGGGTTAATGTTAATAATTCAATTACTTGGGGGTTAAAGGAGATAACCTTGAAATAAATAGTGGGTTATTTTTATCATCTTTTATACTTAGTTATATGACAATTAGGGTAAAAGCAAAATGGTTTGAATAAGAAAAATAGAAAGAACAGAGAAAGAAAGGGAGAACGAACGAGCGAGAGAATAGAGAGAACGAAGAGGAAAGCAAAGACTTTGAGGAGTAGCTTGTGTGATCGTGAATTCTTCGGTGGAGGTAGGTTATGGCTTATGCTATTTCATAGTAAACTCTTAATAGCGAATGATATGTATTGGGTAGTATTGTAAAGTCTTCTATATGCTTAATTGTGTGCTTGCATGATGTGATTATGTAATTGTAATGGATTGGAAAGATAAGGCTGTGAATCTTAAACCTTAAATCCACTATGTCACTAGTTGATGCCTTGGTATAAAAGAAGGCTTGATGAACTAAAAGAATGAGATTAGGGGATCGGATGTCACGAACCGACACATAGAATTAGGGGATCGGAGTGTCACGTTCCGACACCAGGATAGTAGGGGATCGGAGTGTCACGTTCTGACACCAGGATAGTATAGGATCGGAGTGTCACGTTCCGACACCAGGATAGTAGTGTATCGGAGTGTCACGTTCCGACACTAGGATAATAAAGAGAATGAATATTGAGGGGATCAGAGTGTCACGTTCAGACACCAGAATAATAAAGGGAATGAATCTTGAATGATGTTAATATACTCAATTTGAAGAACCTAATTCCTAAATGAGTATGGTGTGGAGGGTTGAGTTATTATAAGTGTGTTTGGTGTTGTTGCAAATGATTCTTGACTTGTTGATAGTCACCTGTTAAGTATTGTGGTCGATTTTATGTTATTGTTCAATATATATTGCTTTCTATTCTGAGTTGGCCGATGATACCTACTCAGTACGTGTTTCTTGTACTGACCCCTACTGTAAATTGTTTTCTTGTTATTGTGGAGTGCAGTAAACATGCCATCGACTTTGACTCGTCCGCAACTCTAGCCATTCTTAATCACACCAGATTTCAGGGTGAGCTATTGCTTCTAGCTTGGACTGGATTTTCTTCTTCACGTCTTGATGCTTTGAGATTCTGGCAGGGACTAGCTGTTTGATTATTTTAGCTTCTTAGATACTCTTAGATTTAGAAATTTGAGGATAGATGTTCTTGTGGTGATGACTTCCAGTTTTAGTAAGATTGAATTTTAGAATTTGTTTATTGGTTATATTAATGAGTTTTAAGTCTTCCGCATTATATTTTGTTCATTATGGTTGAAATATTGGTAAATGACTAGGGTTAGATTGGTTGTCGCTCACATAGGAGGATAAATGTGGGTGCCACTCGCGGCTCGTTTTGGGTCGTGACAGGGAACCTCTTCATGCACATCCTATTGGTATACTATACGAACTTTCTCATTTCGGAGAGGAACTGCCTTGTTAGATACTTTCCCTTCTCCGTGCTAGCAGTTGTTGTTTGTCATGTCCATGTTTTATAAACACAAGAGAAGAGGTAGAGAAAAGAAAATTATATAACTCAACTATATCACACGACACTACAAAAATGAAGAAAAGTGAAACTTATATCTTCCTATAGCCTCCCTCCTATTGATGTGTCGCGACTCACTCGAATGAACAAGACTCTACTAGACGTTTCTTGTGAGACTTCGTACACTAAACTATTTCCAAAAACCTTATGCTTTGATATAATGTTTGTTAAAACCCACAAGTATACCTTAGAAGATAGGGCAACCCTTAGGTCGAAACAAGGTGTGCTCGACCTTTAGAAAGTCTTGTACAAGCCTCTTAGCTATCATTCATTACATAAAACAAGAAAATTATTGCGGAACCTTAAAACTTTTCATGATACATAATAATAAAGAAACTTCTTTTATAAATACTGAAGATAGTATCGTCGTCACAAGTCAACTTATTCACACGACATAAATATCTTTGGTACATGAACCTTTACATTGAAATAAATGGTTAATAAGTATTTACAAATCATAAAGAAGGAATTAAATGAAACATAAACTATGCCCTCAAATATATAACGACATACTGATTCTTTATAGAGTCGATTCCCAAGCATGCTTTCAAAAAACTTCCACAAGCTTCCAATCTATACTTATACAGTAAAGAAAAGTATGGTGTTAGTACAAACAATGTACTGAGTATGACATTATGCAAAATCATGCAAAAAGGGACATTTTATTTGAAACAAACAAGTCATGTTATTTTTATAAATGCATTCATGAATTAAGTTACAAAAAATCGTAAGGTCATCATTTAACACATAAGGGGAAACTTCCATCTGTCTTAACGTTAGAGCATACCATCAATTAACTCAAAAAAATTACACATGAACTACTCCTATCATAAGTTTTCCAATGGCTCCGCAAAGTAACATAAGGAGATCTCTCGTACAACCTACTCTATAGTTACTCAAGAGATCCTAGAGACTAATATGATTTAGCTTACTTCATTTCATATACAAATCAACGCTGCATACTAAAGACATTGGACAAACATACAAGTCACACAAAGTTCAATATGAGAGTAGCATACCATACTACTACCCCCACTATGTGATCCTTGAGGATTCCATAAGATTAGATACACTACATTCATCATTCATAAGTTTCATCATACAAGACATAAATTTAATATTCTTCCTTAAGGTTAGACATAAAGTCACATTACTTACTTTCATATAATATCATGACTCCTTCATACATTTCGTACAAGGATACACAGACTCCCTTTAAATGTGTACTTGTGAAATGTATAAGTAGCGCCCCATTCAACCACATAACCTAAGTAGTACACCCCTAAGAAGACTTAGTCTTTTACCTGTCTTTGTGGGGGACAGATTTAACCGACATAGACCATGATATCTTGACATGAAATCCCGGTACTACCCTTAATGGATGAGGGATCCCTAGTTGCCTAAGTTAAGTTCATATTTTTTTGCCTTTACATGGGTTCTTTAATAGTTACATATATGAGGGTGCATAGTTAAGGAATAAGAAGATTTCTACTACGTAACTCACTCTCTACTAACGAGGAGCACCCATCTTAAGAGGTACATTGGATACAAGATCTCTACTCACAATGTGTACCCACCCCTTCTTCAAATCCTCTAAGTGCTAACCATAACTCCCATGCTGAGTCTTAAATGTTCCTAACTATATATGTTAGGAGATAACTATTAAACACCCCATCTTTAGTCATTAAGGGTATCGAACCTCCAACCTACTTTGGAAAGATCATTGGGAATAGTGAGGTTGCTACTAAACAATTCTTCTCTACTTACGAAGATTGTTCACTCCAAAATCCCCATTTTTCATAATTAGGAACAATAAGGATATTCTAGAGACTTCATCTCGGATCACAAAGAGTGTCCACCCTAGAATCCCCCTTTTTCATTCATTGACTTCTTTCATGCTTTCGAGTGTGTGTGAGTACATGTTAGCACACCTTTCACAAATAGACCACTATTCATAACATTGAATCTAGACATGCTCAAGTCACATTTATCAGAATTCACTCATTATCATACTTCACATATAAAATCATAGTTCATTTAGACATAAACCCTTAAAGATACTCATAAATATATTCAACACATACCATACATATGCATATTAAAATTATCACTTCACTTCACATATCATGCTTTAAAGTTATTTCTCAAAGTACACATATAACTTTGTATATTTAAAGAAAACAACGCCACCAATGGTTGACCATGTCACTCAAGAGTAACTTCAACATAACTAGGACAATATAGAATAAACTACCCTTCATCCAAGACATTATGACCTATTCATAATTTATACTACAATCCATCGTAAAATATCCCTTAGGGAAGTAGCTAAAACTCAATTAAAACAACCAACAAACAATAACTTTAACATTAGCTAGTCATTCTCATAGAACTTATTTCATAAGACAAAGTTGATAAAAAGAATAGATATGATGCCATTGGGGTTTTGACATTCAAAACAATATTTACAACTAAAAACAACTTGTTTTAATATATATAACATCTTCATGCGAAGACCAATACATAGAATCAAAGAACAAAGATGAAGTTTTAAATCCTTTTTGAAATTTCTTTTAAAAGTCTCCTTGAATGAAAGAAGGTTGAAATTTGACTACTATATCTCAATATGAAGAAACCCACGAAAATTTGGTGAAGAAAACATAAAGAACTTTGTCCTGTTCCTTTGAGCTTGAAGCATCTTCAATGGGAGTTTTTTGAGAGAAGGTTTTTGGAGAGAAGGTTTTTTGGAGAAATTTGTTTTTATAATTAGGTTTGGAAAGGATGGGTGAAATGAGGTTTAAAGTGCAAAAGATCCCACACAATTTTTAACCTTTTCCAACATGAAATTTTACTTAAAAACATCGAGGCCAAATCTGAAATTTACTAGGCGTCGCGACGAAACCTCCATATTTTGTCCTCCCAAATTTCTGAGGCAGTGGACCTCATGTCTATGGAGCATCGCAAGGTGGACTTAGATTAAGCCTCTGCACTCTGCCTTAGTAGTTTTTTGTCCAATGTTTGGTTCCTCCTTGGGACCCTTAGGGTGGAGCCCGGGGCGTAGAACCTTTTGACCCTTTACATATTCACTCTACGTATCAGAACAATGACGCTCAATTTCACTCTCAAACAAACCCCCAAAACTTCTGTACAAAACACTATGACACACCAGTTCAACTTCAAGTAGTTTTTGGACATCTTGGGCTTTTTACTTCCAAACGGTCCATAACTAAATTACAAAACACATGTGAAGCTCTATTTTGACCTATTCAATTTTTAGGGCGTAACATAAGGTGAATGTCATATTATACATAGTATGTGTTTTGGTTTCTTGTGAGTGTGTATTTCTCATTATAAGTAGTATTGAGGATCATTTTAGCATGATTAGAGAGGGTGTATGGAAGGTCTCAATTTTTTTGGCTTAATTAGGTCTTGGGATAGGTTTTACTGAGAGAATTGCAAGTTATAACGTGTCTATGGTGAAGCTAAGAAACTTCTTAGTATAGTGACGGAACATAACTTAATAGTGATATAGTTCACTGTAAAGATTTATGAAAATGTTCTAAATATACTAAATGATTTCTTATGCGTTTCAAAGTTGATAAATGTTGTTCTTGTGATTATAGTATTATATTTAAATAAAAAGATGCATATTTTAATAAATGTTCGCTTGCATGATTTTTATGCATTATGTCATAGTTAGTACATGTGGTTGTACTAATTCCGTGCTTTTATCTCTCTATAATGATTGGTAGGTTAGAATCATTCGGAAGAAACACTTGGATCGTAGCATCATTCATGTGACGTTGAAGTATGTCCCTATTTGACTCGAGGGCATAGATGTCTTTTATTTCTCTTATGAAGTGTAATAATAAACATAGTAGTAATATATTTCTATTATATATTGTTTGTGTCACAAGTACTCTTGTGTCTAAGATTTTATGAAATGAGACTTAGTATTTTCTACGAGTTTTTTATGAAAGAAATTTCAAAGACTATGACAAAGTTTGTTAAAAGTTTTAATTACACACTATTTTTCACTATGTATATGTGATAAAAGATACGACAGGGCTTATATAATACCTTTGAGAGGTCAAGTACGCTTGTTCCACTCCGATAGTGCCATATCTTCTAGGGTGTGGTCTTGGGATGTGACACATATGAGGATGCAAATCAATATTAGAAAACCATGAAGTTAATCAATATTCTATATCAAGTACTTTAAAACCTTTAAAATACTCTTAAGATAGTGGCAATCAAGACATACCAAACATGTAGGGGTCATGCAATTTATTTTTTAAGCAAAACTCTATTCATGAACAAGATTACCAAAGATTAATTAGATTCTAGCTCAAGAAAAAATAGAAGGAAAAGGTAGAAAATACCTACAACCTTACCACTTCATCACCATTCCCCATATTGGGTAAACCCAATTAAGAGCAACTTCACCCAATCGTCATGAAGATTTTAGCCTTTCTACCAACAACGAGTTAACAGTAACTTACCGTAGATGCCTTAATGAAGTTCTGAACTTTATCATCTAAGCAAATTATCCACAAACTTTCATGATAAGTAACACTATTCAACCACATAAGGTTTTCATACAATAATTAGACACAGAGGTCATACAACATAAGGGAAGCAATAGAAGGGACTCAACCATAAAATTTCTTCCTTTTATTTGGACATTACAGTAAGGTGACTTCTCGGTCAATACAATCCACATCAACACCCTACAAAAACATGCATACTACCTACACACCTAGGATCAGGTCTATACAAAGTAGTCCAATTTATACTAGGCCACTTATCTAGGAACACATATACAAAGGGAAACATTGAACACTTTTAAGCACATATTCCTAGGGTAGAGATCCCATACATAGTAACTAAGCATTTCAAGCTCAAATAAGAATATTAGGCTACCATCATGTAAAACGATATAGTAACACACCATTCCAAAAAAACTCATTTTAAGCCTAATAACTTCTATTATGCTTTAATCATATCATTACATACAATTCTCAACATAACAAGCCATTTCACATTGACTTCATATATATCCACAAAGGGAATCATATCAATAAAACATGCCAAAAGTCGCCTTCACACATGCTCAATTGAACCACAAAACCAAGATAATATCAAAACACACCTTTTCTCCATTAAGCATAGAGTACAATTTCATTGAAAAAATCACATCTAGAAGACCACAGGACAAGAAAACATAAGAGAGAGATCTTAAAGAGTTAAATTATATGGCACGATATCAGATTGACGAAGAAGAAAAACTCTATTATTTTATAGCCTCCCGTACCATTTGATGTGTCGTGACTTCCCACCAATCATACGAGACTCTACTAGACATGGCAATATGAGACTTCTCAGACCCTAAAACACTTTTAAAACCCGATGCTCTGATACAACATTTGTTACATCCAAGGAGCACCACCAAAAAGTAACATGACATACTTGACCTATCCGAGGTCTTATAAAAGCCCATAGTTATTATTCATCGCATGGTCATAGTAATTTTAATGGAAAATTGAAAACATATCATAGCACATCGTATGCTAGAAACTTCACTTCATATTTATAAAATATCATATTACATACTTAGACCTTAATTCTCTTTGTCATTTTAGACACAAAATCATTAGAGTACAATAGGGACACGGACCTTATAACATAATGCATAACTATACAATTCATAAGGCTTTACAGTAAGTTAAACATGAGGACATCCTTGGACTTAAGGATTCCTATCCTTGATCTTGCGAATTACATATCAAGATCCTCATTTATAGAGACATTCCTGAAGCATCCATAACCTATACTTTGTGTAAAAAGTAGTGCAAAATGGATTTAGTACAAGAATGCATTAAGTATGAAAACCATGCAAAAAATATGCATTTAAAAAGGCTATTTTACTTGAAATCATACTTCGTGCCTTTTTATGAAATCTTTCTAAAAACTTGATACAAAAGCATTTATATCATTCACATACGTCATATAGACATAATGAAAGGCCAAACATCATATAAAATCACATATAGAATTCAAGGCATATTTGAGGTCACATTACAGTGAGCCCTTCACATTACAGTGAGCTATATTTTTTTTTCTTTATTCACCTCCCAAGTAACACTCTAGTTGTACATGGTGCAATGCATCACCTTAGGGCCACAAAGAAAGCATACATACAACCTACATAAGCCACCACATGCCATCATAGAAACACATTGTATCATAGACACATTTAAGTCAACATTCTATTTGCTTTTCAATAAGTTATATCAATTGGAAAATATATTTACTTCACTTCACATGAATCATTGAAAGACCTTTCCCATGATCCCAATCTTAGCACTATGTAGTTAAGGATACCCTCGAGCAAACTTTTCAAGGCCCCTTTATTGACTAGATCATCATTCATGTGTGTGTATAAATATATGTGAGAACTCCTTTCACACAAACACCTTAAGACCACACATGACAATACATTAATATTCATTAACATAGAAATAAAAACTAGGTTACTATCCGATCAAGGCACACATGTGCAATGCATAGGCGAACAAGGTCTCATACCCTTGCCATAGTACAACACCTATCAAGTCATCCTACTTAAGGAAGCACATATCATACATTTATAGACTTAAGCTTGAAATGCATAGTAGTAGAAAATAGTGACTATGAGTACAACCTTTCATTAAACACTATTAACCTTTACTACATTTTACGCATGCATGTAGAGTGAGGGTGTGTGTAAATTGGTCAACCTGATCACATAATGGATATCAACTACACATTGATACAGCCACCACCTTAGGACCAAAATAAACTTTCAAACATAGACCACACAACACATAATAGCAGAGGAGACAAGTCAACATCATATTACACTTAACATTCCTAAATTTTTCTATTCATGCATTCACATAGGGGTACATAGGTAATGGATTATCAACCATTTTAACTCCTAAATGGATGCACCTAAACTTTACCCTATCATAGTTAGACAACATGCTTATACAATAGCCATACAACCTAGATCACAACTAGAATAAGGAAGTAGGCATAAGATTCACATAATGTAATCCACATAACCACACACTCATATATTCATAATTTTTCCTTCAAGGTAATAATAAAAACATATATAGATTGAAAATATATAAACACCACCACCATAAGTGGACCATACCCCACAATGCCGTTCAAGGAATTCATCAACTACAATAATATAGAAAAATAGAGCGAAAGAGTTATTTTTATCAATTCATCAATCTTTGATCATCACTGATCAATACACCTTTTTCATCTTCAATACATTATATGGAAGTATATAAATATACATTTAATCTTCAACAAACCATGTACAATTCGCTACAAGATCATACTATAACATAATACAAGGAGTCACATATCTACTAAAAGAAGAGAGTCATAGATCACTTACGAATATTCTTTACTTTTATTACCATGATTATCATTAATAATATACCAGTAATACAAAATTAGGGCAGTATATAAAGACATAATAATCAAGTGTAACTCATGCTTTATCTACCCTATAATTAAGATCAAATAATGTACATTACAACATTCAATTTAAAGGCTACAAGAACCACGACGAATTAATGCAAACACTCCTTTATTTTGATCATAATTCATATCCAACATTCATTAATAACATCAATATAAGGCAGTACTTAAAGAATAATAACCTAAACGACATCCTAGTACAATTGACATAAGCTTGACCTTCCCGTTAACGTGCTACATTAGTAATCCATAGAAGATAAAAGAAAAAATGCTAATCAAACCTTGATCCTCATGGATTACTCATCAACAATTAATAATTAATATTCATGTGAGTCGCTAGATAGGATTATGCTTACACAAACTAGTTCCACAATTATACATTATAGAGTCAATGATAGAGTTATCACATAGAGGCATATACTAGTCATGTTCACTTCTTCATTTAATGATCTTAATGGATCTTTAAAAAAAAAATACACGTAAACAAATGTATAGATAAGTGATTCAATGTAATAGAATCACAATTCAACCAACTACTAGCCATGATCACAATGCCCATGCAAGGGCTAAATCGAGTTTGGGAAGGGACATGGGTTCACAATGCAATTGGATTAAAGTTCACATTGAAACCAATAAATTAAAATCAATTCGTCAAGATTAAGACTTTAAAAATATTTTTAGAAGGAACCCATGGCTAGATTGAAGAAGAAAAAGGTTGATGATATTTCTTTTTGAAAAAATTGAGATTAACTATCCAAATGAAAGGTTACTTAGAGATGAAGGATCGCCATACTTTTTTCTAAATAAAAATCTCTAAAAATTGATGAAGAACCCATTGGAATACATGATAAAATATGATCTCGAGCTTCATTTAGATGGAGGTTTTTAGGGAGAATATTTTTTTAGGGAAAGTCTAATTTGTTTGAATGGGATTGAGAGTGGGTTTGTCATATTTTTTTATACCTTATATACGACAAAAAATCACCAAATAAATCATGTACGGTCAAGTTAGCAAGTGCGGTGAATTTTCCTATCCCTCTTTAATGAAACAGTACGTAGGTAGTGACACAAGGCCTTCATCGACGGATCTAACGAAGGGGTGTTGGTCCATCAACGGGCCGTTCTGTGCGTTCTGTTATTTTGTTCTATGGCTGTCATATGGCCAAGCCTTCTCCAGGATAAGTGCCCATCGACACTTCCCCATCGATGGAGAATTATCCCATCAACGGGGCGTCAGTTATGCCTATTAATGGACACTGCCAAGGCGGTGTGTTGACTGCCTTTGGGTCCTTCTTGTGGGCCCATTCGCAGAGCCCTTGGGAAATCAAACCTAAGCGTTTCCAACGTCAATACTGACATTAACAATTAAAGGACCATCCTCATCAGTTTCACCGAATACAATTAGACGCAATCCGTCCAATCATGCTAGGCCCTATCAAGACACAATATGTATGCCTCAAGGAATATCTTTCGAACGTCTTGGATATTTGAACTCTAAACTTAATGAAACTCTATATACTACCTATAAAAAATCATTAAAACTCATTTTAAGACTTCATAAGCCTATCAAATACAATTATAACACGTATAGACACATGAGGCACAAAGGTGACTAGTCGTTGAACGTCTTGGTTGTCCCTTGACGTTTGACTTCCAAATCACCACAAACTTTACAGAGTGCCTCAATACAATATTATAAACCATTCTCGGTCCATAAACACATAGGACAAAAATGTTAGGCTTTAGACACTGTAACTCATTTAGGGGGTCTTACAATATCCCCCACTTGGGAACATTCGATCACGAATTAAACTTTAGAATAGTTTAGTCACAACAAGAACTTCAATAAATCATAGAGCAGCATACAATGTTCATAACATCATTATATAGAAGACAATGCACAAAACTTACAAGGAACACAACCTCAAACCAATTAGCAGTCAATTTACACAAGAAAGTGACACTTTCACTCACTCATGCTCATCACATCAAGCAATTAGGGAATCTTCGTGCTCATAGGTGGAAACGGCTTCTGTTCATTCTAAAATGGTCATTATTCTTCAATTTTTTTAAATTAATTGTTACCTTCCCTGTGAAGTCTAAATTGTAAGTCACAACAAATAGGAAGCCATTTGACGAAATCTCAATTTTTAACATGGCTATAACTTCCACAGTATGCATCACTTGGAAAAAATTACTCAAAACATAGGAACACACAAGGAAATTAGCTAATCACACTTCCAGCTTTCAAGAGTGAGCGTATAATCATGTTTTTCAAACAATACAAGTCACGTAGTTTTCAAAAGACTCAACATATGTCATTTTATAGAGTCTCAATTTCTCATTATAAGGATAAACCTTACATATCAAAACTGGCTAAAAAAAGATTCTTACCTTATATGATGAAGTCAAATGCATAACCAGCATATCATGGTGCAAATAAACATGAGAAAACATTGAAATTAATCAAATTTCTTTTTCAAATACTTTAATACCTTAAATATACTCTTAAAATAGTGTCAATAAAGACATACCAAACATGTAGATGTCATGCAGTTCATGTTTTATGCAAAACTCTATTCATGAAAAAGCTTACAAAAAATTCATTAGATTCTAGCTCAAGCAAAACTACAAGTACAAGGTAGAAAATATCTAAAACCATACAACTTCATCAACATGCCACACTTAGGGTAAACCCAATTAAGAGCAAATTCACCCAACCTTCAAGAGAATTTTAGGCTTTCAACCAATAGACTTTGCAGTAACTTACAATAAGGCCCTCAAAGACATTCTAAACTTTATCACCAATGTAAACTATCCCCAAACATTCAAGTGAAATAATTCTATTCAACCATATAAGATTTTCATACAATACCTTAGAGACCAAGGTCATACAACATTAGGGGAAACAATAGAGGAGAATTAGCCATAAAATTTCTTCCTTTTATTTGGAAAATTTAGTAAGTTGAATTCTAGGTCAATAAAACCCTCATCATCACCCTACAAGGACAAGCATACTACCTTTACACCTAGTATCAAGTCTATAAAAAGGTCTCCAATCCATACTAGGCAACTTATCATGGACCACATATATACAATGGGAAACATTGAACACTTTTAAGCACATATTCCTAGGTTAGCATGGTTCCATAGGTAGTCACTAAGCATTTCAAGCTCAAATAATATTAGGTTACCATCATGTAACATCATATAGTAAGACATCATTCCAAAACAAACTCATTTTAACCCTAATAATTTATAACATGCTTTAATCATATCATTACATACATTTGTCAACATAACATGCCATTTCACATAGACTTCATATATAACCATAGAGGGTAACATATTATTCAAACATGCCAAAAGTCACTTCAACTCATACATAATTAAACCATAAAAAAATATAACATCAAAAATCACCTTTTTTTCCCGCAAGCATAGAGTACAATTTCATCCAAGCAATAACATCTAAAATACAACTGGAAAATAAAAAACAAGAGAATGATCATATAGAGTTATGTTTTATGGCACAATATTAGAATGATGGAGAAGCGAAATTCTATTGTCTTATAGCCTACCATACAATTTGAAGTGTCGCGACTCACCATCAATGATAGAGACTCAACCAGACATGAAAATATGATATTTCTTTGACCTTAAACCACTTTTAAACCTTGATTCTTTGATACAATGTTTGTCACATCCAGGTAATACCCCCTAGAAGTAATTGTAACACTTCAAAAATCCAAGACGTGTTCTACAGCCTAAAATATGTTTCATAAAGATTAGAAATTGTTTTAATGTCCATTTTTAATAAATATAAGTCCTTTAGAAAGTCTAGAAACCAAAACATCCAAGAACGTTCAAGAACATCCATAACGTTCGAAAACTAGTTTAATTAGGTACTACCGTTTCTTAGACTATTTGACTAGCTTTTAGGAGTCAAAACTTCCTAAAATTTGGTGGAAGAGTGTCTAAAATGTGTTTAAGACATATCATGATCGAAATTGACCTAAGTATATTTTTTTACGTTATGAACTAGTATTGAATAATGATGTATAGATTATTCTAGTCTTGTTATCATGTTGGTTATTGACTTATGATGATGTATTCCCAAATTGGGTTGAAACTAAAATTTGTGGTAAGACCTTCATGATGAACTATTTGGAGACTTTGTAAGTCGTATGATCCCTATCTTTTACTTCAAAGTGTGGTTAATTGTGAATAAGTCATTATGTTGTATTTGAGTATGCATTGTATTTTGATTGATAGGGTGGTATGATATTGAATTGAAATATATTGATTATGATTGTGAGGTGTTGTCTTAAGATGTAAATGTTATAAGGAGGGTGATGATTTATCAATGTGCCTTATCATGATATAAAGATTTTAATGTACTAACCTCACCTATATGAATTATAATAAAAGGTCAATATGTTTACAAGTCCTATTGAGCTATGATTATGATTATGTTTATGAAAAGGTAGACCCTGTGACCTAAAATAAGCTATGATTATGAACACTGACAATTAGACATTTCAAGAAGGGAGTCTAGCTGAGCACCAAGTGAGCTAGAGTGAGAAGTGTCCCTTCCCACATGGGGAATATATGATCACTATTGTAGTCTTGAGTTTGGATACTAAAATGCATGTAGCATAAAGAAGTTCGCAAATATAGTTCCTAGTTTTTGAATTATATTTCCTCCAGAAGGAATACTAGATAGTGGACCCACGTAGGTTTTAAGTTCATGTTTTGGTACTTTATTGGAAAGTAGTCCTCCTTCCTTCTCAGTAGGGTTTCATGACACAGGAATCCACACTAGCTCCTGTGGTCTATGTAGGTTTGGGAAAGATGTTCCCTAAAGGTAAAATAAATTAAAGGAATCAATTCTAACTATGATAATGTAAGGGGTCTAGCTTAGTCTAGGTATGGGTATTAGACTCTACTTAAGAATTTCAGTAGTTAGACTTGAGTGGATATTTAGGAGGATGTTCTTATGCATTATATAATTATTATGATATATGTTATATAAATGATGAACTTGCATATAGTTGATACTATTTGATAATTAGTCTCACATATAAATATGTGTTGGTTTACATTATTAAAGTAATACGATACATATTCTTAAAATGATATATTATGTAAAGTAGGATGTTCGTCATGATTCTTGTTGGTTTACTTGATTTTCCAAGGTTGTGGGACTTTACTTGATAATTTCACTTATTGACTTGATAGGGGTTCGTGGGTATTTGTCTTGATTTTGTAGTGATGAAATTCACTCTTATTCATGCTTGTTGCGAATATGACTTGATGATAGAGTTACTTGAATATGCATTCAATTATATGATATGCATGATTTACATGACTAGACATTATTTGGTTGTTCTTGAGATGTACATACCTATGTCTTAATGAACATTTCCTATTGGTTTATGTAGTCTTGTTCATCCTTATGAAATGTCCCTTTTTCTTATCATGTATTCATATATGTGAGCATATGGTCTCATACATAGTAAAAGTGGTGTACTAACTGCATTACCTCCTTTTCCCCAAAAGTTTAGGTACCCGTCATTGATGGACTTTTGGAGAGGACATTGAAGAAGACTTGGATCTCTTGATCATCCTAGTAGGGTACTTTTTTGATTTCTGAGGCGATGCCACTATTTTGCTTTTGGAGATGTTTTTAGTCAAAGACTTCTGTAATTCTTTCTTTTCCATTTAGTATGAAGTATTTTATGGCCCATGTGATGCATTATTAATTTTATGTATGGGTTATTCCCATGTTCTTACACTCTTATTAGATGGTTATGAGACGAGACGACTATTATGAATATGTTCTCTTTTATATACTTATTGGAAATAAAAGTAGAAAATTAAGTAATCTTCCTATATGAAGGGTTTACGTATACTCGATATGTATATTCTTTGTGTATGTGGAGGTCTATGTAAAACTCCAAGAAGGAGTAATGAAAAGTTCTAAATTTTCTGCATGTCGACCTATGGAATTTAATGATGTAAGCTAAGAGGCTAGTCTTAGTCCTAAAAGTGGACGCCGGTTACATCTTGGGGGTAAACTGGATGTGACAAACATAGTATTAGAGCATGAAGTAGAATATCATTGAGTAGATGTTTCTATCAACCACATCTATGTAGCTTTGTATTCATAATTTTTAAGGGCACAACACTTATGTATAGGAATCTATATGATGCTTAGGAAACTCTCACTTTCTTGGAAATCTAATATTGTGCCACTAGAGTATACTTATTGTATGCTTTTGCATCTAATCCATTTATTGTGATTATAGGCAACGAATACTAGAAGGAATGCAACGTGATTATTTGAAGAAGAGATTTCCAATGCGGGAGTTCTTCCCCATGGTGATCAAGTTCCTTCTCTTGATCAAGATGTGAATTATGAGCAGTCCCCGGTGGATCCTCCTCCTTTGACAGATGAGAACTTAAGGGCCGCTCTATTCCAAATGACCCAAGCCCTTACTACCCAATAAACCTTCCACTACTCAAGACCAAGCAATGACGACCCATTATAATCAAGAGATTATACCGTAAGCACATAACAAAAAGCTACCATGGCCTCTCATCTAACGGATTTCACTTGGATAAATCCTTGTACTTTTTACGGGTCCAAGAATTAAAAAGACCCCCCAGAGTTCATTCATGAAATCTATAAGATCCTATATGCTATGGGGTTGTCTATTAGTGAGAAGGACAAGGTATCCACTTATCAACACAAGGAAGTGGTTCAAGGCTGTTATGTTGAATAGAGGGATAATAGTTTGTAAAGTGGAGGAGCTCATCAACCTTCACCGATGAGGTATGACTGTCAAAATATGCTCCTTCTTTGGTTTTCTATCATGGAGATGAAACGAGTCATTTTGTGATGGGGGTTTCAGATGATTTTTAAGAGGAGTGTAATTTGTCTATGCTTCGTGAAAACATGATCATTTATATTCTTATGGTGCTTTCTCAACATGTGGAAGAGGAAAGGGTTAAGAGGAAGAGAAGTGGTGCTAAGATTGTTTGATTTTTTGATGTAGTTCTTCAAAGAATAACCCTATATTATGAAACGAGTTTCCTAACAAGATCCTTCAAAGTTTCCCTAAGGGTAGTGGTGATTAAGTGTCTAACCCTAAGAATATGAAGAGAAGGGATGCTAGTTAACCAAAGGAGAAGCCAAATTGTGTAAAGTGTGGCAAGAATAATCATAGTGATTGCCTTAACAAAACAGATAATTGTTTTGGTTGTGGTAAAAGTGGACACAAGGTTAGGGATTGCCCTAATGCGATGGGTCAAGACATGTAGTTGTCAAGCTCAAACAAGTGGTTCGAATGAGGCTCCAAAGAAGAACTACTTCTATTCTCTCCTTCTAGGGGTGAGCAAGAGACTTCTCCCGACATAGTAACCAGTATGTTGGAAGTCTTTTGTATTGATGTATATGCCTTACTTGATACCGGTGCTTCCTTATCAATTGTTACTTCTCTAGTAGATAACAAGTTTGACATTTCGCCCGATATTTTGCATGAATCTTTTATAGTGTCTACCTCCGTGAGTGAGTCGCTTTTTACAAAAACGGTGTATAGAAATTGTCCTGTAATGATGCCGAGTAGAGTTTCTTATGTTGAACTAGTAGAACTTTATATGCTTCATTCTAATATCATTTTGGGTATGAATTGGTTGAATGCTTGCTTTGCCTCTATTGATTGTAGAAAAAGGGTGGTGAAGTTTAAATTTCCAAATGAGTCTATTTTAGAGTGTAACGGGGGAAATTCTATTCCTAGATGTCGTATCATCTCTTTTTTTAAATCTAGCAAAATGATCTCTAAAGGGTGTTTATACCATATTGTAAGAGTCCAAGATTTAGGCTCCAAAATTCCTTCCATAGAGTTGGTCCCCATTGTGAGTGAATTTCCGGAGGTATTTCCTAATGATCTTCCTGGTATTCCTCTGGAACAGTAAATTGATTATCATATAAACTTTTTACCAAATACAAATTCCATTTCAATTCCTCCTTATCGGATGCCTCCAGCCTAATTTAAAGAGTTCTAGTCTCAACTAAAAGATTTACTAAACAAAGGCTTCACTAGTCCTAGTATTTCTCCATAGGGTTCTAAAGTTTCGTTTGTGAAGAAGAATGATGGGTCCTTAAGAATGTGAATTGAATGTTACCAATTCAATAAAGTCACTATTAAGAACAAGTACCCTTTTCATCGCATTAATGACTTGTTTTATCAATTTAAAGAGGCAAACTAATTTTGTAAGATTGACATAAATCGGGGTGTCACCAATTTAGGGTGAGCGGTGAGGTTATACCAAAGATGACATTTCGGACATGATATAGTCACTATGAGTTCTTAGGAATGTCCTTTGGTCTCACTAATGCTCCGGCAGCATCTGTGGACCTAAAGAATAGGGTGGTTTGAAGTTACCTAGATTCAATTATCATTGTCTCCATTGACGACATCTTCGTATATTTGAAATATGAGGGTGATCACATAAAAACATTTGAGAATGGTGTTCCATGTACTTAAAGAACATAAATTTTTTTCCAAGTATAGCAATTGTGAGCTTTGGTTGAGGTCGGTGGCATTTTATGGACATATCATCTCTAGTGACAAAGTTGAGGTTTATCCAAGGAAAACAGAGGCGTTGAAAAATTGGCCTAGACTATTGAATCAAACTGACATTAGGAGTTTCTTCGGTTTAGCAGGTTATTATCAGAAGTTCGTGAATGGTTTTGCGTCTACTGCGTCTAGCTTGACTACCTTGACCCAAAAGTGTAAGAAATTTGAGTGGTCGGAGGCATGTAAGAGAAGCTTCAAAAAATTTGAAAAATAGGCATACACCAGAGGGTACAAAGGGTTTAGTTTTGTATTGTTATGCATCCCCAGTGGGTTTAGGGTGTGTGCTTATGTAGCAATCGAAGGTAATAGCCTATGCTTCTAGGCAACTTACGTGCATGAGAGAAGCTATCAAACTTATGACCTTGAGTTAGCGTTCATGGTATTTTCCATGAAAATATGGAGGCATTACTGGTATGGTGTCCATGTTGATGTGTATACCAACCATAAGAGTCTCCAATATGTGTTTACCCAAAAAAAGTTGAATATCTAACAAATAAGGTCGTTAGAATTGTTGAAAGATTACTATATGTGTGTTCTCCATCACCGTGGAAAAGCCAATGTTAGAGTGGGAGCTCTTAGTCGTATCAATACAGGTAGAGTGTCTTACATACATGAAGCAAAGAGAGACCTAGTGAAAGATGTTCATAGGTTGTCTAGGTTGGGTTTTAAGTTGGAAGATTCTCCAAATGGTTGTTTTGTGGTCCATTATAACTCCGAGTAATCCTTGGTGGTGGAAGTGGGAAGACATTAATGGATTTTGTAGTGGGTTTGACTTGGACTAAAAGGCAATATGATTCTATATGGGTGGTTGTGGATAAGTTTACCAATTCCCCTCATTTTATTTCCGTCAAGACTAATTATTCAGCGGAATATTATGCTATGATCTTCATTGGATAAATTGTGTGTAGTCATGGTATTCTATTATCCAAAATATTATATCGTGGTTCACAATTCACCTCTAGATTTTGGAAGGCATTTAAAGACGGGTTGGGTATTAAGGTGAAGTTATCTACCGGTTTTCATCCCCAAATGGATAGTGAAGCGGAGCATACTATTCAAACTCTTAAAGATAATCTTAGGTTATTGATTTCAAGGGAAATTGGGATAAGCATATGTCTTTGGTTGAGTTTGCTTATAATAATAGTTTTCATTCATCCATCTCCATGGCTCCCTATTAAACCTCGTATGGTAGGAGGTCTAGGTCTACTATAGGATAGTTTAAAGTGGGTGATCCTTCTCTTCGTGGTCCCGATTTGATTTACAAGACTTTGGAGAAAGTTCATATTATTAGGAATCGGTTGCAAGCAGCCTATAGTCGGCAAAAGTCTTATATCGATCATAGGAAAAGGGATTTGGAGCTTAAAGAAGGAGATAAATTATATTTAGAAATTTTGCCGATTAAATGGGTGGTTAGATTTTTTAGGAAAGGGAAGTTAAGTCCTCGTTATGTGGGTCCCTTTGAAATCTTGCAAAGGGTTGGTAAAGTTGCCTATGAATTGAAACTTCCTAGTGAATTATCTTCGGTTCATCCTTCTTTCCATGTTTCTATGCTTAAAAACGTGATTGGTTATCCCGAGTCTATTTTTTCTATTGAGTCTTGTTGTAAAGGATAATATCTGTTATGAGGAAGTCCGGATTCAAATTGTTTATAGGCAAGTAAAGAAATTGAGTAATAAAGAGGTGGCTTCCGTAAAGGTGTTATGGTAGAATCACCTAGTTGAGGATGCAACATGGGAGGCCGAGGCATACATGAAGTCCCGTTACCCTCATATATTTGATAACTAAAATGAGTTGTCTTACTAATAATGAAAATAATGACGAAAAATGAAGTTGCTTTGATTTTTAATAATGTTTTGCAAAATGTGCATTTTGATGTCTTTAGAGTGCATTATATTGAAATTGAGCATTTGTACTTGAATTTTCAATTTTGCTTATTATGAATCATGTTGTGCATTTTGGATAATGACTCTTTATGAAAATGTATGTAGCATGTTGTTAAGTTGATCTTTGACATAATTGACTCACAAATGTTATGTTGAGCTCTTGTTGTTGTGAGAAGCCTCATAATGTAATATTGAACCTTATGTGTTGTAATTGATGTTTTGAATTGCCTAGTGTAATTGATATGGTTGATGTTGTTATTACTGTTGTTGGTTGGTTTGCTAGTTTTGAGTCTATTCCTTCCTTCAAAAGATTTTAGTGTCATTTGGGGACGAATGTTCTTTGGGGGGGGGGGGAGAATGTAACACTTTTTAAATCCAAGACGTGTTATAGATCCTAACATATGTTTCATAAGGTCTAGATACTATTTTGAGGTCCATTTTAATGAATACAAGTCCTTTAGGAAGACTAGAAACCAAAACGTCCAAGAAAGTCCCTGACGTCCGGAAACTTGTTAAGTTAGGTACAAGCGTGCCTTAGGTTTTTTAACTAGCTTTAGGATTCCGAAATTCATGAAACTTAGTGGAAAGGTTTCTAACATGTGGTTAAGACGATTCATGGTCAAAATTTCCAGGTACTACTCCCCAAGGACAAACCAAAGGCCCTTAAGAAGGACCTTTGCATTATGGGGTCAAGGCTGAATGGGCACTTTCCACATATGAAGGGGAACGACGGAACGTATGTGGATCGATGGAGTGTTGATTCCCTACTTCTAACCACACATAGAAAATTCCTTTAAGAAACCTTTTCGTACAATGTGTGACCAAAACCACGGATGTGCAGCATAGAAAGGGGTATCAACCGTCGACTCACTAACGGACCATCCATAAGGGTCTCGAATGTGAGCGATCCAAATTTCTGCACGTTTTTACAACTCAAATTAATTAATTAAGGACCCCAACCCCTTTAGACTAATCACAACTCTAAAAAAAACTATCTTCTTTCTCTCTTCTTTCTTTCTCTAGCGGAAAACACCATTTAAGACCAAGATAGGAGAGGGTTTTAGGGGATGTAAGAGGGACGATATCCACATCAATTCTCCATCAAACATTAAGGTATGAGATTTAATTCACCTTTGAGACATCTTTCCTCAAAATTTTCCTTCAAAGTATTTTCAAAAGTTGAGTTTTCTGGTCTTCCCCAATTTAGAAAACTATCTTATGAATTGATTTTTTTATAATTTATTTTTGATATTATGAATTTATTAACTTGTATTCTAACTTAATTATGATATATCATGATGGTTTGGTTTAGTTTGTAGAAGATGACGATCTTGATATGAATTAGGTTGTATTGGTTCAATTCACTTGGTTATTGGTTCAATTACTGAGAGATGATATTGTTAATCTAATGATGACTAAATTAGGTAGATTTGTAGTCTTTCATGATAGTTCTTAAAAAGATGATTTATGTTATAAAATATATTCTTAATTGACCTAAGAATCTTGTCTTAAGCTATGAACTAGTATTGAATTGTAATGTCGAGATTCTTATAATCGTGTTATCACGTTGATATTGAATTATGATGTTGTATACCCAAATTGGGTTTAATTTAGGGTTTCTGGTAAGACCTTGATGATGAAGTATGAAGTAAAATTGGTAAGTCTTATGATCCCTATCATTTTCTTCAAATTGTTGTCAGTTTTTATTAAGTCATGATGTTGCATTAAAGTATTCCTAATAATAGGATTGATAGGGTGGTATGATTTCGAATTGTATGTCTTTATTGTGATTGTGAGGTGTTGGCTAAGATGTAAATGTAATAAGTAGGGTGAATGTTTTATCAATATGCCTTATCATGATATGAAAACGTTAATGTTCCAATCTCACCTATAGAAATTGTAATGAAAAGGCAATAATTATACCATTCCTATTGAGCTATAATGATGATTATGTTTATGCATGGTTTAGACGCTATGACCTACAATGAGCTATGGTTATTAATAAAGACATTAAAGACATTTCAAAGATAGACTCTAACTTAGCACTGATGAACTAGAGTAAAGAGTTTCCATTCTCGCATAAGGAATGTAGGATCACTAATGTACTCTTGAGATTGGAGACTACAAAGCATATATCATAAACAAGGTCCCAACTATATCTCCCACTTTTTGAACTACATTGCCCCATAGGAATACTAGCTAGTGGAACCACATAGTTTTTATGTTCTTGGTTTGGTACTATTTTTGCAAGTAGTCCTCCTTNGTATTGATAATGCCTTAGTATAAAGAAGGCTTGATGAATTATGTTATGAGAATTATGACGCCTTGGTATAAAAGAAGGCTCGATGAATATGAGGATCGGAGTGCCACGTTCCGGCACCAGGATAGAAATGAGGATCGGAGTGCCACGCTCCGGCACCAGGATAGAAATGAGGATCGGAGTGCCACGTTCCGGCACCAGGATAGAAATGAGGATCGAAGTGCCACGTTCCGGCACCAGGATAGAAATGAGGATCGGAGTGCCACGTTCCGGCACGGGATAGAATATGGATCGGAGTGTCACGTACCGACACGAGAGGAATAAGTTATGAATCTTGAAAGATGTTAATATGCTAAGTCTATGAACCTGTTAATGAGTATGGTTTTTGAGGCATGAGTCCTCCTGGATGAACTTGGTGATATTTATTGATGATTGTAGTATTTGTTGTTACTACATGTTGAGTATTATAGTTGATTTGTGAGATTAACTGATATATACTGTTTTCTATTCTGAGTTGGCCGATGATACCTACTCAGTACGTGTGGTTGTACTGACTCCTACTTGTTTGTTTCTTTCTTGTATTTGTGGAGTGCAGCAACCGTGCCGTCGTCTTCAACTCGACCGCGATTCTAGCCAGTCTTCACTGTACCGGATCTCAGGGTGAGCTATGCTTCTAGCTTGGACTGGATCTTCTTCTTCTCGTCTTGATGCCTTGAAGTTCTGGCATGGACTAGCTTTCATTTGTTTAACTTCTTAAAATACTCTTAGTTTAGTAATTTGAGGATAGATGTTCTTGTGATGATGACTTCCGGATTTTGGGAATATGTATCGTATTTATTTTTTTGTATTGAGTTAAGTCTTCCGCGTTGTATTTGGTTTAATTTATTTGGGTTTAGATTGGTTGGTTCGCTCACACAGGAGGGTAGTGTGGGTGCCAGTCGCGTCCCCGATTTGGGTCGTGACACTTTTAAAACCCGATGCTCTGATACCACATTTGTCACATCCAAGGAGCACCACTAAAAAGTAACATGACATACTTGACCTATCCGAGGTCTTATAAAAGCCCATAGTTATTATTCATCGCATGGTCATAGTAATTTTAATGGAAAATTGAAAACATGTCATAGCACATCGTATGCTAGAAACTTCACTTTATATTTATAAAATATCATATTACATACTTAGACCTTAATTCTCTTTGTCATTTTAGACACAAAATCATTAGTGTACAATAGGGACACGGACCTTATAACATAATGCATAACTATACAATTCATAAGGCTTTACAGTAAGTTAAACATGAGGACATCCTTGGACTTAAGGATTCCTATCCTTGATCTTGCGAATTACATATCAAGATCCTCATTTATAGAGACATTCCTGAAGCATCCATAACCTATACTTTGTGTAAAAAGTAGTGCAAAATGGATTTAGTACAAGAATGCATTAAGTATGAAAACCATGCAAAAAATATGCATTTAAAAAGGCTATTTTACTTGAAATCATACTTCATGCCTTTTTATGAAATCTTTCTAAAAACTTGATACAAAAGCATTTATATCATTCACATACGTCATATAGACATAATGAAAGGCCAAACATCATATAAAATCACATATAGAATTCAAGGCATATTTGAGGTCACATTACAGTGAGCCCTTCACATTACAGTGAGCTATATTTTTTTTTCTTTATTCACCTCCGAAGTAACACTCTAGTTGTACATGGTGCAATGCATCACCTTAGGGCCACAAAGAAAGCATACATACAACCTACATAAGCCACCACATGCCATCATAGAAACACATTGTATCATAGACACATTTAAGTCAACATTCTATTTGCTTTTCAATAAGTTATATCAATTGGAAAATATATTTACTTCACTTCACATGAATCATTGAAAGACCTTTCCCATGATCCCAATCTTAGCACTATGTAGTTAAGGATACCCTCGAGCAAACTTTTCAAGGCCCCTTTATTGACTAGATCATCATTCATGTGTGTGTATAAATATATGTGAGAACTCCTTTCACACAAACACCTTAAGACCACACATGACAATACATTAATATTCATTAACATAGAAATAAAAACTAGGTTACTATCCGATCAAGGCACACATGTGCAATGCATAGGCGAACAAGGTCTCATACCCTTGCCATAGTACAACACCTATCAAGTCATCCTACTTAAGGAAGCACATATCATACTTTTATAGACTTAAGCTTGAAATGCATAGTAGTAGAAAATAGTGACTATGAGTACAACCTTTCATTAAACACTATTAACCTTTACTACATTTTACGCATGCATGTAGAGTGAGGGTGTGTGTAAATTGGTCAACCTGATCACATAATGGATATCAACTACACATTGATACAGCCACCACCTTAGGACCAAAATAAACTTTCAAACATAGACCACACAACACATAATAGCAGAGGAGACAAGTCAACATCATATTACACTTAACATTCCTAAATTTTTCTATTCATGCATTCACATAGGGGTACATAGGTAATGGATTATCAACCATTTTAACTCCTAAATGGATGCACCTAAACTTTACCCTATCATAGGTAGACAACATGCTTATACAATAGCCATACAACCTAGATCACAACTAGAATAAGGAAGTAGGCATAAGATTCACATAATGTAATCCACATAACCACACACTCATATATTCATAATTTTTCCTTCAAGGTAATAATAAACACATATATAGATTGACAATATATAAACACCACCACCATAAGTGGACCATACCCCACAATGCCGTTCAAGGAATTCATCAACTACAATAATATAGAAAAATAGAGTGAAAGAGTTATTTTTATCAATTCATCAATCTTTGATCATCACTGATCAATACACCTTTTTCATCTTCAATACATTATATGGAAGTATATAAATATACATTTAATCTTCAACAAACCATGTACAATTCGCTACAAGATCATACTATAACATAATACAAGGAGTCACATATCTACTAAAAGAAGAGAGTCATAGATCACTTACGAATATTCTTTACTTTTATTACCATGATTATCATTAATAATATACCAGTAATACAAAATTAGGGCAGTATATAAAGACATAATAATCAAGTCTAACTCATGCTTTATCTACCCTATAATTAAGATCAAATAATGTACATTACAACATTCAATTTAAAGGCTACAAGAACCACGACGAATTAATGCAAACACTCCTTTATTTTGATCATAATTCATATCCAACATTCATTAATAACATCAATATAAGGCAGTACTTAAAGAATAATAACCTAAACGACATCCTAGTACAATTGACATAAGCTCGACCTTCCCGTTAACGTGCTACATTAGTAATCCATGGAAGATAAAAGAAAAAATGCTAATCAAACCTTGATCCTCATGGATTACTCATCAACAATTAATAATTAATATTCATGTGAGTCGCTAGATAGGATTATGCTTACACAAACTAGTTCCACAATTATACATTATAGAGTCAATGATAGAGTTATCACATAGAGGCATATACTAGTCATGTTCAATTCTTCATTTAATGATCTTAATGGATCTTTAAAAAAAAAATACACGTAAACAAATGTATAGATAAGTGATTCAATGTAATAGAATCACAATTCAACCAACTACTAGCCATGATCACAATGCCCATGCAAGGGCTAAATCGAGTTTGGGAAGGGACATGGGTTCACAATGCAATTGGATTAAAGTTCACATTGAAACCAATAAATTAAAATCAATTCGTCAAGTTTAAGACTTTAAAAATATTTTTAGAAGGAACCCATGGCTAGATTGAAGAAGAAAAAGGTTGATGATATTTTCTTTTTGAAAAAATTGAGATTAACTATCCAAATGAAAGGTTACTTAGAGATGAAGGATCGCCATACTTTTTTCTAAATAAAAATCTCTAAAAATTGATGAAGAACCCATTGGAATACATGATAAAATATGATCTCGAGCTTCATTTAGATGGAGGTTTTTAGGGAGAATATTTTTTTAGGGAAAGTCTAATTTGTTTGAATGGGATTGAGAGTGGGTTTGTCATATTTTTTATACCTTATATACGACAAAAAATCACCAAATAAATCATGTACGGTAAAGTTAGCAAGTGCGGTGAATTTTCCTATCCCTCTTTAATGAAACAGTACGTAGGTAGTGACACAAGGCCTTCATCGACGGATCTAACGAAGGGGTGTTGGTCCATCAACGGGCCGTTCTGTGCGTTCTGTTATTTTGTTCTATGGCTGTCATATGGCCAAGCCTTCTCCAGGATTAGTTCCCATCGACACTTCCCCATCGATGGAGAATTATCCCATCAACGGGGCGTCAGTTATGCCTATTAATGGACACTGCCAAGGCGGTGTGTTGACTGCCTTTGGGTCCTTCTTGTGGGCCCGTTCGCAGAGCAGCGTTTCCAACGTCAATACTGACATTAACAATTAAAGGACCATCCTCATCAGTTTCACCGAATACAATTAGACGCAATCCGTCCAATCATGCTAGGACCTATCAAGACACAATATGTATGCCTCAAGGAATATCTTTCGAACGTCTTGGATATTTGAACTCTAAACTTAATGAAACTCTATATACTACCTATAAAAAATCATTAAAACTCATTTTAAGACTTCATAAGCCTATCAAATACAATTATAACACGTATAGACACATGAGGCACAAAGGTGACTAGTCGTTGAACGTCTTGGTTGTCCCTTGACGTTTGACTTCCAAATCACCACAAAATTTACAGAGTGCCTCAATACAATATTATAAACCATTCTCGGTCCATAAACACATAGGACAAAAATGTTAGGCTTTAGACACTGTAACTCATTTAGGGGGTCTTACAATATCCCCCACTTGGGAACATTCGATCACGAATTAATTTTTAGAATAGTTTAGTCACAACAAGAACTTCAATAAATCATAGAGCAGCATACAATGTTCATAACATCATTACATAGAAGACAATGCACAAAACTTACAAGGGACACAACCTCAAACCAATTAGCAGTCAATTTACACAAGAAAGTGACACTTTCACTCACTCATGCTCATCACATCAAGCAATTAGGGAATCTTCGTGCTCATAGGTGGAAACGGCTTCTGTTCATTCTAAAATGGTCATTATTCTTCAATTTTTTTAAATTAATTGTTTCCTTCCCTGTGAAGTCTAAATTGTAAGTCACAACAAATAGGAAGCCATTTGATGAAATCTCAATTTTTAACATGGCTATAACTTCCACAGTATGCATCACTTGGAAAAAATTACACAAAACATAGGAACACACAAGGAAATTAGCTAATCACACTTCCAGCTTTCAAGAGTGAGCGTATAATCATGTTTTTCAGACAATACAAGTCACGTAGTTTTCAAAAGACTCAACATATGTCATTTTATAGAGTCTCAATTTCTCATTATAAGGATAAACCTTACATATCAAAACTGGCTAAAAAAAGATTCTTACCTTATATGATGAAGTCAAATGCATAACCAGCATATCATGGTGCAAATAAACATGAGAAAACATTGAAATTAATCAAATTTCTTTTTCAAATACTTTAATACCTTAAATATACTCTTAAAATAGTGTCAATCAGTTCATGTTTTATGCAAAACTCTATTCATGAAAAAGCTTACAAAAAATTCATTAGATTCTAGCTCAAGCAAAACTAGAAGTACAAGGTAGAAAATATCTAAAACCATACAACTTCATCACCATGCCACACTTAGGGTAAACCCAATTAAGAGCAAATTCACCCAACCTTCAAGAAAATTTTAGGTTTTCAACCAGTAGACTTTGCAGTAACTTACCATAAGGCCCTCAAAGGCATTCTAAACTTTATCACCAATGTAAACTATCCCCAAACATTCAAGTGAAATAATTCTATTCAACCATATAAGATTTTCATACAATACCTTAGAGACCAAGGTCATACAACATTAGGGGAAACAATAGAGGAGAATTAGCCATAAAATTTCTTCCTTTTATTTGGAAAATTTAGTAAGTTGAATTCTAGGTCAATAAAACCCTCATCATCACCCTACAAGGACAAGCATACTACCTTTACACCTAGGATCAAGTGTATAAAAAGGTCTCCAATCCATACTAGGCAACTTATCATGGACCACATATATACAATGGGAAACATTGAACACTTTTAAGCACATATTCCTAGGTTAGCATGGTTCCATAGGTAGTCACTAAGCATTTCAAGCTCAAATAATATTAGGTTACCATCATGTAACATCATATAGTAACACATCATTCCAAAAGAAACTCATTTTAACCCTTATAATTTATAACATGCTTTAATCATATCATTACATACATTTGTCAACATAACATGCCATTTCACATAGACTTCATATATAACCACAGAGGGTAACATATTATTCAAACATGCCAAAAGTCACTTCAACTCATACATAATTAAACCATAAAAAAATATAACATCAAAAATCACCTTTTTTTCCCGCAAGCATAGAGTACAATTTCATCCAAGCAATAACATCTAAAATACAACCGGAAAATAAAAAACAAGAGAATGATCATATAGAGTTATGTTTTATGGCACAATATTAGAATGATGGAGAAGCGAAATTCTATTGTCTTATAGCCTACCATACAATTTGAAGTGTCGCGACTCACCATCAATGATAGAGACTCAACCAGACATGAAAATATGATATTTCTTTGACCTTAAACCACTTTTAAACCTTGATTCTTTGATACAATGTTTGTCACATCCAGGTAATACCCCCTAGAAGTAATTGTAACACTTCAAAAATCCAAGACGTGTTCTACAGCCTAAAATATGTTTCATAAAGATTAGAAATTGTTTTAATGTCCATTTTTAATAAATATAAGTCCTTTAGAAAGTCTAGAAACCAAAACATCCAAGAACGTTCAAGAACATCCATAACGTTCGAAAACTAGTTTAATTAGGTACTACCGTTTCTTAGACTATTTGACTAGCTTTTAGGAGTCAAAACTTCCTAAAATTTGGTGGAAGAGTGTCTAAAATGTGTTTAAGACATATCATGATCGAAATTGACCTAAGTATATTTTTTTACGTTATGAACTAGTATTGAATAATGATGTACAGATTATTCTAGTCTTGTTATCATGTTGGTTATTGACTTATGATGATGTATTCCCAAATTGGGTTGAAACTAAAATTTGTGGTAAGACCTTCATGATGAACTATTTGGAGACTTTGTAAGTCGTATGATCCCTATCTTTTACTTCAAAGTGTGGTTAATTGTGAATAAGTCATTATGTTGTATTTGAGTATGCATTGTATTATGATTGATAGGGTGGTATGATATTGAATTGAAATATATTGATTATGATTGTGAGGTGTTGTCTTAAGATGTAAATGTTATAAGGAGGGTGATGATTTATCAATGTGCCTTATCATGATATAAAGATTTTAATGTACTAACCTCACCTATATGAATTATAATAAAAGGTCAATATGTTTACAAGTCCTATTGAGCTATGATTATGATTATGTTTATGAAAAGGTTAGACCCTATGACCTAAAATAAGCTATGACTATGAACACTGACAATTAGACATTTCAAGAAGGGAGTCTAGCTGAGCACCAAGTGAGCTAGAGTGAGAAGTGTCCCTTCCCACATGGGGAATATATGATCACTATTGTAGTCTTGAGTTTGGATACTAAAATGCATGTAGCATAAAGAAGTTCACAAATATAGTTCCTAGTTTTTGAATTATATTTCCTCCAGAAGGAATACTAGATAGTGGACCCACGTAGGTTTTAAGTTCATGTTTTGGTACTTTATTGGAAAGTAGTCCTCCTTCCTTCTCAGTAGGGTTTCATGACACAGGAATCCACACTAGCTCCTGTGGTCTATGTAGGTTTGGGAAAGATGTTCCCTAAAGGTAAAATAAATTAAAGGAATCAATTCTAACTATGATAATGTAAGGGGTCTAGCTTAGTCTAGGTATGGGTATTAGACTCTACTTAAGAATTTCAGTAGTTAGACTTGAGTGGATATTTAGGAGGATGTTCTTATGCATTATATAATTATTATGATATATGTTATATAAATGATGAACTTGCATATAGTTGATACTATTTGATAATTAGTCTCACATATAAATATGTGTTGGTTTACATTATTAAAGTAATACGATACATATTCTTAAAATGATATATTATGTAAAGTAGGATGTTCGTCATGATTCTTGTTGGTTTACTTGATTTGCCAAGGTTGTGGGACTTTACTTGATAATTTCACTTATTGACTTGATAGGGGTTCGTGGGTATTTGTCTTGATTTTGTAGTGATGAAATTCACTCTTATTCATGCTTGTTGCGAATATGACTTGATGATAGAGTTACTTGAATATGCATTCAATTATATGATATGCATGATTTACATGACTAGACATTATTTGGTTGTTCTTGAGATGTACATACCTATGTCTTAATGAACATTTCTTATTAGTTTATGTAGTCTTGTTCATCCTTATGAAATGTCCCTTTTTCTTATCATGTATTCATATATGTGAGCATATGGTCTCATACATAGTAAAAGTGGTGTACTAACTGCATTACCTCCTTTTCCCCAAAAGTTTAGGTACCCGTCATTGATGGACTTTTGGAGAGGACATTGAAGAAGACTTGGATCTCTTGATCATCCTAGTAGGGTACTTTTTTGATTTCTGAGGCGATGCCACTATTTTGCTTTTGGAGATGTTTTTAGTCAAAGACTTCTGTAATTCTTTCTTTTCCATTTAGTATGAAGTATTTTATAGCCCATGTGATGCATTCTTACTTTTATGTATGGGTTATTCCCATGTTCTTACACTCTTATTAGATGGTTATGAGACGAGATGACTATTATGAATATGTTCTCTTTTATATACTTATTGGAAATAAAAGTAGAAAATTAAGTAATTTTCCTATATGAAGGGTCTATGTATACTCGATATGTATATTCTTTGTGTATGTGGAGGTCTATGTAAAAATCCAAGAAGGAGTAATGAAAAGTTCTAAATTTTCTGCATGTCGACCTATGGAATTTAATGATGTAAGCTAAGAGGCTAGTCTTAGTCCTAAAAGTGGACGCCGGTTACATCTTGGGGGTAAACTGGATGTGACAAACATAGTATTAGAGCATGAAGTAGAATATCATTGAGTAGATGTTTCTATCAACCACATCTATGTAGCTTTATATTCATAATTTTTAAGGGCACAACACTTATGTATAGGAATCTATGTGATACTTAGGAAACTCTCACTTTCTTGGAAATCTAATATTGTGCCACTAGAGTATACTTATTGTATGCTTTTGCATCTAATCCATTTATTGTGATTATAGGCAACGAATACTAGAAGGAATGCAACGTGATTATTTGAAGAAGAGATTTCCAATGCGGGAGTTCTTCCCCATGGTGATCAAGTTCCTTCTCTTGATCAAGATGTGAATTATGAACAGTCCCCGGTGGATCCTCCTCCTTTGACAGATGAGAACTTAAGGGCCGCTCTATTCCAAATGACCCAAGCCCTTACTACCCAATAAACCTTCCACTACTCAAGACCAAGCAATGACGACCTATTATAATCAAGAGATTATACAGTAATCACATAACAAAAAGCTACCATGGCCTCTCATCTAACGGATTTCACTTGGATAAATCCTTGTACTTTTTACGGGTCCAAGAATTAAAAAGACCCCCCAGAGTTCATCCATGAAATCTATAAGATCCTATATGCTATGGGGTTGTCTATTAGTGAGAAGGACAAGGTATCCACTTATCAACACAAGGAAGTGGTTCAAGGATGTTATGTTGAATAGAGGGATAATAGTTTGTAAAGTGGAGGAGCTCATCAACCTTCACCGATGAGGTATGACTGTCAAAATATGCTCCTTCTTTGGTTTTCTATCATGGAGATGAAACGAGTCATTTTGTGATGGGGGTTTCAGATGATTTTTAAGAGGAGTGTAATTTGTCTATGCTTCGTGAAAACATGATCATTTATATTCTTATGGTGCTTTCTCAACATGTGGAAGAGGAAAGGGTTAAGAGGAAGAGAAGTGGTGCTAAGATTGTTTGATTTTTTGATGTAGTTCTTCAAAGAATAACCCTATATTATGAAACGAGTTTCCTAACAAGATCCTTCAAAGTTTCCCTAAGGGTAGTGGTGATTAAGTGTCTAACCCTAAGAATATGAAGAGAAGGGATGCTAGTTAACCAAAGGAGAAGCCAAATTGTGTAAAGTGTGGCAAGAATAATCATAGTGATTGCCTTAACAAAACATTTAATTGTTTTGGTTGTGGTAAAAGTGGACACAAGGTTAGGGATTGCCCTAATGCGATGGGTCAAGACATGTAGTTGTCAAGCTCAAACAAGTGGTTCGAATGAGGCTCCAAAGAAGAACTACTTCTATTCTCTCCTTCTAGGGGTGAGCAAGAGACTTCTCCCGACATAGTAAGCAGTATGTTGGAAGTCTTTTGTATTGATGTATATGCCTTACTTGATACCGGTGCTTCCTTATCAATTGTTACTTCTCTAGTAGATAACAAGTTTGACATTTCGCCCGATATTTTGCATGAATCTTTTATAGTGTCTACCTCCATAAGTGAGTCGCTTTTTACAAAAAGGGTGTATAGAAATTGTCCTGTAATGATGCCGAGTAGAGTTTCTTATGTTGAACTAGTAGAACTTTATATGCTTTATTCTAATATCATTTTGGGTATGAATTGGTTGAATGCTTGCTTTGCCTCTATTGATTGTAGAAAAAGGGTGGTGAAGTTTAAATTTCCAAATGAGTCTATTTTAGAGTGTAACGGGGGAAATTCTATTCCTAGATGTCGTATCATCTCTTTTTTTAAATCTAGCAAAATGATCTCTAAAGGGTGTTTATACCATATTGTAAGAGTCCAAGATTTAGGCTCCAAAATTCCTTCCATAGAGTTGGTCCCCATTGTGAGTGAATTTCCGGAGGTATTTCCTAATGATCTTCCTGGTATTCCTCTGGAACAGTAAATTGATTATCATATAAACTTTTTACCAAATACAAATTCCATTTCAATTCCTCCTTATCGGATGCCTCCAGCCTAATTTAAAGAGTTCTAGTCTCAACTAAAAGATTTACTAAACAAAGGCTTCACTAGTCCTAGTATTTCTCCATAGGGTTCTCCAGTTTCGTTTGTGAAGAAGAATGATGGGTCCTTAAGAATGTGAATTGAATGTTACCAATTCAATAAAGTCACTATTAAGAACAAGTACCCTTTTCATCGCATTAATGACTTGTTTTATCAATTTAAAGAGGCAAGATAATTTTGTAAGATTGACATAAATCGGGGTGTCACCAATTTAGGGTGAGCTGTGAGGTTATACAAAAGATGACATTTCGGACATGATATAGTCACTATGAGTTCTTAGGAATGTCCTTTGGTCTCACTAATGCTCCGGCAGCATCTGTGGACCTAAAGAATAGGGTGGTTTGAAGTTACCTAGATTCAATTATCATTGTCTCCATTGACGACATCTTCGTATATTTGAAATATGAGGGTGATCACATAAAAACATTTGAGAATGGTGTTCCATGTACTTAAAGAACATAAATTTTTTTCCAAGTATAGCAATTGTGAGCTTTGGTTGAGGTCGGTGGCATTTCATGGACATATCATCTCTAGTGACAAAGTTGAGGTTTATCCAAGGAAAACAGAGGCGTTGAAAAATCGGCCTAGACTATTTAATCAAACTGACATTAGGAGTTTCTTTGGTTTAGCAGGTTATTATCAGAAGTTCGTGAATGGTTTTGCGTCTACTGCGTCTAGCTTGACTACCTTGACCCAAAAGTGTAAGAAATTTGAGTGGTCGGAGGCATGTAAGAGAAGCTTCAAAAAATTTGAAAGATAGGCATACACCAGAGGGTACAAAGGGTTTAGTTTTGTATTGTTATGCATCCCCAGTGGGTTTAGGGTGTGTGCTTATGTAGCAATCGAAGGTAATAGCCTATGCTTCTAGGCAACTTACGTGCATGAGAGAATCTATCAAACTTATGACCTTGAGTTAGCGTTCATGGTATTTTCCATGAAAATATGGAGGCATTACTGGTATGGTGTCCATGTTGATGTGTATACCAACCATAAGAGTCTCCAATATGTGTTTACCCAAAAAAAGTTGAATATCTAACAAATAAGGTCGTTAGAATTGTTGAAAGATTACTATATGTGTGTTCTCCATCACCGTGGAAAAGCCAATGTTAGAGTGGGAGCTCTTAGTCGTATCAATACAGGTAGAGTGTCTTACATAGATGAAGCAAAGAGAGACCTAGTGAAAGATGTTCATAGGTTGTCTAGGTTGGGTTTTAAGTTGGAAGATTCTCCAAATGGTTGTTTTGTGGTCCATTATAACTCCGAGTAATCCTTGGTGGTGGAAGTGGGAAGACATTAAGGGATTTTGTAGTGGGTTTGACTTGGACTAAAAGGCAATATGATTCTATATGGGTGGTTGTGGATAAGTTTACCAATTCCCCTCATTTTATTTCCGTCAAGACTAATTATTCGGCGGAATATTATGCTATGATCTTCATTGGATAAATTGTGTGTAGTCATGGTATTCTATTATCCAAAATATTATATCGTGGTTCACAATTCACCTCTAGATTTTGGAAGGCATTTAAAGACGGGTTGGGTATTAAGGTGAAGTTATCTACCGGTTTTCATCCCCAAATGGATAGTGAAGCGGAGCATACTATTCAAACTCTTAAAGATAATCTTAGGTTATTGATTTCAAGGGAAATTGGGATAAGCATATGTCTTTGGTTGAGTTTGCTTATAATAATAGTTTTCATTCATCCATCTCCATGGCTCCCTATTAAACCTCGTATGGTAGGAGGTCTAGGTCTACTATAGGATAGTTTAAAGTGGGTGATCCTTCTCTTCGTGGTCCCGATTTGATTTACAAGACTTTGGAGAAAGTTCATATTATTAGGAATCAGTTGCAAGAAGCCTATAGTCGGCAAAAGTCTTATATCGATCATAGGAAAAGGGATTTGGAGCTTAAAGAAGGAGATAAATTATATTTAGAAATTTTGCCGATTAAATGGGTGGTTAGATTTTTTAGGAAAGGGAAGTTAAGTCCTCGTTATGTGGGTCCCTTTGAAATCTTGCAAAGGGTTAGTAAAGTTGCCTATGAATTGAAACTTCCTAGTGAATTATCTTCGGTTCATCCTTCTTTCCATGTTTCTATGCTTAAAAACGTGATTGGTTATCCCGAGTCTATTTTTTCTATTGAGTCTTGTTGTAAAGGATAATATCTGTTATGAGGAAGTCCGGATTCAAATTGTTTATAGGCAAGTAAAGAAATTGAGTAATAAAGAGGTGGCTTCCGTAAAGGTGTTATGGTAGAATCACCTAGTTGAGGATGCAACATGGGAGGCCGAGGCATACATGAAGTCCCGTTACCCTCATATATTTGATAACTAAAATGAGTTGTCTTACTAATAATGAAAATAATGACGAAAAATGAAGTTGCTTTGATTTTTAATAATGTTTTGCAAAATGTGCATTTTGATGTCTTTAGAGTGCATTATATTGAAATTGAGCATTTGTACTTGAATTTTCAATTTTGCTTGTTATGAATCATGTTGTGCATTTTGGATAATGACTCTTTATGAAAATGTATGTAGCATGTTGTTAAGTTGAACTTTGACATAATTGACTCACAAATGTTATGTTGAGCTCTTGTTGTTGTGAGAAGCCTCATAATGTAATATTGAACCTTATGTGTTGTAATTGATGTTTTGAATTGCCTAGTGTAATTGATATGGTTGATGTTGTTATTACTGTTGTTGGTTGGTTTGCTAGTTTTGAGTGTATTCCTTCCTTCAAAAGATTTTAGTGTCATTTGGGGACGAATGTTCTTTGGGGGGGGGGGGAGAATGTAACACTTTTTAAATCCAAGACGTGTTATAGATCCTAACATATGTTTCATAAGGTCTAGATACTATTTTGAGGTCCATTTTAATGAATACAAGTCCTTTAGGAAGACTAGAAACCAAAACGTCCAAGAAAGTCCCTGACGTCCGGAAACTTGTTAAGTTAGGTACAAGCGTGCCTTAGGTTTTTTAACTAGCTTTAGGATTCCGAAATTCATGAAACTTAGTGGAAAGGTTTCTAACATGTGGTTAAGACGATTCATGGTCAAAATTTCCGGGTACTACTCCCCAAGGACAAACCAAAGGCCCTTAAGAAGGACCTTTGCATTATGGGGTCAAGGCTGAATGGGCACTTTCCACATATGAAGGGGAACGACGGAACGTATGTGGATCGATGGAGTGTTGATTCCCTACTTCTAACCACACATAGAAAATTCCTTTAAGAAACCTTTTCGCACAATGTGTGACCAAAACCACGGATGTGCAGCATAGAAAGGGGTATCAACCGTCGACTCACTAACGGACCATCAATAAGGGTCTCGAATGTGAGCGATCCAAATTTCTGCATGTTTTTACAACTCAAATTAATTAATTAAGGACCCCAACCCCTTTAGACTAATCACAACTCTAAAAAAAACTATCTTCTTTCTCTCTTCTTTCTTTCTCTAGCGGAAAACACCATTTAAGACCAAGATAGGAGAGGGTTTTAGGGGATGTAAGAGGGACGATATCCACATCAATTCTCCATCAAACATTAAGGTATGAGATTTAATTCACCTTTGAGACATCTTTCCTCAAAATTTTCCTTCAAAGTATTTTCAAAAGTTGAGTTTTCTGGTCTTCCCCAATTTAGAAAACTATCTTATGAATTGATTTTTTTATAATTTATTTTTGATATTATGAATTTATTAACTTGTATTCTAACTTAATTATGATATATCATGATGGTTTGGTTTAGTTTGTAGAAGATGACGATCTTGATATGAATTAGGTTGTATTGGTTCAATTCACTTGGTTATTTGTTCAATTACTGAGAGATGATATTGTTAATCTAATGATGACTAAATTAGGTAGATTTGTAGTCTTTCATGATAGTTCATAAAAAGATGATTTATGTTATAAAGTATATTCTTAATTGACCTAAGAATCTTGTCTTAAGCTATGAACTAGTATTGAATTGTAATGTCGAGATTCTTATAATCGTGTTATCACGTTGATATTGAATTATGATGTTGTATACCCAAATTGGGTTTAATTTAGGGTTTCTGGTAAGACCTTGATGATGAAGTATGAAGTAAAATTGGTAAGTCTTATGATCCCTATCATTTTCTTCAAATTGTTGTCAGTTTTTATTAAGTCATGATGTTGCATTAAAGTATTCCTAATAATAGGATTGATAGGGTGGTATGATTTCGAATTGTATGTCTTTATTGTGATTGTGAGGTGTTGGCTAAGATGTAAATGTAATAATTAGGGTGAATGTTTTATCAATATGCCTTATCATGATATGAAAACGTTAATGTTCCAATCTCACCTATAGAAATTGTAATGAAAAGGCAATAATTATACCATTCCTATTGAGCTATAATGATGATTATGTTTATGCATGGTTTAGACGCTATGACCTACAATGAGCTATGGTTATTAATAAATACATTAAAGACATTTCAAAGATAGACTCTAACTTAGCACTGATGAACTAGAGTAAAGAGTTTCCATTCTCGCATAAGGAATGTAGGATCACTAATGTACTCTTGAGATTGGAGACTACAAAGCATATATCATAAACAAGGTCCCAACTATATCTCCCACTTTTTGAACTACATTGCCCCATAGGAATACTAGCTAGTGGAACCACATAGTTTTTATGTTCTTGGTTTGGTACTATTTTTGCAAGTAGTCCTCCTTCCTTCGGTGTATGATTTCATAAAACTGGATTCCACACTAGCTCATGTGGTCTATGTCGGTTAGCGCATGATGTTTCTAAAAGGTAAAATGAATTAAAGGAATGAACTCAAACAATGACAACCTAAGAGGTCTAGCTTAGTCTAGGTAGGGGTATGAGACACTACATAAGCATTGCACTAGTTAGTCTTAGGGGAGTCTTAGGAGGATGTTCTTACGTATGATTATTAATATGATGGTATATGTTATATATATGATGATATTGCACATCGTTGATACTATATGTTGATTAGTCTCATTTATAAATATGTGTTGGTTTACATTGTTAAATTAAGATGATACGTACTATTAAAATGCCATATTATCTAAAGTAGGATGTTGGTAATGATTCAAGTTGGGTTGCTTGATTGGGTAAGGTTATGGAGTTTTATTTGGTCATTGCACTTGTTTACATGACAGGGGTTCATGGGTAATTTGTCTTGTTTTAGGTTTGATGAAATCTAATATTATTCGTGCATGTTGCTAATATGACTTTATGATAGAGTTACTTGAATGTGTATTCATTTATATGATATGCATGATTAACTTGACTAGACTTGATGTTGTTGTTATTATTATGTAGATGTATGTCTAAAGGAACATGTCCTATTTGTTGGTATGGTCTTGTTGGAAGTGCATAAAGTATTTTAAATGAAAAGTACATTATTTATGAAATGTCCCTCTTTCTTAGCATGTTTTCATATATATGCGAATATGGTCTCATACTTAGTATTAGTGGTGTACTAACCCCATTTCTTCCTTTTCCCCAACATTTTAGGTTCCGATCGTTGAAAAGTTTTTGGAGACGACATTGAAGAAGACTTGGATGTCTCGATCATCTAACTAGGGTAGGTCCTCCATTTCCGATAGTGATGCCACTATCAAGTTTATGGAGTTCTTTTTGGTGAAAGACTTCCATGATTCTTTCTTTTTCATTAAGTACGAAACATTATATAGTCAATAAAAGGCATTCTTACTTTGATGTATGGGTTGTGCCCAAGTTCTTACACTCGTGTTCAATTGTTATAAGATGAGACGACTATTATAACTATGTTATCTTTTATATACGTATGTGTAATAAAAGTATAGGACTAAGTAATCTTCCGATATAAAGGGTCTATGTATAACTCAACCTAGATATACAATTTGTATCTAGAGTTCTATGGAAACCTCCCAGTAGGAGCACTGAAAAGTTTTAAAATTTTCCGATTTTTAATCTATGAATGTGATTATGTAAGCTATGGATCTAGTCTTAGTCCTCAAAGAGAAGGACGACGCCGGTTACTTCTTGGGGTAAAACTCGATGTGATGGTAACATAGCTTATTTGACCTCTTGGAGGTCTTATATATGCCCATAGTTATCATTCATTGTATCGTCATTGTCAATTTTGTAGAAAATTAAAACTTTTCATAGAAAATCGTATGCTAGAAACATCACTTTATATTTATTAAATATCACATTATATAATGAAACATTAATCATCTTTTTCATCCTAGACACAACATTATAAGAGTACAGTATGGACACGACCTTTATAACAAAATACATAACTATACAATTCATAAGGTTTTACAGTAAGCAAAACATTAGGACATCCTTGGACTTAAGGATTCCTCTCCTTGATCTTGGAAATCACACATAAATCTCCTCATTTATGGATACATCTCTTAAGCATTCATAGCCTACACTTAGTATAAAAAGTATAGAAGAATGTAGTTAGTATAAGAATGCACTGAGTATGACAACCATGAAAAAACATTCATTTAAAAGTGACATTTTACTTGAAATCATACTTCATGCCTCTTTGTAAAATCTTTATAAAACCTTGATACAATACAACTTATATCATTTACATCATCCATATAGAGATAATCAAAGGCCAAAAATCATATAAAATCACATAACAAATTTAAGGCAAATTCGAGGTAAATTTACATTGAGATCTTTTCAAATTATAGTGAGCTATCTTTTATTTTCCTCATTAACCTCCCAAGTAGCCCTCTAGTGATACTTGGTGCAATGAATCACCTTAGGGCCAAAAAGAAAGCATACATACAACCTACATAAGCCAACATATATCATCATAGAAGCATATTACATCATAGACACATTTAAGTCAAGACTCTATTGGCTTTAAAGTAATATATATCAATTTGCACATATATGTACCTCACTTCAAATAAATGATTGCAAGACCTTTTCCATGACCCCAATCTTAGTCTAATAGTGCAATGTACATCTGAAGCCCTATAACCTCACACATACTTAATTAACCCATCACGAGACAACAAACCTTAACATTCGGTTTATACATCTATCTTGTAAGTGAAGACAACTTCATTCATTACAAGAAAGCCCTTCATCATATGGTTATTAAGACCCACATATTACATATAAGAAAAACACCACATCACATGGGCTCATTAGGAGTTATACCTTGCACTTCATCACAACAAGTAGACAATTACAACAAAGTCATGCATAATAAAAATATACATAGATACATGCACTAGGACACCTTACTAGGACTTCTCTCAAGATCTACTTGTGCAATGCATAGGTGAAGTCCCATACCCCCACCTACACTATGAGACTACCCTTATTTTGTCCTAGTTAGGGTCCTTTCATTATTTCCATTGTCAATTTTACTTTAAGGAAGATAAGCCTTACCCGACACTAAGACCATGAGTGCTAAAAAGGGAACTTTGTGTTGTAGGGCCTTACACCAAAGGAAGGTGTTCTTACATATCCAAGGTAGAAAATTAACACATGCTAGCATATTTATTTAATATCACAATGCATGATCCTATGTAACAAGCATAGTTTATGGATCTGCGGGGCCATCATGGAAACATCTCTATATACCCTTTTTGGGTCATGAGGCTATCCATCCAGTGAGGACTATGTTTACCTTCCTTCCTACAATAGGAACAGACAACCCTCATCTTCAAGTTCACTCGGTGCTAAACTAAGCTCCCTTTTTATTAAAAAGTATTTATTATCATTACATAATAAAATTAGGATTAAGATAGTCATCCCCACATATGCTTATCTAATAGGTCATAGATTAGAGTTCATCAACCTAAATAATGTGACAAATCCTTTCACATGGACGTATCAAGACCCCTTTATTGACTAGATCATCATTCATGTGTGTGTATACATATGTGTGAGTACTCCTTTGACAAAAACATATTAAGATCACACTGGACCATACAATCATATTCATGCACATAGAAACAAAACTAGAAAATATTCTATCAAGGTACACATGTGCAATGCATAGGCAAGGTCTCATACCCTTGTCCATAGTAGTACACCAATCAAGTCATCCTAGCTAAGGAAACACATATCAAACTTTCATGGACATAGGCTTAACATGCATAGTAGTAGACACTATTCAATAAGTGTACAACCTTTCAGTAGACACTATGAACATTCACTACATTCTAAGCATGCATGTAGAGTGAAGGTGTGTTTGAATTGGTCAAAATGATCACATAATAGATATCAAAAACACATTGAGGCAGCCACCCTCTTAGGACCACAATACACTTTCAAGCATAGACCACACAAAACACAAAAGCATAGGAGAAAGTGAACTTCATATTACACGTAAGACTCCTAACTCTTATTATTCATGCATTCACATTGGATTACATAGGTAAGGTATTACTAACTATTTTAATTCATCAATGGGAAAACCTACACTTTACCCTCTACTAGGTATATACATTCTTATACAATAACCATATAACCTATATCACAACTAGAATAATGAAGTAGGCATAAGCTTTACATAGTATAATTCACATAACCAAACACTTATATATTCATAAATTTGCCTTCCAGGCCATAATAAACACATACATACATTAAACACAAAATAAACGCCACAAACATAAGTAGACCATACCACGCAATGTCATACAAGGCATTCATCAACTACAATAATATTTAAAAGAAGAGGGAAAGATAAATTCTTAACAATTCATCAACCTTTGATCATCATTTATCATTACACATTTTATATCATCAATACATTATAGGTCAGTCTCTAAATATACATTGAATCATGAAAGTAACCATGTACAAGAGGTTATAAGATCTTACAATAACATACCACAAGGCTTCACATATATACCAGAAGTAGAGTGTCATAGATAACTTAGTAATATTCTTTTCTTTGTACCATTATTAACATTTATAATATACCAATAATAAGAACCAAGGGTAATGGCTATAATAATCAAGTCTAACTCATGTTTTGTCTACCCTAGATTTAAGATCAGATAATGTACTTAACAAAATTAAATATATAGGCTAGAAGAACCTAGACAAATTCATGCCAAGACTCTTTTATTTTTATAATCAAAGATTAATACCCACAATTCATTAATAACAACAACATAAGGCAGTAGTTAAAGAAATCATAATCTAAACGAATACTACAATTAATGTAATTTCGAGATTACAGTAAACATCATACATCAGGAATCCATGGAAGATAGAAGAACATTGACTAATACAACCTTGATCCTCATGTATCACCCAAAAAAGAATCATAATTAATATCATGTGAGACAGTATCTACGAATATGCTTACACAAACGAGTTTCACAATTATACATTATAGAGTCAATGTTATAGTGATTACAAAGATGAATAGGCTCATATACAATTCTTCATACATTGATCCACATGGATCCTTCATAATAAATTCATAATCAATACACGTAAATAACAATACTCATAAACAATTCAACGTAATAGAATCATAATTTAACAAATAACAAGCCACGATTTGGATGCCCATGCAAGGGCTAAATTGAGTTTGGGAAGGGACATGGGTTCACAATTAAATTGGATTAAAATTCACGTTAAAACCAATAAATTATCATCAATTCATCATGATTAAGCCACTAAAAACGTTTTTTGAAAGAACCCATGGATAGATCGAAGAAGAAGAAGATTGATCATATTTTCTCTTTGAAAAGTTTAAGATTAACTCTCCAAGTGAAAGGTTACTTAGAGATGAAGGATCACCATAACTTTATATGGATGAAAACTTCTAAAAAATGATGTAAGAGCCATAGGAATATAAGCTAAAAATTGTTCTTGAGCTTCACTTTCAATGGATGTTTCTAGAGAGAATATTTTTTGAAGGAAAGTCTAATTTGTGTGAATGGGATTGGGAATGGGTTGTTCACGTTTTTGATTACTTATATACATCCAGAGATCACCAAATACGCCATGTAGGGTCAGGTTAGCACTAGTGTGAATATACCATTTACCCCTTTAAAGAAAGGTGCACAAAAAGTGACATAATGCCAGTATCGACGGACCTAACGACATTGCGTTGGTCCATCGATGGGTTGTTCTGTGCCTTCCGTTGTTTGGGTCAGAGACTGTCATGTGACCAACCATTCTCCAGAATAAGTTCCCAACGACGATTCCCAATCAAAGGGGCGTCCGTCCACTAACGGGGCGTCAGTTGATCTTGTCGATTGACATTGCCATGGTTGTGTCTCTACATCTTTTGGGTCCTTCTAGTGGGACCATTTGCAGGGCCCCACTGAGGTCGTACTCGGGCGTTTCGAACACAAATATGAACAATAAATATTCAATGACCTCAAACATATGTGTTAACCAAAATAATTATACGCACCACATCCAAACATGGTTGGCCCCATCAAAACATAAACATAAATGTATCAAGCACTATCTTTCAAACGTCATGGATGATCTTGGCCGTTTGAACTCTAAGATTCATGAAACTCCATATAATGCCTATAAAAATCATTATAATTCATTTTAAGACTTTATAATCTCATGACATACAATTATAAGCATGTATAAACATATGAGGCACATAGGTGACTAGTCGTTGAACGTCTTGGTCGTCCTTCCAAATAACCAAAAACTATACACATTGCCTCAATACCATATTATAAACAATTTTATGATCTTAGAACCTTAGGATGAACATATAAGTCCCTATACAGTCAAACTCATTTTGGGGGTCTTACATTTCTATACTCTATAAATATAGGTTAAAGGCAAGTTAAGGTTCGTAGAAGGAAAATCATGGGATGTTGACTCTCTCAAGACCTTGTATATCCTCATATATTCGAGGGTACAATCTACGTTTCTTTATTTCTTCTTTATGACTTGTATTACATTTTTTTAAGTAATTCTTTCAATGTAAAGGGTCGTGACCAATGATATTTAAATTATGTATTTGAGTTGGCATTTGCCGATGAGACTTATTCGTTAGTATTTTATTAAATAGTTTCTTATTATTATTGTTGTGAAAATTTTTATTTCTTACTAATTTTCATAGATTATGTAATGAATTATAGGTAAGAGGGTTGTACAAGATCAAGGAACGGTCAATGACGCCTTGTGATGAATTAAGAATGCTCGTGTACTTGCTGGTCATTACTAACGTTGTATCAATGCATAAGGTTCTGGGAAATAATTTTGATTAAAAACTCACGCAATCCACATCTAGTAGAGTCTGTTCATCGTTGTGAGTAATGACATATCCATGAGTGGGAAGCTATAAGGCGATTAAAGTTTCACTTTCTTCATTAGTCTTGTATCGTACCATAAATATTAACTCCATAGGATCTCTCTCTTATTTTGCTTGTCTGGTAGTCTTCTATATGTGATTTCTTGGATGGCGTGATATTAAAAGGATGGAGGGAGAATATGGTGATTTTTTATGGTTATTGTGGTTTTGAATCTAGATGAGTATATGGTAAGGTGGATTTGGATTGTTATATGATGTCATTTATGTCTATGTGTGATGTATGAGATTAAAGGTATTATAATTTGAAGTTGTATTATGATATAGTTCTAGTATGATAAGAGTTTTAATTGTTGAATGATGTCGTTTTTGGGAAAATAAGTTATTTTATGGCTATGTGCAATGATAGTAGAAAAATGATATTGTAGATTTTAGGAGTGTTGGAGGAATGTGGTAAATTGTAATACTTGAGGGTTGCCCGCTTGTGTGGGTAGTGTTTCATAGTTTTCCTTGTGTTGGGTTGAATTTCTTGTGTAGTTTTACTCTACGGAGGAAATATAGTATGTTGACCTCGCAAAGTAGTTGTGAAGTTATGCTAGTAAATGGTGGAATCTATATAGCAAGATTGTTTTTTTTCAAAATGAATATACCTTAATGGGTTGAAAGATAAAGAGGGAGTTTTATTCAATGAGTTTGACTTATGTGGTACCAAAGATTTGAATGAGGTGACATTTTAGGGAGATTGCCTAAGCTTGAATGGTAAGATGAGAGTGTTATGCTCTACTAGTAAGGTTGACGATTAGTTTTGATGTTCAAGAGTTATGATAGTATGATTTCCCACATTATCATAGGTAAACTTAATTATGAAGTATGAGACGCTAAAGATGTTTGGTGATGGTCTTAACAAAAATTGAGGAAAATGTGTGAAGGAACCAATCTTGAATGAAGGCCTCTGTAAGTAATAATTCCTTATGGTTGTTTTAAATTGATTTACATGGGCTTACCCTAAGTGTGGAGAATTAAATGAGTAGTAATGTGTTGAATACATTCATCTTTTCCTTTTATTCTTACTTAACTTTGAGACCAAAATTAATAGCATTTCGGTTATGTTTGTAGTCTTGCACTTGAGTACGAGTTGCATGTCTCCTTATGTTATGAGTTTTATTGATAATGTGTATCTAATGATACCTGCTAAATTTCTTCATGATTGTTATAATTATTTTGCCAATGTGTGATTTTAAGGTTATTGTGTGTTTAGAGTTTGATGATGTGATGAGCATGTCTAATGTTGGAGACGAAAGTTACTCTATAAAAAAAATTAAAAAGACGAAGTGAGTGTATACCTTGAACTACGGAATTAGTTCCAAATTTTCTTATTTTTCTTAAAATGCTTAATGACATGAACTTTGTGTTCCTTGGAAGTTGGTGCATTGAAAATAAAAAAAAATTTCCATGATTTTATATGTTATATCCTTATATTTGAGTCCTTGATGTCCTTGAATGTGTTTAGTGTCATTCGTGTACGAAGGTTATTCTAAGTGAGGGAGAGTGTACCAACCCTCATGATGAACTAGGTTGATATAGATATTCACACTTGTTTTATGAGTTAATAAGGTTTTAAAATGGAGAATTTTTATGTTTAAAGTCAGTTTTGTAAACTTGGAAGTCAAATGTCAAGAAATTATCGAGACGTTCGAAGACTAGACGTCTATGTGCTCAGATATGTTTTTATGTCCCTTTATCTTAGCACCGCGTGAGCTTCACAAAGAGAGTTATTAACTCTCACTAGAATGAAGATTCAAAAAATGTTCTAATGAGATGAGGGATCCAAATGCTAATGGGACTGTAGAGGGTTCAAGACATATCTCCTAGTTCCTTAAAAATCATTCCCCCATATGAATACTAGCTAGTAGATCCACCAAGAATGCTATGTTCATGTTTTTGTCCTACCTTGGCAAGTAGACTACCTTGTTTCGGTGTAGAATTTCACGGCACCCGATGCCACGTCTAGCTCACATATTATATTTTCGGTCAATGTAATTGTTCTCGAAATTAATATTGATGAAGGAAATTAATAAAGTGAACTCTAACAAGGTTGACTTAAGGGGTTATACTTAGTGTAGGTAGGGGAATGAGACTCTACATATACATTGAACTACTTGGCGTTAAGGGAAGTCCAAGGAGGTTTTTTTTATGTTCTTATGACATGAAGGATATGCTTATGTAGACTTTACATGTTGATGACCCTATATTATGTTAGTGTTTATGAATATGCAATTAGTAAATATTGTTATAAATGATAATGACTACTCATTATGTTATGTTATTTGAAGTAACACATTACTTATAGTTTCATTCTTTGTTTAATTGATTATGTGTGGTTATAGGGATTCAAATGAGCATTGCACTTGTAGTCTTGGGATGGTCTTAGTGGTAAGGGACTTTTATATTGTGATAATATGAACAATTGTATATGATCTATTGTTATGATGTTATGTTAAGGTTGTTATGCTTATATGATCATGATATGATTCTATTCATGTTGATAAGACCTTACGTTGATAACATCCATGTTGACTAGACTTTATTGTTATATTGGTCTTGTGCTTAATATCGACTTCTCTTAAATTAATATGTGATCATTGGCTTGTATGTGTTCTTAATTGTGCATAAAGACTTTTTAAAGTTACTTAATATGGTTTTGAATGAAATGTCCCTTTAAGCATGATTTCAATGTTTTTATGTGCAGATGTTTCCATACCTAATATATGTGGTTGTACAAAATAATTTTCTTTCCCTTTTCCAAAACAATGTACATTTGGGCCATTGAGGTGTCAATGTTACTTCGCAAGAAGACTTGGAATTCTGCCTAAATTTTGGTAGATCCTCTAGTTTGAGGATGTTGCTACGTATTCTACTTGTGTTACATTGCTATTGTTTAAAACCATTCGTTTTTTCCCTATTCTTGAAGACATTTATTCTAATCCGTATGTGTCACTTAATATGTATAAGGGCAATGCCCGAATTTTCTACTTCGTTTTAGATGGTTTAATGTGAGACGACTTTATTAGATTAAATCATTTTATATTAATTATGTAGACTAAATGAAAAGCCTATGTAAGCTTCATATGCGAAGAGTCTGAGTAAAATCCATATATATTGTAGGAGTAGTCTATGTATACCTCAATACGTAAATTTTTTTTTAATTTTCCGCATTTCCGACCTATGATATGTTAGGACAAATGTTGAGGTCATGTCCAGGTCATCCTCGAGGACAACACCACAAGTTATATCTAGGCGTACTCCCAGATCGTGAAATTTAGGTTTTAGGCTTATAATGTAACTTAAAATATACAAACACCCTTAGAATAACTGCCCAATAATTTATTTGTATTCTAGGTGAGTTTTCCATAATACCCTTAACTTTCCCGATGACCCGAAGGAAATTGCAGGCGACGGACCATCGAGGGAATGACGATACCGTCCTTCAGGTCCATCGTTTGTGTTAGAGACCATGTTTTTGGGGCTTATCCCCCACACCTAATTGTGGAGTAACGTCTCCTATCAATGGAGTGTCGACTGCATGACGCGGTGTCATTAGTCATCGCGGTTAGAGACAACTTTTAGAAGTTTTAAGCCAAAGTTTAAGTCCTCCTCAAGGACCAATAGGGTGGTCCTTGGGGAGTTGTGCCCAAACTTTTCAACCCTGATCATGGTCTTATTGATGTTAGGAACCTCTCCCATGAATGTTAAATCTAAAAACACGTAAAACATGTAAGGCACATTTAAACACACAATCACGCACCAAGGCTAACTTTCAAAGGTCGTGGACGTTTCACTTCCAAGATCTTTAAAACTCAACACACTGCCTTCTAACCATACAATTAACGTTTTTAGGACCTTACAAAATAATGAATCACATGTTTATCTCTAGTATAACCTACATCATTTTTAGGGTGTTACATATAACGACCGGGGAGCACCCTTATAAGTTACCGGTGTTGTCAAACTCTCGGAGGTATTGGAAATGCCTATTAACATTAATTCATTGCATTGTAATAAAGTTAGCAGTAAAATAAAACTTCTAACAACACCCTAGCATATCACTTCATTAATAAATTCATAAGTACATAGTTTAGACACTAAGTCTCCTTTTGCCAACTTAGACTCCATATCAAAAGATTGGAATTGAGACACGACCCTTAAAAATATAAATTAATAATCTATGCTATTACGTGATCTTTGAATTACATGTTGACATGAAGGTGCTTTAATTATAAGGGCTCTTCAATTGGTAATAGTTATTCAAGCTCTTCATTCTAGGAAAGATCCTCTAGTCATCACAACCTACACTTGGTGTAAAAAGATGAAGAAGAATGGTAGTAGAATAAGAATTCACTATGTATAATAAACATGAAAAAACATTACGTAAAAAGGACATTTACTAAGAATAATGCATTGTGCCACTATAGTAAAACTTTATGAATATCAATAAGTACAATATAGATCTCATAGAAAATATAAACATGGTTATAACTCATAGCAATACTTGAACCCATTTTATCACATTTAAGATACATTGACTAAGGCACAATCTAAACATAAGTACCATGTCACATGCCGAGAGTATACCTTATAAGATATGGCAGTCTTGTAGTGCAACAGGCCTACTTGATCTCTCAGAGGTATTGTACAAACCTTTTCGCATCATTCCATGCATATACGTATATGAAAAGTAATATGGAATTAAAATTTGGAAAAATATTTTAATAGACTTCCGAAGGACCTTTCATTTACTAAAAGGAAATACTAAGTATCATGTCATCAAATCTTAGACTAACGAATATACTTGGGAAACAACCCATACAATCGAAATGTGGTACTCTCTAGTCTATTGTGATGCTTTAACAAAAGAAACTCTAAAGACATCTATCCCCTCGTGTCAAATGAGGACATACTTCAAACATGCTTGAAGGATTCTATAATCCAAGATGAGCTTCCAATAGAACCTACACCTATGAATAACTATAGATATAGATAGAGATATGGAATTAGTAGAAACACATGTATTAAGTAAGGCTTAATGCATAATAATCATGATAATGGACATTTAATGGAAATATGCATTTTTGATTAAAACATTATTGTATAAGTATAAGAAAAACATTTAACACATTAAAGAACATAAAAAATAACATAATCGTTTAACCATATTTTTAGTAACATTACAGTGAACTAAGCAATATTATTATGGACACATTTCAACATACAGAGAATTACTTAAATGTTATAGTGAATCCAATTTATCATGCATTCTTCTAACTAAGAGTAATCCTAAGACTCACCGAAGTAAAAAAGAAAAAAACTCTCTCAGCATACTTAATGATCCTCAAGACTACATATAATGAGTAGAACACACTTTAAATACACTAAATCAAATAACATATATGATATGATATTCACTTTACTAAGGTTATAAAATGACTTACTTAAGTAGTTCTAGAAGCAAACGCTCATACACCCTCTTCAAGATTACCTAAATAATCCTTAAGACTTCATAAGATAATATCATGTCTAAGTTATCAACCAACATCCCTATGTAGAGTTATTCTCAACATTTCCCTACGGTAAGACATAAAAAGATCATCCTATTTGCCCCCTACATTAACTACGAAATCCTTAGAGTTACTCTAGATTAAGTTATCATTAATTCATATGTTTCCTAACATAAGTCAATACTTTATTTGTTCATTAAAAGAAATTAATCACATTGCGGACATTCAAATTATGGTCTAGCATAGGATCTATGGACTTACTTACTAACATCTTCGAATCCCAAAGATGCGATGTCTAGGTAGGGTCCCATACCACCACTTAAACTTCATAGATTTTTAAAATACATGTAGGTATCCCATATGATGATAGTAGGCAATAACAAACATAGACCATTGTACTAAACATGGAATATAGAATTGTAACCTACCTCGATGGAGGGTGTTCTACTTGCCAATGGTACAAAATGAATACATCCTATGTTGGCACATGGTTAAGGAATATGATGAGATTCTTTGATCTTTAATGTCATCTTATATAGAGGAACTTCTAATGCCATACTCACTCGGTGCTAGCCTTTGTTCTCATAGAGTTATTAATATAAAGTATCAAATGAAGGGGTTCCATATCTAGTTCATAACCCAATCATATTCCCCCTACCAAAGAGGTCCCCTAAGGCTGATTTTCAATGGAGATGAGGATAGCTTTATAACTATCCTGAGGATGATTTCATGATGTTCCATCAAACCAACCTTATGTCCATCATTCATACGAGAATAATACCATTACGTGTTTCGACTTCAAGGATATCATAACCTCTCAACTAAGTTGAAGGCTCCACATAGTTTGGCCTTCTCACTATGTTCAAGCCCACATATCATTCATACATATAAGACTAAGAGGCTTTAGAATTCTAAGTCAAACACTCATATACATATTATGGATTTATCAAGTAAGAAATGCAAGTTTACGAAATTAAGACACATATCATTTATGTATAGCACATCATGGCAAAAGCACATAGAAATAACTAATACCATCTATTGGTCACCCTAGTCATTACTATAACATCATTACTATATTCATTAAAAGACTACAATAACAAAGTAGGATGAATCATACAACAATTCTAAGACTATACACATATGGACATAGGGAAAGTCTAAAATGATCACCTAATGTTAATATAATAAAACATACTATCACATTACTCACAGGTAGATAGATATGATCATACGTCACACAATTAAACAATATAATTCATCATAATATATTAAGTAATGAGAACAAGTAAATGATAATAATAATTCATAAAGTAATAATGAGGAGGCCACATATTCATAGGTAAAAAACAAAGCACTGCCACCCTAAGTGGACCACACATTTCTCAACATAATTCAAGACGTAATTTACATAATATAAACAGAATTAGGGCAACGTACGACAAATAAACTTCAATGCAAAGCTAAATTATCCAACACAATATATAAAGGCCCTTACACATGGCCATGATCATCGATTTAATTCAATACTTACAACAGACAATGAATAAATCATATTTCAACATAGATTTATGAATTTTGGGCTTCATAGTAATAATTCCAACATAATTCAATAGCGCTAATAAAACTATATATCATTAAATAGTACTAAGACATGATCAAATCACCCGTTATAGAGTAAAAATAAGGATTTCATGATATAGGAATTTTGATATAAATTTATTCAATTAACACTATTCAATATTAAATCATTCATCTTAAACGTTTTATGCTAGGACCCATTACTAGATTTCAATTTAGAAGATTTCATGGTTTGGATCATATTTTAAATTCTTTGGAATTGAATCCTTGAAGAAAGAGGTTCAAGAATGAAGAACCATACATTAAATGTGAAGAAAATTATACAAGATTTATGGAGAAAAACATGGAAAATCTATTTTTTTTCTGGGAGCTTCAAAACTTTTTCAATGCAAGTTTTTGGAGAAAAACAATGGAGATATTTTGTTTTTCACTTGAGGGTTATGATTTGAAGGGTGAATTGTGGTTTAAATATCGCTAATAAACAAATAAAAATAGCCCCAAAATTACAATAAATACCCCTAAAACTATAATACCTTTTAACCAACTCAAACTCAATTTAAATTTCTGGAATTATCGTCGGGAAAAAAGTCTGTGTTGCGGAGATGTTACCGCATGATTTTATTAGAAATAACTTCCGGGGTAGTTGATTCTGCGTTGTGACTGCGACGCGGACAAAATTTTTGACCTTTTGACGGTGAAGTTCACGATGCAGACCTATTTCACCAATGAATAAAAGTTGTTGCCATAGGCAGCTTGCTAACTAAAGGTTGGGTCCTCAGCAAGGACCCTTTGGTTGGTCGTTGGAACGTTTTGCCCGGATGTTTCAACCTAAAATACTATTGTATACATGTTAGGAACCTCTCACATAAATTTAAACTCAAATTACACCCAAAACATGATGAAAACTTTAAGGCACATAAACACGTTTTGAGGCAAAACTTTCAAACGGCTTGGACATTCTTGGACGTCTGACCTCCAAAAGTCATGAAACCTTACACAATTCCTCTAAAAATAATTATTACTAATTTAATGACATCATAAGCTCATAAAAAACAACTAATAACGTAAATACACATAAAACATATAGATGAGTAGTTGTCACACGTCTTGGTCGTCCTTTGGCGTTTGACTTCCAATTAACCTAAATATTTTCACACTGCCTCATTACCACATTATAAAACATTTTAGGACCTTATAAATTCATAATTAACATGTTAGTCTCTAATTATAAAAATCTTCTTTTGAGGGTGTAACAAAGCTCCCCAACTTGGAAACATTAATCCTCAAATAACACTTGCCACTCTCCAAACACTTCCAAGAGTAGAGATTAAACTAACAGCTTATCAACATACCACATAACAAATTTTTCAATATAAAATCTAGGAGAAACATCAATTTCTAATAATCAAGAGTCTCACAAAAAAAAAGATAGAAACTCGTTCTACAACTCATTATAAAATAAGACTAACATTCTTCATTACAAATAGCATGAACTTCTTTATCATTGATTATGATGCTCATATACATAAATTCTATTAACATTACAATAATTTTAAACAAAAGAACAAATTAGTCTATTTTCCAAAAATCTTACAGTGAGCTAAATTCCCTGGCGGTGAACATGTTTTAGAATTCAAAAAATGCAAAAGGTAAACAATTTATAATAAAGACATGCTAATATGAAAGATAAATAAAATAAACACATTTTAAAATATAATCATAACGTCATAAAATGCACAATTCAAGGAATCAATGAAATATAATTCCAACAAGAGTCCTAAATATAGTGCAACATTCAACATACTACCATGACCATCTAGATCAACTACTAACCATACTCTTCCAATTAGAAGGAAATCATAACAACAAAGAGAATACTAGATCTTACCTTCATCATCATCCTCATCCGCCTTTGCTCCTCAAGTCCGTAGTGCATACAAATTCTTCTTCTTTTGATCTTCACCTTCTAGAGCATTAGGAGGAACTTGCTTACCCTCTCTTCCTTTAGATGCAATAGAAGGACAATCACTCACCTTGTGTCCAGCTTTACCACAGCCAATACAAATTCCGGTACCCAATAGACATTACGCGTAGTGCCTCTAACAAGAAGTTGCACATGTAGGCTTTCACTCTTCAGACCACTACCTTTCACAAGTTTCACCATCGCACTCCTAGGATCATCTTGAATTGAGAACTTCTTCTTGGATCTAGGTCAACTTTGATCAACTTGTCCACTTCTCTTCAAATTTCTAGCAATCCTACTAGTTTTAGACTCCTCAATGGATTTAGCATTAACCATGAGTCTAGCAAAAGTCATATCATCATGGAGCATGTCTGCACAATTATTTTCTATCACTAGATCGGCGACCCCGGTGATAAACCTACTCAGATCATCCCTAGGGATAGACACTAAGGATGGATCATATCTAGACAACATAGAGAAAATTAAGGAGTACTCCTCAACACTAATATTTCTGTGGTTTAGATTGATAATCTCTTCTACCTTCACCGCCTCCTCTCACGGGGAAAGTACTTTACTAGAAAAACATTTTTAAATTCTTCCCACTTGATAGGACCCGACTTAACTGACCTATTATCCTTTCATTGAGTGTACAATACTTGAGAAACCTCCATCAATAAGTACGAAGCTAACTCATACTTCTCCCTCGAAGTCACCACCATGGTTTTAAACACCTTAGAAACACTGTCTAGGAACTCTTGGGGATCATCTCCTACCTAAGAGCCATGAAAGATAGGTGGATTCATCCTCACAAAATCTCTCAATATAGATGACATAGTGCACTCTACGACATTCACTGTAGACTCAATACCCCTATTCACATGGGTAGTCAAAGATCGAGGTAAAAGATGTAAAGCCTCTTTATCTCCCCATTAGTCCACCGAAACATCATTACCTCTTCCCATAATAGGGACTTGATCATCTCACCACCCTGAGTCCCTTGAGCACCTTGATGAACTTGACTCATTGAACATGTAGAGGAATCTCCTCGTTCCTATCATTCTCCTCAACTCTCCTAGCTGGTGTCTTTCTCGTATTTATCTTTTTAGTAACACAAGAAAAATCATAAGAAAAAAACACTCATAATATTTTACTCCATGGCTCGACATAGGAGTAAAAGAACGAAAATTCAATCCTTATATAGCCTCTAGCCCATAGGTATGTCGCAATTCACACAGATGAACATAACTCTACTAGACATGACTTCTTGAGACTTTCTCATTCCTAAGACAACTTTCATAACCTATTCTCTGATACAAAGATTGTCACATCCTGAGAGCATATCCTACAAGATGTGACATTCTCTGAGAGCAACCGGCTAACTAGACCTCTCGCAGCGCAACCGGCTTTCTGGACCTCACGGCGGTCTTGCGCACAATTCATCGCATATACACATATGAAAATTATTGTCAAATTTAAAATTTTCACAAAAATATAAGTATTCTTCCGAAGGATATTTAATCTAACCAATGAAAATAGTATGCCCCATATCATCAAATCAAAGACTCACGAATATACTTCGAACGCGGATCATACAATCGAAATATAGTACTATCAAGACTATTAGAATGCTTTAATAAAATAAACTCTAAAGACATATATGCCCTCGAGTCAAACGAGGACATTTTCAAACTTGCTTGAACTATCCTATGATAAATGTTTCGCATCCAATATCACCTTAACCTACGAATCACTTTATATATAGATAAAGATATAGAATTAGTACAAAGACATGTACTAAGTATGGCTTAATGAATAAAATTTATGATAGAGCACATTTTATGGAAATATTCTTCTTTCTAAGGTATCAAGAAACTTCCCTAACTAGATTTATTCTCAACATTCCCCTACGGTAAGATATAAAAGATAATCCTTCCCCCCTACAATCATTAACTAGGAAATCCTTAGAGTTACTCTAGATTAAGTATTCATTAATTTATATGCTTCCTAACATAAGTCATTACAATACACCAAAACACACTTACAATACACCAAAACACATAACATATATGATATGACATTCAACTATGTTTATCCAAAGACATACTTAAGTACATCTAGAAGAGAATGAACATACACCTACCCCAAGATTACCTGAACAATCCTTAAGACTTCCTAATATTAGATCATTGGTAAGGTATCAAGCCACATCCCTAACTAGAGTTATTCTCATGATTTTCCAAAGGTAAGACATATAAAGATCATTTTTTCCCCCACCACCCTCATACTTTAACTAGGAAATCCTTAACGTTACTCTAGATTAGGTATTCATTCATTCACATGCTTCCAAACATAAGTCATTACTTCATTAGTTCATTAAGATAGATTCATTACATTGAGGAAATTCACGTTATGGGATTGAAGAAGACCTACGGACTCACTAACTAGCATCTTCAATGACTAAAGGTGCAATGTCTAGGTTGCGTCCTATACCACCATCTAAACATCATAGACTTCCCAAATACTAGTAGGTTTCATATATGAAGTGAATAGGCATTATACGAGATAGAATGTGGTAGATAAGCATGGAATCTAGAGTTGTAATCTACTCCGATGGAGGGTGTTCTACTTTGCAATGGTAGAACTTGGACACATCCCATTTAGGAACATGGTTAAGGTATATGATGGGTTTCTTTGTTCTCTAATGTAATATTATGTTGAGTTACTTCCCATACCATATTCACTCAGTGCTAACTTTGTTCTCATTGAGTAATTCATATAAAGAATGACATGAAGGGGTTCCATATCTTGTTCATAACCCAATCAGATTCGCCCTACAAAAGAGGTCCCCTAGGGCTGCCTTTCAATGGAGATGAGGATAGCATTATATATTTCCTAAGGAGGATTTATTCCTTTAAATCCAACCAATCTTAAGTCAATTATTCAAACAACAACAATACCATTACGACTTTCGACTTCAAGGATAGCATAACCTCTCAACTAGGTTGAGGGCTCCACATAATTTGACTGTCTCACTATGTTAAAGGCCATGTATCATTCATACATAAAAGACAAAGAGGATTTATATTCCTAAGTCAAGAAATCCTATTCACATAATGCCTGTATCAAGTAAGGGAGACAAGTCTACCTGAATAAGACACACATATACTTCACATATAACATATCACTCTAGAAACACATAGGTATAACAAACATCATCTATAGGTCAACCTATTCATTACTATAACATCATCAATATAATCATAATATAACTCACATAACCAAGTAGAAAGAATCATACATCAATTCTAAGATTACAAATATAAGAACATTCATGTAGTCTAACATGAACACTTAATGGTAATAGATGGAGACATACTCTCACATTATTTACATGTAGATAGATATGATAATACTTCACATAAATCAACTAGAAAATTCATCATAATATCTCTAGTAATGCCGACAGGGCCACCATCATCATAATTCATAAAGTAATGCCGACGAGACCACATAATTCATAAATAAAACACATAGCACTGCCACCACAAGTGGACCATAGAAATAACAATATAATTAAATACCTAATATAGATCACATAAATATAATTAGGTCAATGTACGCTAAATCATTCAATAAAATATCCAAAGGCCCTTACCCATGGCCATGATCATCGATTCAAATAAATACATACAATAGACAATGTGAACAATTCAACGTTGATTTATAAATTTAGGGAAGCATTCTAATAATTATATGTTGAATGCATTTAGTAGCGCTGAGTCATGATCAAATCACCCATAATATAGTCAAAATAAGTATTTCATGATTTACATGGGTCCATAAGAATTTTGATGTAAACTTATTCACATAACACTTATTCAACCATAAATAATTGATCTAAAATATTTAAGGCAATGACCCATGACTAGATTTCAATATAGAAGATTTTGCATTTTGGATCATATTTTAAATTCATTGGAATTGACTCCTTGAAGAAAGATATTTCAATGATAAAGAAACGTAACTTAATTGTAAAAAAAAAATCCCACAAGATTGATGGAGAAAACCATGGAAAATCTATCTTGTTCCTTGGAGATTCAAAACTTCATCAATGGACGTTTTTTGAGAGAAAAAATAGAGATATTTTGTTTATTACTTGAGGGTTATGAGTTGAAGGTTAAATTGTGGTTTAAATAGGCCTAATAAGCTCCAATAAATAGTCCGTAAATATATAAAAGACCCATGAACATATTGAAAAATTTAACTAACTCAACTCAACTTAAATTTTCAGAATTATCATCGAGAAACAAGTCCACAATGCGGAGCTGTTCTCGCATAATTTTATTCAAAAAATACTTCTGGGGTAGTTCTGTATGTGTTCTTTCCACGACGTGGGAAAATGTTTTGACCTAAGTGTCCGTGGGAAGCTTGTTGGCTAAAGGTTAAGTCCTCTTCAAGGACCCTTTGGTTGATCATTCGAAAGTTTTGCACAGACGTTTCCACCTAATATACTTTCTTATTCATTTTAGGAACCTCTCACATCAATGTATACTCAAGACAACACATAGAACTTGATAAACATTAAGGCATCCAAGTATGTTTCAAGGAAAATCTTTTGAAAATCATGGATGTTCTTGTACATTTGACCTGCAAATTTCATGAAACTTGACACACTGCCTATTCAAACTATTAATACTCATATAACGACCTCGTAAGTTCATCAGACATACATCTAAGCACATAAACACACATGAAGCAAATAGGTGACTAGTCGTCACTCGTCATGGTCATTGCTTGACGTTTGACTTCCAATTCACCTAAATATTTAGACATTGCCTCATTACCACATAATAAAACATTTTAAGACTTATTAAACTCATAATCAACATGGTAGGCTCTAATTGAACCTAGCTCCTTTTGAAGGTGTAACAAAACATCACCTAAAACCACCTCCAAATCTCACAATTGCAATGTATAAGTAGCATCCCGTAATACTAATCACACCAAGCGATCCTAGGAAGTCACCCTAGACATAGGAACATCTAATTTAATAATATACCACACATGTATTTAACCTTTGACATAAGATTAACATTCTTCATTAATGGTCAGATAATAACTCATTCATTAATTTTATCTTAGTTATAAATCATATAGTTCATATCATAGGTAAAACACCCTCACAACCTTTTCACAAGCTTACTTGTGCAACGTACACATGGAGTCCCATACCCCCACATAGACCAAGCAAACTTATTTAGAAGCCACAAGTAAAGTTCACATGCATCGTCATAATTCATGTATGTACATAAGTAGATCATCCTTGAAGTCCTCCAAGGAATCATGAAAAATAATCATATTCTTATGTTAGTTCATTTAGCGATAACTGATATAGACTATGTGAGCTTCATGGATGAATCTGGTGTCATATATCCGTACACTGAAAGAATGTGTTCTACTTTCAAAGGTAAAACAAACATAATAACTATCTAGGTGGATCCACTAGCTATAAAATAGAAGGGAACATATTTAAGGGATAATGACATTGCTTCTAGAAACCCAACCTATTACAATAGAAAAGAGGCTTCAACTAGTTTCTAAGCTTAAAATCCCTCTTAAATGTCATTAAGTATTTATTTTTCATTATTTCATAAAGTAGGCTTCAGGAGTTTTCCCCTCATACATCATATAGCTCAAAGGTTTCTAATATAAGAACGGACTTTCATCATAGAATCTATATTATGTCAGAATTTCCTTTAACATAATTCTATCGATCATGAAACAATCTAGTTTAGAGTACAAGTGATGAAGCCTACAAAAGATTAACTTTTACTAGATCATGATAACATTATTCATTCATATACTCATGTTAGTGTATACATATGTTATAAAGCATTTCACATAATACCTCTAGACAAATCATAATCATACATCATATTTGATATACTTTACATCCATAATAAGAGATAAAAGGTCATATGAGAACTAACCTTTCAATTGACACTATAAACATATCATACTCATAGTTATATATAGAGTGGGTGTGTGTTCAAATTGGTCTTCATGAGCACATAAGAGCAACAACTTTCTTACAAAGGAAAATATCTTTCATAGGACGATAACACATATATAAAAAATCCCTTAGGTCATGAAAGACATATTGTTCGAGAACATTTAGGGAATATTTACCGCACACTCACATTACATCATAGGAGACAAGAACATATTAAACATTTGAATAGAAGATTCTACATATAATGATCAGATATTAATATAGAATTGCATAGGTAGGGGTTTTCTAGAAGAGTATTAATGTCAATTAGACATGCAAACCATACTAAACCCTATCATTATCGTTCTCATATACATAACATCATCAATACACCTAGATCATGATACTAGAATGAAAGACTTCACGCATAACTTCATTGTCAAGATAATAACCATACCAATCTACTTTCAATCTACTTCTTTCACGACAGTGATCAAAACATATATAGATAGACAATAATGTAAGCACCACCATCATAAGTTGACCATACCACACAACATCAATTCAAATACTAAGGACTAGAAAATAAAGTCAACTTACCCATACTCCAAGTTATGATAACCATTGAGATCTCAACTAATCATTAAAAAATGATATAGATAATAATAGGATTAAACAATACAGTAAATTCTAATCACAAGTTAATCATCATTAAATAATGTAAAGACCCTAAAAAATGATATTGTTTTATGTAGAGCCTCACATATATCTTATGAGTTTATAACTTCTTTACAAGGTATTTCATAGCTTGTAAATGTTTATTTGAATAGGTTTGGATGTCAAACGTCTTGAGAATGACGAACACATTTGGAAACTAGTCCTGGTATGTTCTAGTATGCCTATGCATATTTTATGTGTTTATTATTCCTATCGTTGTTTGAATGATTTTTTTGCGTCAAACTTAAGGAACGTGTTAGGATTAAGGCTAAAATACCTTTGTTTATGTTGGTTGAATGTGCTTGACATGAAGCAAGGACAAAAGGGACAAGCCTTTGATAAAGAGCATATGTTTTCCCAAAATGTCAGCTCAATGCCTAAACTTTCACGGATGACTTCAGGGCCAGTGGTCTTGAGAACTACTCGTGAAGGAGGTCGTCGAATGGAGATGGTGACATGTGAGGCAAGTCATTTGGAGAAAATAATTTTTAAACTTCCACTAGCCACTTCACGGCCAATGTCATGACCACGACCCATGAACATGGTCGTGGAAGTGCCTTAGCCTAGTGTGGGCTTGGCAAGGACAAAGAGCCTACAGTTGTAACAACCATGAGCCCTCAACATGGCAGTGAAGTCCATCACGAGCAGTCAAGTTGGGCGTGGTCCCTTGGCGGGCTGCCTCAACTTGGTGAATCCAAATAAATCCTATTTTAGTTTTTATTAAGTGGGGTTATTTTAATAATGTTTATATCCTTACCACAAATAATTTCAAATCTTAAAAACTTCCTTTAATTCATTATTTTAAAACCACAAATTCTTCTCTCTTTTGAACCCAACGAAGAAGATTGAAGCCGTTGATTCTTAATTTGAAGGTTTTTCATGGTTTTATCATGCAATTTCCTCTTGCAATTTCCTGGGATTTTCATCCATTAAGTCATGATAACCCTTGATACTTAGTTAACCTTGAATCTAAGGAGTCCTATCAATGATTTTCCAGTGCAATTCCTTGAAGAACCCATTATCTCCTTAATCTCATAATTTATGATATAATGTGGGTCTTATGGTCTTGATTAGATGATGATTCTATTGTGATTAGATTAGAGTGTATTGGTTAATAATTTTTCTATCCATGTTAATTGATTATGAATTTTGGGAAATTTATCAATGTTGATTATAGCTTGGACACATTGTAAGTTGACCTAATTTCCTTGTCTTTATTTTGGGATTTGATGTAGTGGTATGGTTCACTTATTATGGCAGTGCTTACTTTCTTGTCTATATTTATATGTTGTGATCATACACTTGAAGGTAATAGATGTAGAGTTTATTGACGTGATGGTTATCATGACAATGAAATTATGTGTGTAGTCTATTGTCCCTAATGGTGTTATGCGAAATTGTTAATGATTTGTAGGGACATGGAGTATGTGTTATGATCCCTTGGTGGATGGTTCCCTCTATACATAGGTTATTCCTCTCTTTTTTTATCATGATGACCAATATGAATATACACACACTCCCATGCATAATTATGAGTATGATAGATTCATGTTGTCAATTGAAAGGATAATTTGCATATGCACCCTAATCTGTTACTATGCATGTAAATTATATGATTAATTGATTATGAGCATTTGTTGCCTACAGGTGTTTATTTGAAATCATTTCTAACATATGAATATGAATAATAGTATTATGTGAAACTACATTCTAAAAATATAGTAGATTCTATGATGAAAGGACATTCTCATCTTACAAACGTTTGAGCTATATGATGTATAAGGGATCAACTCCCTAAATCCTACGTTATGAACAAATGTTAATTGAAAGCTTTTATGTGATAAAAAAGATGTTTTTAGCGTACCACCAGTGGGGGCTTCACGTCTAGTATCCGGCTTCCTACAAGAGATCCTTCACGTTTAGAGAGTCTAGGTTCCCAACAAAGATTTTGTCTCAGTAGATGGAAACTTTTGTGTTTGTAAGTAAAAGTTTCTAGTATCAATGCTTTTGATCCATAATAATGTACCCCAGCAGGTCTTAGCTTAGTTTATCCACGAATAATTATTATCTATGAAGGTCCTACCGTGGTAAGTAGTACCCTATCTTTTCGGTGTCGGAGTAGAACAACAAACTCCATATAGCTCACATGGTCTATGTCGGTTATGTCCATGCTTCCCAAAAGTAAGAAATCAACTAATATATAAAAATAAACTTTAATCATAACTCCTTGGAAAGTTTACTTAGTATAGGTAGCCTTACTAATGCATTGCACAAGTGAACTTCAAGAAAGGATAAGATTAGTGTCTTTGTTAAATGAAAACTTATGTTATGTACGATTTGTATTTATGCATGTTAAGTGACTTCGCTATGCCAACACATGATTCTTCACTATTCATGCGAATTATACTTTTGGCTTCTAAATGAATTAGCTTGTTATGTGTGGGTGTATGGGACCCCATGTGTACATTGCACAAGTAAGTGTAAGACCCCGAGAATGACTTAGGTGAAATAGATCCTAACATGTTGGTCATGATGGTATAAGGTACTAAATAGGATTATAATATGGCATTGAGGTACTATGTAAGAGTTTAGGTGCATTGGAAGTCAAACGTCAAAGAACGATCAGGACATTCAATGACTAAGTCAATGATGTGCCTCATATGTGATTTTATGTTTTTATGTGTGATTAATGAGGTTATAATGTTCTTGAGTGAGTAATTATGATGTATGTAGGCAGTGTGTAAAGTTTCGTGGAGTTTGGAGATCAAACGTCCAAGAACGTCCATGATGTTCCAAATGTTTGCCTTGAAAAAACCTTGTATGTCTACGCATGTTTCCTCGAGTTTTACATGTTCGTTTTGGTTAAAATTCATTTTAGATGTCCTAAACTCATATACGGTCATCTTTGGGTTGGAAACTTCTGGGCAAGAAATCCCCAAGGATCATCCAAGGGTCTTTGAGGAAGTACCCAACGTTAGTATCAATGCTGCCCAGGACAACCCAAACAATAGAGGCAATTGACGCCCGTTGTTTGGGTCTCATCATTTTGAACATAGACATGTGAAAGTAGGGACCAAATAAAAGCCTCATTCCCAGACCACGGACTAACACGATAGTTCGTTATTGGTCAGTCCGTCGATTGGTCGGTGTTTCCTTCGCATGCCACTGTTAATTGAGGGGTTAAATGGGAATTTCACCACACTTCAAGATAATAGTATTGCAGGTTTTTTTAAGGGTATTTTGTGTATTTAAATGTGTATATATGTTTTTAACACTTAGAAGATTTCGTTCTTCCAAATAAAACCCCCGAATCCCTTAGAATTCTCTCTTGAACTCCATTGGAGTCAAAACTCAAGAAAGGACTTGGAGTGACGAATTGAGTGGAGATTCTTCATTAAAGTGATAATTAGCTTCACAAAGGTATGGTTTTATATCCTTGAAACTTTCTTCATCATGGAGCCTAACCTGGAAAGATGTTTTCTAAAGTTTTCAAAGTTGAATTGTCCAATTTCATGATTCTACCATGAGTTCTTGCATTAATTGTTTTTAATCATAACCATGGATTAAGTTGTTATTTTATTGATTATTTTAACCTAAATTACCTAAGAATTCATTAATTTAATGAATCCTAGTGTTTTGACTAAGTTATGGGTACTTAAATTGACCTATTGTTGATGAATTATTGTGTAGATTTTTATGGGCTATCTAATGATGTAATAATTGAAGTGGTTTTATGTCAAGGTTGTACTAGATTGATTTATATGTAGTGATTTTACCTAGTTTCATGAATAGTATTATAATTATGTTGAATTGTTGGTTATTGCCATGGGTAAGGGCCTCGTGATAACTAATGTTGTAATTTGACATTGGATTGAGTTGTTGAGGATGATGTGGTGGTAATATGCCCGATTTTCTTTAATTTGATGTTAATTAAACTTCATTTATGTTGTGATTTGTAAGGTCCTCAAATGGTTGTTATGTACTTTTCTTGCAATTGATGTGGCATTGTCGGCGTTACTTTATGTATTATGATGGCCATGGCCTTGTCCACATGTACTTTATGTAATGTGTCTATTTGTGTAGTTGATTATGTGAGTCATGACAATATCTATCGGCATTTGAAGTCATATATGTGTTTTTCTATTAATTTATGTAGGCTATCATGTTAGACTATGACTTTCACCTTGTGTGTATAATCTAAGGGTTGAGTCGTGGTTATTTCGAATTGATAATATGAGTCAATTTTGGTCATATAGATGATAGTATTATGTATAGGATGACTTAAAGATGATAATAGTTACTTTTATGTTCTTTAAGAATGAACTGTAACGTGTGTTAAGGTTAAGTGTGTGGTGTTTTGTCTTGGTTGACTTGTGTCCCTTACCTGATGTATATATAAATATGAATATTTGATGTCTTGACTTAGGATGTTAAATCTCTTAGTATGGTATGTATGGATGACATGAGACCTTAAATTATGTTAAGAGTCTCTTTTATGTGAAATCCTTGAACCTAGTGGTAAGGTTATGAATGTTGAAGTAAAAAGCCATAATGGTATCCTTCAAAGTAAAGGAATGTTGGATTTAAGGTTGATTGGCTGGAACAACATCATATCAAACCTTAGTAAAGTCATCATGAGATTCTTCTCTCCATTTAAAGGTCACCCTAAAGGAACTCTTTTGTAGGGTACATGTAATTGGGTTATTAACTAGATGTGGAACCCCTTTATATGGACCTTTAAATGAATTAATCTATGAGAACAAAGGCTAGCAGCAAGTGAGTATGGTAAGTGAAGTACTTTAGTAAAATATTGAGACTAGAATACAAAGCATGTCCTTCATATTCCATAACCATGTGCCTACTTGGGATGTCTATAAGTTCAACCATTTGAAAGTCGAACAACGTCATCAGATTAGGAAAAACTTCAGATTCCATGTCTTTCTATTATGGTCTATATAATTAGTTGCCTATTCTCATCATGTGGGGTACTTCCTACTATAAGACAAGTTCTATGAAGTTTATGTTGTGGTATGGGACACTACCTAAACATTGAACAATAGGCTTTGAAGGTGTTAGTTAGAGTTTGTAGGTCTTGTCAAAGACCATTAATTGAATGTCCTTTATGTGATGTATCAGTCTCTTAATGAACTTATAAATTACTGACCTATGTCATGAACTATGTAAATGAATGAGTACCTACTCTAAAATGACTTAAGGATTCCATAACTAAAGTGTGAAGAGGGCATAAGGGATGATATCTTTATTTCTTATCAATGGAAGTCTTGATGACTCTAGTTAGGGATTTCTGTTGATTATGTTGAAATGATCTATGCCTTAGGTTATCTTAAGGATTACTTTGGTAATCTTGAAGAGGTCAATCATGGACGTCATCTTTTTGATTTACATAAGTAGGTTTTTAGAGCCTTTGGAAGGAGAATATCATATTATCTATGTGATAATGCTTTAATGTCATGTAATTGTGTATGTATATTATTATAAGTGTTCTTGAGGGTCATTTAGGTATGCTTAGGGAGGTTATATGGGCGTTCTCTCTTTGTGTTGCTTAAGTGGGTCTTAAGGTAGCTTTTAGTGAGAAGACTAGACGTTAAAAAGTGTCTAGGAAGAAGTAGAAAACTTCACTGTTAGAGTGAATCTCTTAATTGTACAGTGAGTTTAGCTTACTGTAATGTTAGCTCATAATTTTCTTATGTAGTTTAAATTTTATCTTACATGTTTCTAAGTTGTTAAATGTTGTTCTTATGATTATAAGATCATTTTATAAATGAAAAGATGCATATATCAAATAAATGTTTGTTTTAATTATTTTAATGCATTATGACATACTTAGTACAGGTGGTTGTATTAATCTATGATTTTGTCTATCTATATAGTTGTTGTTAGGTGAGGAGCATTTGGGAAGGAAGCCTTGGACCGTAGCATCGTTCAAGAGAAGTTGAAGTATGTCCTTATTTCACTCGAGGGCATATACATATTTTATGTTTTCTATTTGAATTATTGTTATATACTAAGTATTCATTATTCGTATTGTGTATGGGCCGTGTCCAAAGTATTCTCATGTCTTAAGTTTGATGACATTAAGACTTAGTATTTCCTCTAGTTTTATATGAAAGAATTATTAAAGACTATGTTATGTTTTTGTGAAAAGTTTTAATTCCGCACTACTTTCATTATGCATATGCGATTAATTTTATGTAAGGGCTTGTACGAGACCTCCGAGATGTCAAGTACGCTGGTTGCAATCCGAGATTACCCCTAACTTCTAGGGTGTGGTTTCAGGATGTAACAAGCATGGTATCAGATCATATGTTGTGACAGTAGTATTAGGAATCGAAAAGTCTCATCAGATCAGGTCCTGTACAGTCTTGACAATCAGTGTCATTCGCAACATATCCATGGGCGAGAGGTTATCAGGCGCTAGAGTTTCCATTTTCTTGTTACTCCTATGTAATGCGGTAATGTAAAATTTATAAGTATACTTTTCTTATTATTTTCCTTGTGTGTCTACGAAGATAAATACGAGTAGGATAGAGGCTAAGAGAGTTGATGGGAATAAAGTGCATGAGAAGATTCCTCCTCATGTTGAGAAAATTGATAATGTTCCTCAAGGTTCTCAAGGTGATCAAGTCTTTATTGTGGGTGGAGGTGATGATGTGTTAGTGTTGAGTAATAGCGATATTAGAGATGCTTTGCTTTGTTTAGCCCGAGTTGTAACTACTCAAGTGAATTTATTTATGGTACTTATACTAAATGTTGAGGAAAGAACTTTGATATCTTAATTGAGAGACATTGTGAGGATGAATCCTCCTATATTTCTTGGATCTATGATAGGAGAAGGTCCACAAGAGTTTCTTCATGGAGTGTACAAGTTGTTGAGTGATATGGGGGTTACATCTAGTAAGAAGGCGGAGTTGGCTTTGTAACAATTAAGGTATGTTTATAAAATATCTTACACACAATGGAAGTATAATATGGCGTAGGAATCAGTTCTTATTGAGTGGGAAGAATTTAAGGAAGCTTTTCTTGGTAAGTACTTACCCTGTGAGAGGAGGGAAGTTAAGGTAGAGCATTTTATCAATCCCAAGTGAATTAATATGAGTGTTAAGGAATACTTTTTTAAGTTCTCAATGTCTTTTAGATATGCCCCTTCCATTGTGTATAATTCGTGGGATAAAATAACTTGTTTTGTGAAAGGTGTGGCCGACATAGTGAGTGAAGAATGTCATAGCGCTATGCTACATGATGATATTACCCTAGATAGATTCATGGTGTATGCACAATCGACTGAATAGTCTAAACTTAGGAGGATGGCTTGAATCTTGAAAAGGAGTGGTTCTAGTGATCAAGCGCAACCTAGGATCCAAAAGAGGGCTAAAACTCAAGTTGGACCTATTGCTAGGGTGAAATTGGAGAAAGGAGGTGGTTCTCAAAATGTCAGACCTACATGTGTAAATTGTGGAATGAGGCATTATGGTATGTGTATTTTGGGTACCGTGAGTTGCTAAGGTTGTGGTAAGGAAGGACATGAGGTGAGAGATTGTCTTGACATTTCTTCAAGAGGAAGATAGAGTAAGAAAGTTCCTTCTAGTGTTCCAAAGGAGGATTTTCAATAAACGAGTCATTTCTATGCACTCCAACCTAGAGGAATGAAGTCTTATGGTGATGATGAGGATGAGGGTAAGTCCTTGCATTTCTTTTAGTGATATGAGTTCCTTCTAAGTGGAGGACTATGGTTAGTAGATGGGATATAAGTGATAGAAGAATGTTGTATATGCATGGTTTTTAAAAGTTTTGTTGAAGTTGAATTTCCTTAACTACTGGCATTGTGCATTTTATGAAACCATGATTATGTTGTAAGATGTGTTTATATGATGTTACTTTGCATAATAGCATATTTCTATAATGAATTACCTAATGGTTGCATTTTTGAATGTTTTTGCTAAACTCACTTTAAGGGTATTGTTGGCTCACCGTTAAATTTTTGAAAATTTAACTAATCTATTCTTTGGAAAAAAATTGTTGCATTGCTGTTAGAATTGATTTATATGGTCATGATATGGAATATAAAAGTGTTTTTACTATTTGGAATAAAGCATGTGAGTTTTGTAGAATAATGAGTTTTAGAATTGTCTTATAGATTCTTGTTGTGTTGTGAATCTCTTGATTACGTTAAATTGATGTGTTATTCTTGATTATGTGTTGTATGGTATGGTTATTATCTGCTAGTTAAATCTCTATTCTTGAAAGTGTTCGGAAACTGGCCAGTGTCATTCGAGGACGTATGTTGTCCAAGTGGGGGAGATTGTAAGACCCCTAGAATGACTTAGGTGAACGTGATCCTAACATGTTTGTCATGTTGTTTTGAGGTCCTAAATAGTTTTAAAATATTGAATTGATTCAGTGTGTAAGAGTTTAAGTGCATTGGAAGTCAAATGTCAAGGGACGACCAAGACACTCGATGACTAAGTCACCTATGTTCCTCATATGAGGTTTGATGTGGTTAAGTGTTATAAATGAGTTTATGTGGTCCTTACATGATTTATTATGATGTATATAGGATGAATGCCATGTTTCATGGATTGTGTAGGTCAAACTTCTGGACTTATCATATCTCTGGTCAAACCAATTTTTATAACTTGTATAATTGGTTTTATTTCATCAAATAATATCTCTGCTGGTGCTGAATAAAACTTTATATAAAACATTGTTCCTTTAGTAATTCTTTTATAGTTTATAAAGGCTTTGTATAGCTCTGGTATGGTAGATATTTCATCTCCTGTTTGGGTATAAACTGTATTAAGTAATCTATAACTATAACATGTTTTTACTAGGTTTGCATTGGTACCTGGTTGTGCTATTAACTTATTATATCCTTGTAGCTTTTGGGTTATGAAATCGACATAGCCAGCATAATAAGGGACCAAGAAAAAGCCTCCGCAGGGCACTTTTAAGTGAGGGTTGAAATGGGAATTTAACCCCACTTAGAATTAAAAGTATATGTTGTTCTTTACGGATCTTTTTGGAATATTAAATGTGTATATAAGTGTTTAAAACTTAGTAGATTTCATTCTTCCAAGTCAAAACCCCAAATCCCTTTAAATTCTCTCTAGAACTACATTCCTTTAAAAACATAAAGAAGGTCTTGGAGTGACGAATTGGGTGGAGATTCTTCATAAAGGTTAATAATTAGATTCATCAAGGTATGGTTTTTGATACTTGAAACTCACTTGATAAAGGAGCCCAACCTTCAACCATGTTTTCTAAAGTTTTCAAATTTTAAATATCCAATTTCATGATTCTACCATGGCTTTTTGCATTATTTTTTTCAATCGTTTATTATGGATTAAATTGTTATTTTAACCTAAATTACCTCTAAATCCATAAATTGGATGGACCCTAGTTTTTAACTAAGTTATGGGTTACTTGATATTGATCTAATGTTGATGAATTATGATGTAGATTTCTATGTGTTGTCTAATGATCTAATAATTGTTGTGGTTTGATATCTAGGTTGTATTAGATTGATGAATATGTAGTTATTGGACCTAGTTTCATGCAAACCATCATAATTACGTTGAATTATTTGTTATGGTCATGGGTGTAGGCCTTGTGATATCCAACATGGTGATTTGACATTGGATTGATTTGTTGAGGAAGATGTGATGGTAAGATGCCCTATTTCCTTTATTTTTATTTTAACTAAACATCCAATTATGTTGTTATTGTTATGGTCCACTTACGGTGGCGGTTTTATATGCTTTACTTGCAATTGATGTGGCCTTTTAGGCGTTACTTTATCTATCATGATGATCTTGGCCTTGTTCACAACTACTTCAATAAGTGTGTATGTTCTTAGTTTAATATGTGAGGCAAGACAATATCTATCAATATGTGAAGTCATATATGTGTTCTTATATTAATCCTATTTAGATGATCATGTTAGACTATGAATTTCAACTTGTGTGTATAGTCTTAGGGTTGAGTTTTTGTTATTTCTAATGGAATGTATGAATCTATGTTGGTCACATTGATAATGGTATGATAGTGTATAGGATGACATAAATATGATAATAGTTACTTCTATATGCTTCTAGAACGACATTTAATGTGTGTTAAGTTGAAGTATATGGTGTCTTCTCTTGGTTGAATTGTGTCACTTGATATATATATGAATATTAATATGTGATGCATTTACATAGGACGTTAAAGCTCCTAGTCTATTAGTAATTAATAACATGAGACCGAAGATGATGTTAAGAGAGTCTTTTATGTGAAAACCTTGCACCTCGTGGTAAGGTTATACATGTTGAAGTAGAAAGCCCTAATAGTGTCCTTCAATGTACAGGAACGATGGACTTAAGGTTGTTTAGATTGAAAGACATCATATCAAAACATAGGAAAGTCGTCATGAGTTTCTTGTCTCCATTGAGAGGTAAACCTAAAGAACCTCTTTGGTAGGGTACATGTAATTGAGTTATAAACTAGATATGGAACCCTTTTATATGAAACATAATTTGAATTTATCTATGCGAACAAAGGCTAGAGCCGAGTAAGTCTTCTAAGGGAAGTAGTTTTAGTCAAACAATGAGACTAGAATACAAATCATGCCCTTCATATTCCTTAACCATGTTCCTACATGGGAAGTGTCTAAGTTCTACCATTGACAACTAGAATAACCTCATCGGAGTAGGGTAGAACTCCGAATTCCATGTCTTGCTATCTTGTTCTATGTCAATTATTGCCTATTCTCATCATGTGTGATACTTGCTAGCATTAGAGAAGTTCAATAGAGTTTAGGTTGTGGTATGTGACTCTATCTAAACATTGCATAATAAGCTTTGAAGGTGATAGTTAGAGTCCCTAGGTCTTCTCCATTACCATTACTTGAATGTCGTTTATGTGATGTATGAGTATCTTAATGAACTAATGACCTATGTTATGAAGTATGTAAATGAATGAGTATCGAATCTAAAGTGACATAAGGATTCCTTAGATAAAGTGTGAAGATGGCATAAAGGATGATCTCTTCATGTCTTATCTATGGAAGTCTTGAGAATGACTCTTGTAACACGCCGTTTCCAAAACAAACCAACAACCAGCTTATTAGAATACTTAGTAAGTGCAACCAACGGGGCCATCGATGGACCGTAGAATTACCCATGGTCCGTCTTACACATCCGTCTATGCGGTCAGAAACCCCCAAAATCTTAGCTCAGGAAATTTTTTTTGAAGTCATGATCGACCGAAGGACGTACTGTCCGTAGTATGTGACCGTCGAACGACACCCCGTTCCTCCACTCTTGTACAAGAGCAATAGATGACTGTCAGGTCCATATGTCTTAGCAGAAGTGGGAGCTAGCACACAGTTAAGGTGGAATTCAATTAGGTCAACTTCAAAGTGTCATAACTCTGAGCACAAAATGAGTTAGGTGTCCCATGACCTAACCACAAATAGATAATTAAATTAGATTTCTATTGCCACAAACCTTGCTAAAATAAGACCTTTGAGTAAAGCGTTATGACATTTTTAGTAAAGCTCTATAAAATAGGATCAACCTATGGACCTTACGATGGAAAGTCAATCAAACAAAGGACCGTCTGTCTAGGCCGTCGTTTGGTCCGACATAAATAAACTTATGGGTCTTTTGGTCTTTTCCCATTTTGTTTAAACCTTAAGATTTGTCATTTTTACCCTAAATGATTATATTTTAGTCACATTAAGTCTAGAAACATAATAAGAACATACCTAAGTCAAAATCATAAATCGAAAGTTAGAAAATTAGAAGCAAGAAAGGAGAAAAAGCTCAAGAATCCTAGTTCAAAAACGAAGCAAGTTTCCAACATTTCCAGCCTCAAAAATAAGTGTTTGTCTTTGAATAATATCACCAGGTATGTGAAATTTAACTAGTGGGTTTCTTTAAACCATTAATTCCCTAGTTTTCAATCTTTTCTTGATTCTCTTACAATTATTAAAAATGGGTTTCGTAGAATTACAACTGAACTTCATGATTTAGTTAAAATATATGTTCTAAATAATATTATAATTTTATTACTCAAATTAGAGCATAATTTTCGAAACCCTAGCTTTGTATTTCATTAATTCTTGAATAACACATGCTAGGTCAGATATTTCAATTATGCAGTTATAGATGCTTCAGTTTTTAATGGATCATTAACATATTAAATTTTGCAATCCCAGTTTGCATGTTCAGTTTTGAGCTATGTAGAAATACAAAAATTCAGATATAATCAGTTAAGTATATTAATCAATGGGAATAGCATAATATTGAGTTGGACTAGGGTTCAGCGTATCCAGTAGTCCAAGAACCACTATCCAAGACGGTTATAAGTTTCCTTTGTGGGCAATCAGTTTAGTAATCACACCAGCATGTATTTATACCTCTGGCAGGGTATATTGGGTCCTCTCGATGGGGCGTCTACATCGGACTCCACATTAGCTCATGTGATTTAATTATCCGTTATTAGTAGCTCCCACAATTCATGTCAGACTCTCTTGAATTAACCATTTACCAATATATTTAGTATTCCATTTAAGCTTATTATAAATTTGACATTGCATTTAGTTAGCTTAGAAATCTAGTATATCATGTTCATATCATTATACTTGCTTTTGTTCTTGTTAAGTTATGTTTTATTTAAGCTTTATTCTATCATATATGCTCAGTACTTTTAAACTATTAATGCATACGTTCGTTGCATCTTCTAGTGATTTAGGTTCAGGTTCTCCACGTCCAGATAATGCATAAATCGATTTCCCAATCTCCAGTTAGGAATATTTAGTGGTGAGTCCTCATTCTTAGAGGAAAACAGTCATGAGTTTCATTCAAGTATTTAGTCATTTAGTTTCAGTTTTTCTAGATATAGCTGGGGCTTGTCCCATTATTTCCACTTCTGTTTAGAGGCTTATTTCAGACATAGTTAGATTTATCTTAGTATTGAGTTAAATTTTTTTTTTTGTATTGAACTCATTGTTTTCAAATATCTCAGTTATAGCATGTGGGTATTCCCCATCTTTTCAATTTTTCAACTATGATTTAGCTTCAACGTTTAGTTTATTATCTTTAGTATGCTTATGATCAAGCTAGCAGGTTAGCTTGGGCCCACTTGTGGTCCTATGTTTCCTGTCCGCGTCTCGGGGATAGCTCGGGGAGAGACAAAACTTTGTATCAGAGAACTAGGTTTAAGTGTCCTGGGATGTCTTAAAAGACGCACTAAGTAGATTCCTTTTCATAGGTGTGAAGTGCACCACATCTAATGATAGGGAGACTATGAAGTGTTTTAGGAAATCTTCACTTTGTTGTTACTCTTACCGTGCATAAGGTATGATCTTATTAAATTCTAACTTGGCGTTCTACGATTAAGATCATTCCTCCTATTAGAGCTAACGCTAGAAATGCGAACGCCAAGAACGCAAACGCGCTCCTCCAGTCCCAGATCAAGAAGTCTCCAATGCGGAGATCATGAATTCCATACAGATGTTGGCTCAGAGTATGACCAGCTATAACAATCGGGTTCATTCTCATGTGAATAAAAATGGTGGATCAGTAGCAGCAAGGGTCCGTAACTTTGTCAGGATGAATCCGCTTGAGTTCTTTCGATCACAGACTAAAGAGGATTCTCCAAATTTCTTTGATGAGATGAAGAAGATATTTGAGGTAATGCAATGATCTGGTTGAGTTAGCAGCATACTAGATGAACGATGTTGCTCACAACTGGTACACACAGTGGAAGGAGAATAAGGGTGTAAATGCAGCTCCTATCACTTGGGATTGCTTTAGTTAGACTTTTCTCGAAAGGTTTTTACCAATAGAGTTTAGAGAGGCAATGGTTTAGGAATTCATTAACTTGAGGTAGGGTAACATGACAGTCCAAGAGTATGGGTTGAAGTTTAACCAACTCTCCAGGTATGCTTTTCACATAGTTGCTCACTGCAGGGATCAGATGAACAAGTTGTTTTATGGAGTGTTGGATTTGGTGAAAACTTAGTGCATAAACGCTTTGTTACTTGTAGATATGAACATGTCTAGGATTAGGACTCATGCTCAGCAGGTTGAGGGTGATAAGCTTAGGGAACAGGCTAAGGAAAATAAAAGGCTAGGACAGGGAACTATCACTATTCTCATTAAAACACATAAACTTAGTTTTCTAGGTCTTAGGAACATCTCTCAATAATTTAGATTAAAGTGAACACGTAAAACTCATTAAAACACAAAATGACACATAAATACTTTCTAATATATATCGTCCGAACGTCATTGATGCTCTCAAATTTTTGACCTCTAAACTTAACAAAACTTCTCACAATACCTAACAACATCAATATAAATCATTTTAACACACAGCTAACTCACAAAATATTCACGAATCTCTAGTTCACCTTAGTTTTTCTTACGGTGTTACATTCCCCTCACCCCACTTTGAATAACATTCATCCTCGAATTATTCAATTACGGTAAACACTTTATGAACATCAATGAATCAATTAGAAGCACATAACACATTAAAATCATCATCATAACATTCATAGGAAAGGCACCAACTACACAGGAGCACAATTTCAAATTTTAAAACATTTTGCAACAACTTTCGCATTTTAAAATTAAGCCTTATACTTCATTTATAGAGGAAATAACTTCTCAAACATTATGTGTGCTCATTTAAATCAGTTTTATACACATCAAAATCCCAATTCATGACAATACAATTTTTTTCAAAAATCAAAATTTTCAAGGTGAGCCTCAATTCACATAGTGAAGCATGCTAGAAAAAAACAATCATCTATCCTTTAAGCAATTCATTGAGAAGTCATGAACATGAGAAAATAAAAACCATATAAACTCATCTTATATCATAAACACAAGAAGCATAAACGGTTAGGATTTATCGGGACATAAAATCTTGATTAGTTCTATTTCGTAGATCCCATCTCATAGGGATAATCTAGACCACCTGGAGAAGCTTGATTAACCTATTCCCTCTTTTCCACTATAATAGGGCAGTCCCTCATCTTGAGGACCTTACTACCACATCCAAAACAACTATCCGTTCCTGCAAGACACTTACCCAAATGTTTCTTTCAACAAGAAGCAACCTAGTCATCTGAAAAAGTGTGGCCACCTCCTTGGGAATGTTTTTTGGAGCCATATCCTTGTTCCCCATGGAAGACTCTTTGTGAAAAGAACCCCTTCTTAGGTTTTTTGTAACCAGAATCATCAGACCTAGGCCTCTTACCCTCTTGCCTTATCTCCGTAATATTGGACTAATCAATTTGTTGTGCATGCACCATGAGCCTAGAAATATCCATGTAATTAAGAAGCATTGGTGTACAACACTCTTTATCCACCAAGATAGAAACCCCCATATGAAATTTGTTCATCTTAGCCTAGGATTTGCTACCATTGTTGGGGCATACTTAGAGAGTTGGGTGAATTTCAGAGAATACTCTTGCACAATCATTCCCCTTTGACGAAGATTCATGAATTCAACAATCTTCATGTCCCTCCACTCTAAGAGAAATAACCTATCTAGGAAAGACTCTTTGAACATTCCCAATAAACCGGAAAATCTTTCAGTAGTAAGTGGCTAGCTCTGATTTCTCTCTAGGAGTCCAACCCATAGCATAAACTACTTTGAACACCTCTTCTATGAAACCTTTTGGACTTTATCCACCTTAGTTCAATGAAATATATGAGGGTTAATCCTCATGATATCACAAATTTTAGCAGGGGGAGTAATAACATTTGGTGGAGGTCTACCTTCATGGGTAGGTTGGGCAACAAAGTTATTGTTCACGACACGATCTTGAACCATCATTAGTTGGGTCAAATTCATTAGGCCAGCACTAAAGTAAGCATTAGTCATATCCCCTTCAACATAGGGAACTTGAAGAACTTCGGCCATAGGAGGCATTTGGGGAACATGAGACTCTTGAGGTCTAGTGGTACTTGAGTTTGTTGAAGCGGAACCTCCCCATTATCTCCCTCTAGGTCAAATATAGGAACTTGGTCAACACATGGAGGGATACTCTCATTAGATACACCTCCCTCCTCTCTTTTAGCGGTTGATCTACTTGTATTCATGTCCTATAAAAACAAATACAAGAGGTTGATAGAGATATCTTATAGAACTCAACTCTATGACACGACATTAGAATAATGAAGAATCTTAAACTTCTGTCATCTTATAGCCTCTTGTCCATGGATGTGTCGCGACTCACACCAATGACCAAAACTCTACTAGATATGGCTTGTGAGACTTTAGACCCTAAGTTATTTCCCATAAACATATGCTCTGATACAAAGCTTTTAAAGACCTTAAAGTACCCCTAGAAGAAGGGAGCACCTTTAGGTCAATATAAGGCATACTTTACCCTTTGGAGTCTAATACAAGCCCTTTAACTATCGTTCATTACATAAGAAATGAAAAGCACTGCGGAATTTGAAATTTTCACGAAATTTAATATAAAAAGGAATTATTTGATAAATACTAAGAAAATCTCATTGTTACAAGCAAAATATAAAGACACGACATGATCTGTAGGGACAGAACCATTTACAACAAAAGGGATACATAATAAGTCTTAAATAAAGAAACTAACAAACATAGACTATGTCATCGAATATATGAAGACATACCAAGTTTTGTGAGATTAAATTCCCAAGCTTTGCCTTCTAGACTTCTCCTTTCTTCCAAGCCTATACTTGTAGAGTATAAAAAGTATTGTGTTAGTACAGTTAATGTACTAAGTATGGCACATGCAAAACCATGCAAAAAGGATATTTTAGTAGAAATAAGCTTTCATGCAAAAAAAGTAAAAACATATTGAATATAGAAGTGAAACAACAGAAGAATCATCATTTAACTCATAGAAAAAGATTTCCATAAATTTAACAAAAAGGACCATTTTACAGTAACCTCTCCAAAACTACAATGAACCCATTTTAACTTTATAGTGAACACATTTAATACAAAAAAAGTGAACCGATCTTCTTAGAGGTTTCCCTAACAATGTGATCCATAAGACCACCAACAATGGTCTTACGTTGCTCACGAAATAAGTCCACACATTAATAATTACACAATTGATGAGCACTCATAAATTTAGAACTTCAATTAGGTTCTCAACTCCAATGGGAGTTATAAGTTACACTAATTTTAATGTGAGAGTAGAATCCCATATTACCACTCCTAATTAGTGCCCCTTAAGGTTACCATGGATCAAGAACACCACATTTCAATAAAGACACCTTGAGCACCCAAGGTCAAGGTAAGAGAAGGTTAAATCATTTTCATAGGGGTTTGCCTAACCAAGATTATTGTAAGACTCTACCAGGTAATATATAAAGGAAACATCCATAAACCTTCTTCAATATAAACCTACTAAATCATTGCGACTACCTATTATATGCATACACTACTCCGGAGAAAAAGTTGCCAATCAATAACAAGACATTTAAAGAACACTCAACACTTGAAATACGACACACCATGACTTTCTTTTCAGAATGCCTACTTAAAGAAATGAATAAATGGAGTCCCATTCCACCATCTATCCTATGTAGTTCACTTTTTTAGAAAACATAGCTCATTCAGTTCATATAAGACACTTCAAGATTCCCCTTTCGAAATGCCTACCTAATGCAATGGATAGACATCCTCCCATTCCACAACCTACCCTATATAGTACACTCTTTTTAAGAAGACTTAGTTATTTCATTCTTTTGTGGATGAATAACTTTAAATGACATAGACCATGAGAGATAGACATGGAATCCGGAATTCTACCCTTATCGGGGAAGGGTTCCCCACTTGCCTAGGGTAGGGTCATTCTTTTAGCTTTTACATGGTTTTTCCAATAGATACACCTATGCGGGTTCATAGTAAAGGGATAAGGATATTTCTATTAAGGAAGTCATTCTCTACTAAAGAGGAGTACTCATCTCAAGGAGTATATAACATGTCAACTAACAAAGTGTAACACCCCTTTTTCATATCCTCTCTGGTGCTAAGCATGATTCCTCACAGAGTCTCAATATTATAAGTATAGGTTAAGGGTAGCTAGTGGACACCACATCTAAACTCATGAAGGGAATCCATGCTTCGACCTATCTTAGAAAGATCTTGGGATGTAATAAGTTTTCTACTAAACACTTCATCTCAACTCGTGAAGAGTGTTCACCTCAAAACTACCGTTTTTACTTAACATAGATTTATTCGTTCATTTTAATGTGTGGATGTGTAGTTCATGTGAACACACATGGGAAATAAGCACCGTTTTTATTAATAGTGAGTTCAATACATGCTTAGACCTTCATTCATCACACTAAACACATAAACATGTTTCACATATTCATATAAGTCATGTAGACATAATCTCTAGCATACTTTTCATAATAAGATTCATAAACAACATTAATAACAACAACATCATAATCATCTTAATTCACAAAATGTCCCTTCAAGTAAACACTTCCAACAAACGCGAACGATACCACTCAAGAGCATTCCTTAAATAAAGGTAAACAACATAACCAACTTACCCTCTATCCAATTTTACATCACCTATAATATTTTACTCAATATTTCATCATAATATAGACCTTAGGGCAGTATCTAAACAACAATATCAACGCAAGGAAAGCGAAGCTCAAAGACTTCAAAATTATGTTCATTATACCCATTCCTTAAGACAAATATTGATATAAAGCTTTAACATGTTTTCATTAAACTTTTAACATTAATATAACCAACTAACACTAGAAACAACATATTTGTATCATTTTAAATGTATTCATGCAAGACCAATATTTAGAGTTAAAGATAGAAGAACTAAGGGTTGAAAACCCTTTTTGAAAATTTATTTTGAAGTGACTCTTTTATTGGAGGAGTCTCTAAGGATTACTACTATACGCAATATAGAAGAAAACCCAGTGATTTTTTATAAAGAGACGTCCACCAACATCCCTCCTAGTTCTTTCTTGAGTCTTAGCTTCTATGGTGTTTTGAGAGAGTCTTTCTTCAAAGAGGGGTTTTGTGTTATAGGAAATGAAGTCTAAAATAAGGTCTTAGGATATGAAACATCTTAATATATCTAAATGAGACTAAAATAATTTGTAGGTTACTAAAAGATTTGGGGTGAATTTACAAAGCACCACAAGCCAAAACAGAAAAAGGCAGCTTTTCACTCGCATAACCGACTCCCAAGTAACGGACCTTTTGTCAAATGACGCCCTTTTTGTGAGGGTTCGTTGGTTGGTTTTGAAAATTTCAAAACCTTCAATCCTGATGTCCTAATTGACAGACCAAGTACGCAAGCTGTCTATTGGTCAAGTGACTGTCGACTGGTTTGTTGATGGACATTGTCTAGGCAGTTTTGGGTATACGTGTTAGGACCTTCTCTAGGGTCCTTCGTGGGTCCTAGGAGGATTTCTACCCAGACGTTGAACCCCTAAACATAGTATTCTAGGTAGTAGAAACATCGCACGTAAATTTGGATTAAAAAGACACGTAAAAATAACTAGAGCACATAGTGACAGACCAATACTCTCTAAAGCATATCTTCTTGACGTTCTTGGACGTTTGACCTCCAAACTTAACCAAACTTCATGCACTTCCTAAGAACATCAATGTAACTTATTTTAGCACAAACTAACTCACGAAATATTCATGAACTACTAGTTCACCTCAGTTTGTTTTAGGGTGTTACACATACCTAGTACATTTGATTTGCTAACCTCATTTTCTCCCTTTTCCCCAACATTTTAGGTTCCGGTCGTTGAAACGATTTTGACATTAATTTTAACGAATACTTGGAATTCTTACACATCAAAGTTGGGTAGGTTTTAACTTTCCGAGGGCAATTCTACTATCAGGCTTTTGAATGTTTTTCTAGTTTTAAGAATTCTAGTTCTTTTTTTTTCATTCGAATACTAAAGATTGTATAGTTTATATGTGGCTTATTACATTGCTGTATATGATATGCCAAATTTATACACTCTTATTTAGATGGTTATGAGATGAGACAATTTTTTTAAGACTATGTTAAATATCTTATATATATGTGCAATAAAGTAAGAAGGAATTTGTAACAACCCTAAAAAAATGAATATGCTAAGTAATGTTTAATGTATCTAGAATGCGTACGATTAGACTGGGTTCACACGGATTGATGCGTGTAGAACCAGATCTCTGAACCCTTGCTAAAGACAGGACAACTAACTTCGAGAGTTATTAGAGCTATAAAAGGTTGGGTCCAACCATGTTGGTCTCTTTAATATGATGATTTACTTGTAAGAGTATTTACCGGACTTAAAAAGGGAAAATCTTAGGTTTGGAGGGTCTAGGTTTACAATAGTGTTTTCCAGACTAAGGGTAGTATTGTAATTACCCTAATATATTTAATTAATATCGTGGAGGGCATTTTGAAGAGAGAGGACAGATAATTGATTGTTGAAGTGAAGTCTTGCTCCACCCTGGTTCGAACCTAGGTGGAAGCAATGAATTAAATTATTTTTATTTAAAGTTGGTAAGCTAATATAATTAATTTATATTTCTTATTTATTATCTAATTTAAAATAAATGGAAATCAGATTTTTAATAATTAAATAAAAACCTTATTCGACTAAATCCTAATCTAGACTCGTATCCTAAAATATTCTTCTCTCCCACGATCATCTCTCTCTCTCTCATGTCTCTATCACTCTCACTCACGATTCTCTCTGCTAAATAACTTCAGAAAACAATAGGTTAACCAAATTTCTTCACACATAAAAATATCACAACAAAAATAAAAGAAAACAAAATAAATCAATCACGTAGGCAAAAAGAAGTTTTTCCGTCGAGTTGGTGTTGACTTTAAGGGGATTTGGACGTGATTTTTGGAGAAGATTTTGGGCAGCAAGTCGAGGTTTGAACGTCATAAAAGGTATGGATTTTCTTAATTTTGGTCCCTTTCCCAAGAGAACCTTAAGGCTAAGATGATCTACTCGAAAACTATGGTTTTTCCCATTCTTGTAGAACTCCTTGTCCCTAGTATCCCTTTGATCTCAATGTGAAATAGGTTAGAGATCATGTTAATGATATGTTTGCTTGTAGTTTAAGTATGAAGTTTTATTTTTGTGATAATGTGTTATTAATCATTTGTTTGGCATTCTAAGCATGTTAAGTTATGTCAACCAAAAGTATGTAAAAAATATTTTTGTGGTGAATTTTACGTGCGAATGTTTGTGTAAATCATGAGGTGTAAAAGTGTTGTAATGTTTATGGATAAAATGGTAATTCTTGGATTAATATAACCATAAAAAAATTACACTAAAATATGCACCAATTGATCCACGAAATGCCTTAAAAATTAACGTATGAATGATGATTAAAAACAGCTGAAAATAGTGAACAAATTTCCAGTATTTGGTAGGTTGCGTTCAGCCACACAAAATGGTACAAAATGCAATGAAAAATGAATATAAAATAAGTGATAACGCTAATGATTGAACCCAAGATATCATAACATGAAATCTACAAAAAAAATCCACAAAAGATTAAGACAAAAATTGATTAGAAGGGACTAAATTTCCAACATGCTTGAAATTGTAGTCTCCGCCAACTTTTAAAAAATTGAGCTTTGTTTAAATTTTTTTAAAAATATGAGTTCATTGGGGATTGAAACCATGACCTCAATGAATTAAAATTTCATAAAAGTTTCATGAGAGTGGGGATTGAACCCACAACCTTTGAATAGATGAGAGAGTTATGAGAAAAAAAAGGAGAAAATAAATGTGGAGAGTGGGGATTGAACCCACAACCTCTTGGATAGGTGACAAAGTTAAGAGATAAAATCAAAGAAAAGTAATGAGCATGTGAGGGATTGAACCCACAACATTTCTGTCTGAAATGATAAAGGAGAGGAGAAAATGAAAGGAAATATTATGGGGGTGATGGGGATCGAACTAGGGTTCTCCAAATCTAAAAAAATGTGAGTATCAAGTTTAAAATAAGATTAATTGTTGTCCAAGGGACTCGAAATCGGGTTCTCTTGGCCAATTCCTTATTGACACATAAGTCAGACGAAAGTAAATATATAATAAATGCTGCCTCTAAAGATCGAATTCAATATTTTTGCATGTCTACAAGATTAATAAGTCTTGTACCACATAATCTTGGGTAAATATGAATCACTTAGAAAAACTATGAATGAAGCCCCATGGATTGTATGTATAGACACATAAGTCTAGCATACGTTGAAAACTAAGTGAACCTAAGATGTATGTTATGAAATGATCATACCCTTGAAGGGTTAAGTACGAGTGTAAAGTACACTAAATGGCCAAGTGCATTGGCATATGATGAAATGAACAATGAAATGATGAAATGAACAATGAAATGAACAATGAAATGATGAAACCCTAGAAGGGCTAAGTGAGATTATGAAACACACCAAATGGCCAACTGCATTGCCATATGATGAAATGAACATTCACGTCAAAAGGGGTGAGTAACTATAAAGAGAAAATATGCTAATTATAATGAATGTTGTGACAACATGATATGAGGCTTATTTAAAAGATGAGAGCGATCTGAAATGATCCTCAGTAAATGTTATCAAAATGTACTCACCTATGAGAGTGTAAAGTTAATGAAAAGACCAGTCTCTATGAACACTCTAATGAAAGTATTGAGATTAACACACTTAATACTAATGATGAGATAAGAAATCATCTATTGAGTCATGATGTCCTCATACTAGTAGCCAACTTCTATGATGTATGAGTTAAATATAATGGAACTTTATAGTGAGCATCGATAGACTAGCTATGAGCGATATGCCTTATTTCAGGAAGCGCAAAGGTTCATGTAACTGTCATGAGATGAGACTGTCCGGTATGGCGGGTATGGTTCTCCTTATTTATCCTAGTCTTCGAACCTATATTGCCAATATAGTTATCTGGAGGGGGTTCAGTTCACATGTACGCTAACATGTGTTTGGTAACTTTGGCCGGTGATTCCACCTCTTTTCGGTGTGGGGTTTCATGACACTAATTTCTTGATACTCATATGATCTATATTGGTTAAAGTTAAAGTTCCCAATGAATGAAAGAGGCCAACCCCTAATGATGCACATAATGAAATGAATGATACAAAAGGTATTATGATAGGATAATCAAAAGGTGGGTAAGATTCAAGTAATGACATTAGGTCATTCTTTTTCATTGAACAACGAACTCGATGAAAGTTTTAAACTACATCCTAGGTATAACTGGTGTGTACACTGGCCCATGAATAAAATGAAGTGGATTATGTATGCATGGACGAAGCAGACTCTGTCTTTTCTAAATTAGACTTTCTAGTTGAGGTCCCATATGTTAATCCCTCATTTCTGGAAAGTCTTACAGTTAAGTCCATGATTTCAAGTTCTCGAGGCATATTAATGAATGATATGAAAGATGTTATATTGTATATGTGATAGGATATGTGAAATATGATATGTGTTGTTTGCAAAATTATAGGTTTGATGATGCATGATACACTCATGGAATGACTTTCCAAATCCTAATTTTGCAAGTCCGTTCACTGTCCTAATCAAAATTTGGTAAGTATACTTACTTGACTTTCCAAAAATAATGTTGTTAGGAAAGAGCTATTCTTTCTCATGCATGTCCTTGAGAATGACTAATATCTAATTTAAGGTACAGGCACAGGCGAATGTTAGATCTTACAGTACGATGTTGCAGCTATCCGGACGTGGAGCTTTCATCCAGACATGGTAGGCCCTCATGCTTTCGAAGTTGTCTATTGTTATTATCCAGCTTAGGTGTATGCTTTAGCTAGTGGACCATGTTCCACTATTGTTTCTTTCCACATCTATTTCAAACTTTGTATTGGTGCCGTTTTTCCAAAATACTTTTAATGCAATTATGAATTGTTTCTTTCATTTGATTATCTTTATATTAGATGGTTGATTTGTGAACGCCTATGATGTTGAGTTCAAAATGATTATCATGAAATAAGAAAAATAAAAAGTTTCAAATTTGCTAAAATTAACCTAGATGAAGTAAGAATGACATATGTATGCTTCTCTGCGACCTATGAGAGGTCAGCCACGCCGTTTTCGTCTGATGTATAGATTTTGGTCGTGAGAACAATGTAATCTACCTGTAGGAAGGCTCTATGTATACTCGATATGATAATATATTAGATTTATGCGAGATTCTATGTAAATCACAATATAGATATAGAAAATTTCTAAATTTTCCGCATTTTTAACCTATAATGTAATGATGTAAGCTAAGGTCTATTCATTGTCATTTCTGAGGACGACGATGCCGGTTACGTCTTAGGAGTGCTCTATGGATGAGAAAATCATTTAGACTCTCAACCTAACGATACTCTTAGACTCAACTAAGAAATACATGAAGAAACTACCTATACACCCCCCTTGAAGCCCACCTATGTAGTCCTCGAATCTATCCAAGATAAGAACCTTTCTGTTCAACATCTTTTAAATAACTCAACATTATTCATTAACATAGTTAAGAGAAAATAAAACAATCACACAATTTCACATAATTTTCATGGAAGACCTTGAAAACTCATCCTAGCACCATCAATGACTCCCCATTCCATGTGTCGATAGTGTCCCATTCAACTACCTACACGTTGTAGAACTTATCCAACACTAGAAGTTATATTCCATATAATAAGATTAGGCATTAAATTGGATAGACCATCCAAGCCTTGCAAGGAATCCGGTGTTTTAAGGACCCCATGCGTCAAAGGTGTTCTACATGCCAAAGGTAGAACTAAGACTCATCCCAGGTTGCCACATAGTTAAGGGATATGAAGGGCTTCTTTGTAGAATAGTATCAATCATAAGTAGAGCTATTTCTCAAAAATATCCTCTCGGTGCTTTGCCTTTATTATCATAGAATAATGCATTCCCTATGTGTATTAGAAAAGGTACCATTTCTACGTTCTACCAACTTATAATACTTTTTCTATGGATAGCTCATTATTAATCTTTTTTTTTTTCATATTCAAGGTTCCATATAAGTCTTTCATAGAAGATAACCTACTTTAGGTCTACCGATCCTAAGACTTTATTCATTATACACGTACATGAAAAAGGTTCCTAAGCATACCAAGTCAAGAGATCATACTCACATAACTTTTATGTATTCAAAAGAGGGACCAAAGTCTACCAATCAATGAAGAACATCATCATACTTAATTTAGAGGGATCATACTGTCACCTCACACATGTATATACACAATATCATTCTTCACATTGTTCCTCTATTCAATCTTTAACATTATGATACTATAATTAACTTGTTAATACCGACAATGCAATGTTTATAATAACAATTAAACGCCTCCACAATAAATGGGTCATACAAATAAACAAAAACTAATATCAATTATATAGTATATAAGGGAATTAGGTGAACTCACAACTTCCAATAGCCATAACAATCATTCCTTGGCTTTTGCAACAATTTGACATAACAAGAGATCATTACATTAATAATATACACAAGACTAAGCCAAAAATTCATCCGTAGTAATGATCTACAAATACTCAATAGAGATATCAATATTATCAGGCAAGGTATGAACAATTCTAACATGGATTAATACATAATTCAATAACCTAATACAATCTACACGTGAATTCAGTAATATTAAGACGTGATCAATTCACCCACTTTAGAGTCAAAATCAGGAATTAAGGGAATGCATGGGTTCATGATCATTTGATATTATAAAATTGAATTAACATTGACCAATTCATAACACTTCAATTGATATCTTTTCATAGAAGAACTCATGATTAGAATTCAAAATAGGTCTTCTATGATTTTGAAAGTCTTTGATACGCCATTAGAATTGCCTCCTAGAATTAAAGAAGATAAGACTTTGAAATTGCCCCTCCTTGAATAAAAGAAGAATCAAGGATGATATAAACATACATCATTGGTTGAAATCCGATGGGTTGAAAAACGAATGCAATTTCACCTTTTTCCTTGGAGCTTCAAAGTTTAACAATGGAGGTTTTTTAGAGAAGGAATAAACATCATTTGTTATGGGTTGAGGGTTTTGTTTTGATTTGTGAATGTGGGTTAAAGCTACTAAATATCCTTTTTCAGATATTTCCCAAAGTACCCAAAAGATCGTACAATTATTGGACATTTAAACCATGTCTAATTTTACTTAAAACAAAGCTACAAAATCTTGGACATGGTTTCGCGTCGCGGGGACACCTCCACAGCTTTGTAGTATATAATTTTGAGGTAGAACGGTTCATGTTGAGCCCGCGTTGCAATGAATTTTTTTGGCTTTCAAGTATAGGCTGTGTGATGTGTACTATCCTCCAAATACGGGCCACCTGCACACTGCCACGGCAACCCCTTTGCCAAGTATCGGGTCCTCCTAAAGGAACATTCGTTTGTCCTTGGGGAGTCGTTCCTAGACGTTTTGACCTAAACATGTCCATCTAGGTACTAGGTTAATGCCCACTTATTTTAGACTCACAATAACACCTTAAAACATGCACAACAAACAAGGACACACTAGTACACCAAAAGACTACTTTCCAAATATCTTTGTCGTTCTTCGATATCTGACTTACATATATTAAAACTAACTTCTAATTATATTGTAACATTTCTAAAACCTATTAAATCATAAGACTCATCATAAGTTGTAGATTAACTTAAATTCATTTTGAGGGTTGTTACAATTTGGATCATTTTACTATTATTGTTATTACCATGGTCACTCATTGTATTTATCTAATTTCTAAAATTAATTATCAACCACCTTTCCCTAGTAGAGGCACATTTTTACACAATGGTTAACTAACCTCTATAAAACCAATTAAAAGGAAACACGCTCATAGTCAATTATAATACCGAACGAAGAGTTCGGGTTGATGACACAACGAAAGGTGTATTATAGAGAATTCCTTCAATAAATTTGGATAGTAAATTTTAATAATAGTAAAAGAAAGTGTGTGGATGATAAAAAAAAACTTAATTAAGAAATTGGAATCAATTTTCATAGTTACACAAGAATTATGAAGAATTGAAAATGTGACATGAAATCTAGCTGTACGGGGATTGAAAATCAGTGTCTCATAGGGGTAATTGTGTGTCCCTTTAGTGATGAACATTCCTTAATAGGCTAGTTAGTCTTCAATGATTCTAATTTTAATTAGATCCCAAATAAACTTTCCATATAATCTCTCTCAAATATCATCTTTAGACAATACTAAAAAACCAAATACCTTACTCTACTCGCTATTTAAATGTAGAAGTAGGCCAAATTGATCTTACCCACTTACACTATCACTATCGGGGAGCACCAGCTACACGTAAAAGGCATCCTTTTCCTCTAAGAGGACATACGTTATACACTCAAATTTGCTTCTCGAAAAGAAATATATGCGGTCATATAAAGTAAAGAACCCAACTATGAGGTTGGGGTCTATCCCGCAAGGAAAATTATCTAGACTAATCTTTAACCTACTGTTACTTCTACTTAGTCAACTCCTTTCCGAAAACAAGAAACAAAGAGAGGTTTTTAAGTAACGAATGTAATTAGCTATTTCAGTAAACAAGTGACAAGTTCAAAGATTTGATTTTTTTCAAGTAATGAATGTAACTAGGGCATAAATGTTTCTCACAGGTTCATAATGCGGTAATTCTAGCTATAACAATCCTTTCATGGTATCTTGCATTCAAGGTGGTAAGTTATGTATCCCCAATTCCTTCTTCTAGCAACTAGGGAATTTTACTCCGACCCATTATCCGGTTACGTGTGTATGCTTTACTAAACCATATGTTTTCCTCATATTACCGTTCACAATCGATGTATGACTTAGTTGTTTATTTGTTGCAATCGGCACTAGCCTATTAGATAGTGTATACTAAATCTACTTTGATAATTCTTTTTTTCTTATCTACCTACTTGGTCCGGTAAATAGAAACAAGGTGAGTTCTAACGCGTGCACTCATTAAAAAGAATTCTAAACAAAATAATTATCAATACATGCAAGACACTATTCTGGATTCTTATTTTAGCTATTTTTTACCTTGTTAATTAATCATGGTTAATACAACCCTAGCTATGAATTTAGTTACCCATGTTCATAATTAAATAATTTATATTGATTATTCAAAAATTCATGTACTTACTTTAATGAGAATGAAGATAATCCATAAATCATTTGTATTCGAGAAAATACTTAAATAAACTATTCTGGGAAATTAAAGTATTTCCAAAACCCAATCATTAAACAACAATTTTACAAATTAGAAAAATAACCAAGAGTCTAACCTCAAAACCGAGGTTTTTACCTGTTATTATAATAAAGAAGTCCTACAATAAAAAGGAAATATATTTAAGGAAAATATGCCCAAAAAACGAATCTAAGTCGATGATCGGACCGACGAACCGTCGAGGACACGACGGACCTCCGAGGCCCCCGTCGTTCCACACTTAAGTTTTTTTTCCAGCTTCTTTCTGCTACAACTCACTCTTACCATCGATAGACAAGGATGATGGTCCGTTGAGAGTACATGTCGATGTCTTCCGTTTCTCCAAACATGGAATTTTTTCAAGACAGGTTTTTGGGCTACTCTCTATTAGCAATAACAGATGTGCAGGATGGTCCGTCAAGAAGGTGACGGTCCGTTGATATCCTCCGTAACCCAATACTTAGTTAGAAATCTCTGATCATCCTTCATCAGCATTTCCTTCATACCATGTGGTCACCTACGGACCGTCGAGGGGTCGACAGACCGTCAATGGCTCCATAGGTCGTCACTTCTTTAATTTCAGCACAATTCTTCCATGTTTTAATCCTGGAGAGATTTGCTGCAAACAAAGAGAAACTATGAAAAAAGCATTCAAAGTACCATGAAACTATGGTACATCAACAGCGGCAGCGTATATTCGTTGTTTGTCCTAAAGTGACACACTATGACTCACCATAATACGTTTGTACAAGAGTATCCTTATTTTAGCTTTTGCAATCATCTAGCTATAAATCCCGATTATTTTCAAAATGTTTATATGTGCTATCACTATTAGACTTTCTCATATGGATCAGACCATGACATCGACTAACCACACATCGACACTTATCCTCATTCACCTCTCACTAAGGTACCATTTTTCCGATATTGCAACTAGTGTCCTCACTTTTATACTACATCCTCATTTTTCACACAATAATTTCAGTTTGAGTTTACGATTTATTTTTTTCAATACTCGCTCTCAAAACAACTTCATACCTCAATAATTCTTGTTTCTATAGGATTGCCCTCATTTTCACTTCTTTAAGTTTACCATAGTAGAATCTTAGTATCACGAGAGGACTTTCTTGGCTTGTAACTTTGGCTCAAGGTCACGTAGGGAATATTTGGATGAATTTTATTTATTTATTGCCCTCCTTGACGTAACGACTAAGCGTCCTACCTTTTCATCACTTTTGTTTTGTTCTTTCAACCCCACTTTTCGGAGCATTCCTCAACTAGCCACCCTCAACTCATGGTTTTTCCATGAGTCAAGGTACACAATAACCAAGGTTGGGTCCGGGCTACTTAAAGGTTTTTACTATATTAGCCACCCTTAACTTATGCTTTTGGCATAAGCTGAGGTGCAAATGTCCAAGTAGGGACCAGGGCCAACACATTGTTCCCAGAAAAGATAAGTTGGGGTGAAAATGAATGGTCTATTTTATGCTCAAATCATTTTTATCAAGAAGGGATTAATTTCATTTGGTTTTTTGTTATCTCGGCTAAAGATTGGCTATCTTTTACAAGGTCCTATGATATTTTCCTAATTGTCTATCTGAACATACTTTTAGAAGAACTAACCAGGCAAATTCTAGCTTAGTATCAATGGTGGAATATTAAAATTTTCCTCACACTCACTTCACATCTCATAAATCTACCAAATTATTAGAAACCTAGTTCGAGTTTCAGATTTAGAGTCATGCAGTAGTGTATCTTTATGTCATGTTTAGAGACACACATTATTAGTTATTGTGCCTAGTTATGCAACATTTCTTTAAATTAGGATATCATTTTGTTTAGACATTATTCTTCAAAGTCCAGTTCTATTATATATACTAAAGATACCAACATGCCGGTTAAAAAATAAAGTAACAAGTCTCTTGGCGAAAAAGAACATAGGCAAGAGAACCTGAAGATAGGATCGTGAGTTGGGCTACTCTGACTTCACCCTAGCATTCACTTTCCATTTACCCAATAATTAAAAAACATGCAATTTTCCCCAATGCATGAAAGTATATAAGACAAAGTAGTAGGTGAAGCAAAACTGAGGCACAAAGCACCAGTGATCAACAAATTCGAGGGTCTTGTTTCCCAGAACCCGCTCCCTTTGAAGTAGTGACACCATCAGTAGTGTCCTCAGCAATGATAGTACAATCGGTTGTGCTCCTCTAAGCTACTGTAACTCTAGAAATAGACGCCCAGCTGCTACCTCGATAACCCTCAACTGGGGGACTTCCTCATGAATTAGCGAGTCTATCCTTGCATACTCCAACTCATGGGCTTTTTTCTTTCGATCCCGGGACTCATCCTCATCTCTTGTGCGGTGCCTCTTGGAACACTCTTGTGGTGGAGTTAGTAACACATCAGTAGTGGCGAACAGGGCAGCCATCATCGTGTCCTCAGTAAGCTCTGCAGAAAGGGCCTTAGGCTTAGGCACCCGATCCTCTAGTATAGTGTTCAAATCGGTTTTCAGACTCTCCACAACAGCCTTGAGAGTCGTCGCATCCACTGTAGGGCCCGACTCAAATGTGTCCAAATGCTGGTGGACCTCCATGATCTTTGCTCAGTGTGTTGGGCCATCTTCTTCTCTATACGCTCTTCTGCCTCAGCAATGGACCTCTACATGCAATGCCGGATGTGATGCATAAGTGTGGCCATTCGGCCCTCTAATTTTTGGACCCTAGCGAGCGGGACCAGTGTAGAATATAGGATAGAGCAGAAGGAGCTCGCAGGGGTGCTACAACCCAGAATAGACTCAACTAGAGTGGTGTCGGTAGGCTCAAATGTAGCCGGATTAGCCCTTGGGTCCTTCTCTACAATGGCTTCAAGGTTCTCCCTAGAGGATGCACCTTTATACGGGGCCCCTTTTTGCGAGCAAGCTCATTGACCTCATCCCGGATGAGACTGATATAAACCTGGCCAGACATGTTCTTGACCACATCAATGTGCATCACTGCCACTCCTGCATAACGCAATAACCATGCACCGAAATAGTTAAGAAGTAGTGTACTTAAAGGCCCTGTCATGCATCACTGCATTTAATATCCATGCGAAGTCCACCTCTAGCCCCGCAATCATGGAAGCCATCATCACTGCACGATCCCAGGTAACTACATTGTCAGTAGCACTGGGGGAAAGGAATTGTCGAACCAATAGCCATAGGAACTTGGATGTGAAGATGATGTTGGCCTTCATGATGCTCCACTTGTTCTCCTACACCCAATCGGCAGTTTCACAATCTATGGAGAGGTACTGTGCAATCCGCAGTTTGGTAGTTTCTATCACCTCTAGCTCATGCTAGAACCGGCCATATTTGATCAATTTCACCCATAGTCAAGCAGGAAGTGAGATGAGTCCAAGCGGAATCAACATCCGCGCCATAGAGAAATCTGGAGATGACCTGCAAGGATATGTCAATTCCACTTGTTGTGGACTCAAACGTACTCCAACGGTAAATGCTTGGCGGGGGTTTCCTACCTGTCCATCTAAGATTTGAGAGTCGCGGCATAGGTGGTGTAGAACTCTACGACCATCATCTCGGTATAGCGGCCTACATCTCAAGTAGTCCACTCCAGCAGATGTCGGTGAATAGCTCATGAATGGCCGGCATTCCGCAGCCTCATTCCAATCAATATTAAACTTTTTCATTGACCACATGGACTTCTATTCTAATTCAACCGGTAAGTGACAAGCCTTCCCATATACAAGTTTGTATGGGTACATACCTATGGGAGTCTTGTATGTTGTCCGTTAGGCCCTAAGACCATCATAAAGCCTCCTTGACCAATCTGTTCCACTAGCATTCACCGTTTTTGCCAAAATCTGCTTAATCTCCCTGTTTGACACTTAAACTTGCCAATTATTTAGAGGATGGTATAGAGTGACCACATTATGGCGAACCCGATATATTTTTCAAATAATTCTTTGAACATCTTGTTGCAAAAGTCGGATCCCCTATAAGTGATAATAGCCCTTACGGTGCGAAATCTGGAAAATATGTTAGTTTTCAAGAATGCGGTAACACTTTTACCTTTTTTGACACACAACCGACTACTAGAAGAATGTACGTCATCCCATGAGAACTCACAAAAGGGACCATAAAGTCAATTCCCAAGACATCAAACAATTCAATCACAAGAATGAGATTTAAAGGGAGCTCTTTGCTTCTTGAAATGACACAATCTCTCTGGCATCTATCATTTACGTTGTCAAATTCTTGAGAAACTTGGCTGATGGTTAGCCAATAGTATCCACATTTCAAGATCTTGTGAGCATTGAAGATACTACTATGATACCAACCTACAGGCGAAGAATTAAATGCCTCAAAAACACTCAACATCTCAACTTCCGGCATACAACACTGAATAAGCCCATCAGCACAACTCCTATCTAAGTAAGGGCATAGGAAAATAAACCTTCTCGGTCCATGCTTTTAATTTCAAGTAATCCATACATACCCTACATGCAGTCACTGACCTCATCAAAATAAGCTCATTTTTCACATTAGGGACCATAGTCATTCCCCCTTTGTTAGGTACACTCTGAACAGGGCATACCCAACTACTATCGGTGATTGGATATATCACTCAAGCATCCAACCTCTTAATGATTTCCTTCTTCACCACCTCTTTCATAGGTTGATTTAAACATCTCTGGTTCTCATTACTTGGATTATTATCGGGCATAAGATGGATTTTTTGTGAACATANTTGTTGAAGTTGAATTTCCTTAACTACTGGCATTGTGCATTTTATGAAACCATGATTATGTTGTAAGATGTGTTTATATGATGTTACTTTGCATAATAGCATATTTCTATAATGAATTACCTAATGGTTGCATTTTTGAAAGTTTTTGCTAAACTCACTTTAAGGGTATTGTTGGCTCACCGTTAAATTTTTGAAAATTTAACTAATCTATTCTTTGGAAAAAAATTGTTGCAATGCTGTTAGAATTGATTTATATGGTCATGATATGGAATATAAAAGTGTTTTTACTATTTGGAATAAAGCATGTGAGTTTTGTAGAATAATGAGTTTTAGAATTGTCTTATAGATTCTTGTTGTGTTGTGAATCTCTTGATTACGTTAAATTGATGTGTTATTCTTGATTATGTGTTGTATGGTATGGTTATTATCTGCTAGTTAAATCTCTATTCTTGAAAGTGTTCGGAAACTGGCCAGTGTCATTCGAGGACGTATGTTGTCCAAGTGGGGGAGATTGTAAGACCCCTAGAATGACTTAGGTGAACGTGATCCTAACATGTTTGTCATGTTGTTTTGAGGTCCTAAATAGTTTTAAAATATTGAATTGATTCAGTGTGTAAGAGTTTAAGTGCATTGGAAGTCAAACGTCAAGGGACGACCAAGACACTCGATGACTAAGTCACCTATGTTCCTCATATGAGGTTTGATGTGGTTAAGTGTTATAAATGAGTTTATGTGGTCCTTACATGATTTATTATGATGTATATAGGATGAATGCCATGTTTCATGGATTGTGCAGGTCAAACTTCTGGAATTATCATATCTCTGGTCAAACCAATTTTTATAACTTGTATAATTGGTTTTATCTCATCAAATAATATCTCTGCTGGTGCTGAATAAAACTTTATATAAAACAGTGTTCCTTTAGTAATTCTTTTATAGTTCATAAAGGCTTTGTATAGCTCTGGTATGGTAGATATTTCATCTCGTGTTTGGGTATAAACTGTATTAAGTAATCCATAACTATAACATGTTTTTACTAGGTTTGCATTGGTGCCTGGTTGTGCTATTAACTTATTATATCCTTGTAGCTTTTGGGTTATGAAATCGACATAGCCAGCATAATAAGGGACCAAGAAAAAGCCTCCGCAGGGCACTTTTAAATGAGGGTTGAAATGGGAATTTAACCCCACTTAGAATTAAAAGTATATGTTGTTCTTTACGGATCTTTTTGGAATATTAAATGTGTATATAAGTGTTTAAAACTTAGTAGATTTCATTATTCCAAGTCAAAACCCCAAATCCCTTTAAATTCTCTCTAGAACTACATTCCTTTAAAAACATAAAGAAGGTCTTGGAGTCACGAATTGGGTGGAGATTCTTCATAAAGGTTAATAATTAGATTCATCAAGGTATGGTTTTTGATACTTGAAACTCACTTGATAAAGGAGCCCAACCTTCAACCATGTTTTCTAAAGTTTTCAAATTTTAAATATCCAATTTCATGATTCTACCATGGCTTTTTGCATTATTTTTTTCAATCGTTTATTATGGATTAAATTGTTATTTTAACCTAAATTACCTCTAAATCCATAAATTGGATGGACCCTAGTTTTTAACTAAGTTATGGGTTACTTGATATTGATCTAATGTTGATGAATTATGATGTAGATTTCTATGTGCTGTCTAATGATCTAATAATTGTTGTGGTTTGATATCTAGGTTGTATTAGATTGATGAATATGTAGTTATTGGACCTAGTTTCATGCAAACCATCATAATTACGTTGAATTATTTGTTATGGTCATGGGTGTAGGCCTTGTGATATCCAACATGGTGATTTGACATTGGATTGATTTGTTGAGGAAGATGTGATGGTAAGATGCCCTATTTCCTTTATTTTTATTTTAACTAAACATCCAATTATGTTGTTATTGTTATGGTCCACTTACGGTGGTGGTTTTATATGCTTTACTTGCAATTGATGTGGCCTTTTAGGCGTTACTTTATCTATCATGATGATCTTGGCCTTGTTGACAACTACTTCAATAAGTGTGTATGTTCTTAGTTTAATATGTGAGGCAAGACAATATCTATCAATATGTGAAGTCATATATGTGTTCTTATATTAATCCTATTTAGATGATCATGTTAGACTATGAATTTCAACTTGTGTGTATAGTCTTAGGGTTGAGTTTTTGTTATTTCTAATGGAATGTATGAATCTATGTTGGTCACATTGATAATGGTATGATAGTGTATAGGATGACATAAATATGATAATAGTTACTTCTATATGCTTCTAGAACGACATTTAATGTGTGTTAAGTTGAAGTATATGGTGTCTTCTCTTGGTTGAATTGTGTCACTTGATATATATATGAATATTAATATGTGATGCATTTACATAGGACGTTAAAGCTCCTAGTCTATTAGTACTTAATAACATGAGACCGAAGATGATGTTAAGAGAGTCTTTTATGTGAAAACCTTGCACCTCGTGGTAAGGTTATACATGTTGAAGTAGAAAGCCCTAATAGTGTCCTTCAATGTACAGGAACGATGGACTTAAGGTTGTTTAGCTTGAAAGACATCATATCAAAACATAGGAAAGTCGTCATGAGTTTCTTGTCTCCATTGAGAGGTAAACCTAAAGAACCTCTTTGGTAGGGTACATGTAATTGAGTTATAAACTAGATATGGAACCCTTTTATATGAAACATAATTTGAATTTATCTATGCGAACAAAGGCTAGAGCCGAGTAAGTCTTGTAAGGGAAGTAGTTTTAGTCAAACAATGAGACTAGAATACAAATCATGCCCTTCAGATTCCTTAACCATGTTCCTACATGGGAAGTGTCTAAGTTCTACCATTGACAACTAGAATAACCTCATCGGAGTAGGGTAGAACTCCGAATTCCATGTCTTGCTATCTTGCTCTATGTCAATTATTGCCTATTCTCATCATGTGTGATACTTGCTAGCATTAGAGAAGTTCAATAGAGTTTAGGTTGTGGTATGTGACTCTATCTAAACATTGCATAATAAGCTTTGAAGGTGATAGTTAGAGTCCCTAGGTCTTCTCCATTACCATTACTTGAATGTCGTTTATGTGATGTATGAGTATCTTAATGAACTAATGACCTATGTTATGAAGTATGTAAATGAATGAGTACCGAATCTAAAGTGACATAAGGATTCCTTAGATAAAGTGTGAAGAAGGCATAAAGGATGATCTCTTCATGTCTTATCTATGGAAGTCTTGAGAATGACTCTTGTAACACGCCGTTCCCAAAACAAACCAACAACCTGCTTATTAGAATAATTAGTAAGTGCAACCAACGGGGCCATCGATGGACCGTAGAATTACCCATGGTCCGTCTTACACATCCGTCTATGCGGTCAGAAACCCCCAAAATCTTAGCTCAGGAAAATTTTTTTGAAGTCATGATCGACCGAAGGACGTACTGTCCGTAGTATGTGACCGTCGAACGACACCTCATTCCTCCACTCTTGTACAAGAGCAATAGATGACTGTCAGGTCCATATGTCTTACCAGAGGTGGGAGCTAGCACACAGTTAAGGTGGAATTCAATTAGGTCAACTTCAAAGTGTCATAACCCTGAGCACAAAATGAGTTAGGTGTCCCATGACCTAACCACAAATAGATAATTAAATTAGATTTCCATTGCCACAAACCTTGCTAAAATAAGACCTTTGAGTAAAGCGTTATGACATTTTTAGTAAAGCTCTATAAAATAGGATCAACCTATGGACCTTACGATGGAAAGTCAATCAAACAAAGGACCGTCTGTCTAGGCCGTCGTTTGGTCCGACATAAATAAACTTATGGGTCTTTTGGTCTTTTCCCACTATGTTTAAACCTTAAGATTTGTCATTTTTACCCTAAATGATTATATTTTAGTCACATTAAGTCTAGAAACATAATAAGAACATACCTAAGTCAAAATCATAAATCGAAAGTTAGAAAATTAGAAGCAAGAAAGGAGAAAAAGCTCAAGAATCCTAGTTCAAAAACGAAGCAAGTTTCCAACATTTCCAGCCTAAAAAATAAATGTTTGTCTTTGAATAATATCACCAGGTATGTGAAATTTAACTAGTGGGTTTGTTTAAACCATTGATTCCCTAGTTTTCAATCTTTTCTTGATTCTCTTATAATTATTAAAAATGGGTTTCCTAGAATTACAACTGAACTTCATGATTTAGTTAAAATATATGTTCTAAATAATATTATAATTTTATTACTCAAATTAGAGCATAATTTTCGAAACCCTAGCTTTGTATTTCATTAATTCTTGAATAACACATGCTAGGTCAGATATTTCAATTATGCGGTTATAGATGCTTCAGTTTTTAATGGATCATTAACATATTAAATTTTGCAATCCCAGTTTGGATGTTCAGTTTTGAGCTATGTAGAAATACAAAAATTCAGATATAATCAGTTAAGTATATTAATCAATGGGAATAGCATAATATTGAGTTGGACTAGGGTTCAGCGTATCCAGTAGTCCAAGAACCACTATCCAAGAAGGTTATAAGTCTCCTTTGTGGGCAATCAGTTTAGTAATCACACCAGCATGTATTTATACCTCTGGCAGGGTATATTGGGTCCTCTCGATGGGGCGTCTACATCGGACTCCACATTAGCTCATGTGATTTTATTATCCGTTATTAGTAGCTCCCACAATTCATGTCAGACTCTCTTGAATTAACCATTTACCAATATATTTAGTATTCCATTTAAGCTTATTATAAATTTGACATTGCATTTAGTTAGCTTAGAAATCTAGTATATCATGTTCATATCATTATATTTGCTTTTGTTCTTGTTAAGTTATGTTTTATTTAAGCTTTATTCTATCATATATGCTCAGTACTTTTAAACTATTAATGCATACGTTCGTTGCATCTTCTAGTGATTTAGGTTCAGGTTCTCCACATCCAGATAATGCATAAATCGATTTCCCAATCTCCAGTTAGGAATATTTAGTGGTGAGTCCTCATTCTTAGAGGAAAACAGTCATGAGTTTCATTCAAGTATTTAGTCATTTAGTTTTAGTTTTTCTAGATATAGCTGGGGCTTGTCCCATTATTTCCACTTCAGTTTAGAGGCTTATTTCAGACATAGTTAGATTTATCTTAGTATTGAGTTAAATTTTTTTTTTGTATTGAACTCATTGTTTTCAAATATCTCAGTTATAGCATGTGGGTATTCCCCATCTTTTCAATTTTTCAATTATGATTTAGCTTCAACGTTTAGTTTATTATCTTTAGTATGCTTATGATCAAGCTAGCAGGTTAGCTTGGGCCCACTTGTGGTCCTATGTTTCGTGTCCGCGTCTCGGGGATAGCTCGGGGCGAGACAAAACTTGGTATCAGAGAACTAGGTTTAAGTGTCCTGGGATGTCTTAAAAGACGCACTAAGTAGATTCCTTTTCATAGGTGTGAAGTGCACCACATCTAATGATAGGGAGACTATGAAGTGTTTTAGGAAATCTTCACTTTGTTGTTACTCTTACCGTGCATAAGGTATGATCTTATTAAATTCTAACTTGGCGTTCTACGATTAAGATCATTCCTCCTATTAGAGCTAACGCTAGAAATGCGAACGCCAAGAGCGCAAACGCGCTCCTCCAGTCCCAGATCAAGAAGTCTCCAATGCGGAGATCATGAATTCCATACAGATGTTGGCTCAGAGTATGACCAGCTATAACAATCGGGTTCATTCTCATGTGAATAAAAATGGTGGATCAGTAGCAGCAAGGGTCCATAACTTTGTCAGGATGAATCCGCTTGAGTTCTTTCGATCACAGACTAAAGAGGATTCTCCAAATTTCTTTGATGAGATGAAGAAGATATTTGAGGTAATGCAATGATCGGGTTGAGTTAGCAGCATACTAGATGAACGATGTTGCTCACAACTGGTACACACAGTGGAAGGAGAATAAGGGTGTAAATGCAGCTCCTATCACTTGGGATTGCTTTAGTTAGACTTTTCTCGAAAGGTTTTTACCAATAGAGTTTAGAGAGGCAAAGGTTTAGGAATTCATTAACTTGAGGTAGGGTAACATGACAGTCCAAGAGTATGGGTTGAAGTTTAACCAACTCTCCAGGTATGCTTTTCACATAGTTGCTCACTGCAGGGATCAGATGAACAAGTTGTTTTATGGAGTGTTGGATTTGGTGAAAACTTAGTGCATAAACGCTTTGTTACTTGTAGATATGAACATGTCTAGGATTAGGACTCATGCTCAGCAGGTTGAGGGTGATAAGCTTAGGGAACAGGCTAAGGAAAATAAAAGGCTAGGACAGGGAACTATCACTATTCTCATTAAAACACATAAACTTAATTTTCTAGGTCTTAGGAACATCTCTCAATAATTTAGATTAAAGTGAACACGTAAAACTCATTAAAACACAAAATGACACATAAGTACTTTCTAATATATATCGTCCGAACGTCATTGATGATCTCAAATATTTGACCTCTAAACTTAACAAAACTTCTCACAATACCTAACAACATCAATATAAATCATTTTAACACACAACTAACTCACAAAATATTCACGAATCTCTAGTTCACCTTAGTTTTTTTTACGGTGTTACATTCCCCTCACCCCACTTTGAATAACATTCATCCTCGAATTATTCAATTACGGTAAACACTTTATGAACATCAATGAATCAATTAGAAGCACATAACACATTAAAATCATCATCATAACATTCATAGGAAAGGCACCAACTACACAGGAGCACAATTTCAAATTTTAAAACATTTTGCAACAACTTTCGCATTTCAAAATTAAGCCTTATACTTCATTTATAGAGGAAATAACTTCTCAAACATTATGTGTGCTCATTTAAATCAGTTTTATACACATCAAAATCCCAATTCATGACAACACAAGTTTTTTCAAAAATCAAAATTTTCACGGTGAGCCTCAATTCACATAGTGAAGCATGCTAGAAAAAACCAATCATCTATCCTTTAAGCAATTCATTGAGAAGTCATGAACATGAGAAAAGAAAAACCATATAAACTCATCTTATATCATCAACACAAGAAGCATAAACGGTTAAGATTTATCGGGACATAAAATCTTAATTAGTTCTATTTCGTAGATCCCATCTCATAGGGATAATCTAGACCACCTGGAGAAGCTTGATTAACCTATTCCCTCTTTTCCACTATACTAGGGCAGTCCCTCATCTTGAGGACCTTACTACCACATCCAAAACAACTATCCGTTCCTGCAAGACACTTACCCAAATGTTTCTTTCAACAAGAAGCAACCTAGTCATCTGAAAAAGTGTGGCCACCTCCTTTGGAATGTTTTTTGGAGCCATATCCTTGTTCCCCATGGAAGACTCTTTGTGAAAAGAACCCCTTCTTAGGTTTTTTGTAACCAGAATCATCAGACCTAGGCCTCTTACCCTCTTGCCTTATCTCCGTAATATTGGACTAATCAATTTGTTATGCATGCACCATGAGCCTAGAAATATCCATGTAATTAAAAAGCATTGGTGTACAACACTCTTTATCCACCAAGATAGAAACCCCCATATGAAATTTGTTCATCTTAGCCTAGGATTTGCTACCATTGTTGGGGCATACTTAGAGAGTTGGGTGAATTTCAGAGAATACTCTTGCACAATCATTCCCCTTTGACGAAGATTCATGAATTCAACAATCTTCATGTCCCTCCACTCTAAGAGAAATAACCTCTCTAGGAAAGACTCTTTGAACATTCCCAATAAACCGAAAAATCTTTCAGTAGTAAGTGGCTAGCTCTGATTTCTCTCTAGGAGTCCAACCCATAGCATCAACTACTTTGAACACCTCTTCTATGAAACCTTTTGGACTTTATCCACCTTAGTGCCATGAAATATATGAGGGTTAATCCTCATGATATCACAAATTTTAGCAGGGGGAGTAATAACATTTGGTGGAGGTCTACCTTCATGGGTAGGTTGGGCAACAAAGTTATTGTTCACGACACGATCTTGAACCATCATTAGTTGGGCCAAATTCATTAGGTCAGCACTAAAGTAAGCATTAGTCATATCCCCTTCAACATAGGGAACTTGAAGAACTTCGGCCATAGGAGGCATTTGGGGAACATGAGACTCTTGAGGTCTAGTGGTACTTGAGTTTCTTGAAGCGGAACCTCCCCATTCTCTCCCTCTAGGTCAAATATAGGAACTTGGTCAACACATGGAGGGATACTCTCATTAGATACACCTCCCTCCTCTATTTTAGCGGTTGATCTACTTGTATTCATGTCCTATAAAAACAAATACAAGAGGTTGAGAGAGATATCTTATAGATCTCAACTCTATGACACGACATTAGAATAATGAAGAATCTTAAACTTCTGTCATCTTATAGCCTCTTGTCCATGGATGTGTCGCGACTCACACCAATGACCAAAACTCTACTAGATATGGATTGTGAGACTTTAGACCCTAAGTTATTTCCCATAAACATATGCTCTGATACAAAGCTTGTAAAGACCTTAAAGTACCCCTAGAAGAAGGGAGCACCTTTAGGTCAATACAAGGCATACTTTACCCTTTGGAGTCTAATACAAGCCCTTTAACTATCGTTCATTACATAAGACATGAAAAGCACTGCGGAATTTGAAATTTTCACGAAATTTAATATAAAAAGGAATTATTTGATAAATACTAAGAAAATCTCATTGTTACAAGCAAAATATAAAGACACGACATGATCTGTAGGGACAGAACCATTTACAACAAAAGGGATACATAATAAGTCTTAAATAAAGAAACTAACAAACATAGACTATGTCATCGAATATATGAAGACATACCAAGTTTTGTGAGATTAAATTCCCAAGCTTTGCCTTCTAGACTTCTCCTTTCTTCCAAGCCTATACTTGTAGAGTATAAAAAGTATTGTGTTAGTACATTTGATGTACTAAGTATGGCACATGCAAAACCATGCAAAAAGGATATTTTAGTAGAAATAAGCTTTCATGCAAAAAAAGTAAAAACATATTGAATATAGAAGTGAAACAACAGAAGAATCATCATTTAACTCGTAGAAAAAGATTTCCATAATTTTAACAAAAAGGACCATTTTACAGTAACCTCTCCAAAACTACAATGAACCCATTTTAACTTTATAGTGAACACATTTAATACAAAAAAAGTGAACCGATCTTCTTAGAGGTTTCCCTAACAATGTGATCCATAAGACCACCAACAATGGTCTTACGTTTCTCACGAAATAAGTCCACACATTAATAATTACACAATTGATGAGCACTCATAAATTTAGAACTTCAATTAGGTTCTTAACTCCAATGGGAGTTATAAGTTACACTAATTTTAATGTGAGAGTAGAATCCCATATTACCACTCCTAATTAGTGCCCCTTAAGGTTACCATGGATCAAGAACACCACATTTCAATAAAGACACCTTGAGCACCCAAGGTCAAGGTAAGAGAAGGTTAAATCATTTTCATAGGGGTTTGCCTAACCAAGATTATTGTAAGACTCTACCAGGTAATATATAAAGGAAACATTCATAAACCTTCTTCAATATAAACCTACTAAATAATTGCGACTACCTATTATATGCATACACTACTCCAGAGAAAAAGTCGCCAATCAATAACAAGACATTTAAAGAACACTCAACACTTGAAATACGACACACCATGACTTTCTTTTCAGAATGCCTACTTAAAGAAATGAATAAATGGAGTCCCATTCCACCATCTATCCTATGTAGTTCACTTTTTTAGAAAACATAGCTCATTCAGTTCATATAAGACACTTCAAGATTCCCCTTTCGAAATGCCTACCTAATGTAATGGATAGACAGCCTCCCATTCCACAACCTACCCTATATAGTACACTCTTTTTAAGAAGACTTAGTTATTTCATTATTTTGTGGATGAATAACTTTAAATGACATAGACCATGAGAGATAGACATGGAATCCGGAATTCTACCCTTATCGGGGAAGGGTTCCCCACTTGCCTAGGGTAGGGTCATTCTTTTAGCTTTTACATGGTTTTTCCAATAGATACACCTATGCGGGTTCATAGTAAAGGGATAAGGATATTTCTATTAAGGAAGTCATTCTCTACTAAAGAGGAGTACTCATCTCAAGGAGTATACAACATGTCAACTAACAAAGTGTAACACCCCTTTTTCATATCCTCTCTGGTGCTAAGCATGATTCCTCACAGAGTCTCAATATTATAAGTATAGGTTAAGGGTAGATAGTGGACACCACATCTAAACTCACGAAGGGAATCCATGCTTCGACCTATCTTAGAAAGATCTTGGGATGTAATAAGTTTTCTACTAAACACTTCATCTCAACTCGTGAAGAGTGTTCACCTCAAAACTACCGTTTTTACTTAACATAGATTTATTCGTTCATTTTAATGTGTGGATGTGTAGTTCATGTGAACACACATGGGAAATAAGCACCGTTTTTATTAATAGTGAGTTCAATACATGCTTAGACCTTCATTCATCACACTAAACACATAAACATGTTTCACATATTCATATAAGTCATGTAGACATAATCTCTAGCATACTTTTCATAATAAGATTCATAAACAACATTAATAACAACAACATCATAATCATCTTAATTCACAAAATGTCCCTTCAAGTAAACACTTCCAACAAACGCGAACGATACCACTCAAGAGCATTCCTTAAATAAAGGTAAACAACATAACCAACTTACCCTCTATCCAATTTTACATCACCTATAATATTTTACTCAATATTTCATCATAATATAGACCTTAGGGCAGTATCTAAACAACAATATCAACGCAAGGAAAGCAAAGCTCAAAGACTTCAAAATTATGTTCATTATACCCATTCCTTAAGACAAATATTGATATAAAGCTTTAACATGTTTTCATTAAACTTTTAACATTAATATAACCAACTAACACTAGAAACAACATATTTGTATCATTTAAAATGTATTCATGCAAGACCAATATTTAGAGTTAAAGATAGAAGAACTAAGGGTTGAAAACCCTTTTTGAAAATTTATTTTGAAGTGACTCTTTTATTGGAGGAGTCTCTAAGGATTACTACTATACGTAATATAGAAGAAAACCCAGTGATTTTTTATAAAGAGACGTCCACCAACATCCCTCCTAGTTCTTTCTTGAGTCTTAGCTTCTATGGTGTTTTGAGAGAGTCTTTCTTCAAAGAGGGGTTTTGTGTTATAGGAAATGAAGTCTAAAATAAGGTCTTAGGATATGAAACATCTTAATATATCTAAATGAGACTAAAATAATTTGTAGGTTACTAAAAGATTTGGAGTGAATTTACAAAGCACCACAAGCCAAAACCGAAAAAGGCAGCTTTTCACTCTCATAACCGACTCCCAAGTAACGGACCTTTTGTCAAATGACGCCCTTTTTGTGAGGGTTCGTTGGTTGGTTTTGAAAATTTCAAAACCTTCAATCCTGATGTCCTAATTGACAGACCAAGTACGCAAGCTGTCTATTGGTCAAGTGACTGTCGACTGGTTTGTTGATGGACATTGTCTAGGCAGTTTTGGGTATACGTGTTAGGACCTTCTCTAGGGTCCTTCGTGGGTCCTAGGAGGATTTCTACCCAGACGTTGAACCCCTAAACATAGTAGTCTAGGTAGTAGAAACATCGCACGTAAATTTGGATTAAAAAGACACGTAAAAATAACTAGAGCACATAGTGACAGACCAATACTCTCTAAAGCATATCTTCTTGACGTTCTTGGACGTTTGACCTCCAAACTTAACCAAACTTCATGCACTTCCTAAGAACATCAATGTAACTTATTTTAACACAAACTAACTCACGAAATATTCATGAACTACTAGTTCACCTCAGTTTGTTTTAGGGTGTTACATATACCTAGTACATTTGATTTGCTAACCTCATTTTCTCCCTTTTCCCCAACATTTTAGGTTCCGGTCGTTGAAACGATTTTGACATTAATTTTAACGAATACTTGGAATTCTTACACATCAAAGTTGGGTAGGTTTTAACTTTCTGAGGGCAATTCTACTATCAGGCTTTTGAATGTTTTTCTAGTTTTAAGAATTCTAGTTCTTTTTTTTTCATTCGAATACTAAAGATTGTATAGTTTATATGTGGCTTATTACATTGATGTATATGATATGCCAAATTTATACACTCTTATTTAGATGGTTATGAGATGAGACAATTTTTTTAAGACTATGTTAAATATCTTATATATATGTGCAATAAAGTAAGAAGGAATTTGTAACAACCCTAAAAAAATGAATATGCTAAGTAATGTTTAATGTATCTAGAATGCGTACGATTAGACTGGGTTCACACGGATTGATGCGTGTATAACCAGATCTCTGAACCCTTGCTAAAGACAGGACAACTAACTTCGAGAGTTATTGGAGCTATAAAAGGTTGGGTCCAACCATGTTGGTCTCTTTAATATGATGATTTACTTGTAAGAGTATTTACCGGACTTAAAAAGGGAAAATCTTAGGTTTGGAGGGTCTAGGTTTACAATAGTGTTTTCCAGACTAAGGGTAGTATTGTAATTACCCTAATATATTTAATTAATATCGTGGAGGGCATTTTGGGGAGAGAGGACAGATAATTGATTGTTGAAGTGAAGTCTTGCTCCACCCTGGTTCGAACCTAGGTGGAAGCAATGAATTAAATTATTTTTATTTAAAGTTGGTAAGCTAATATAATTAATTTATATTTCTTATTTATTATCTAATTTAAAATAAATGGAAATCAGATTTTTAATAATTAAATAAAAACCTTATTCGACTAAATCCTAATCTAGACTCGTATCCTAAAATATTCTTCTCTCCCACGATCATCTCTCTCTCTCTCTCATGTGTCTATCACTCTCACTCACGATTCTCTCTGCTAAATAACTTCAGAAAACAATAGGTTAACCAAATTTCTTCACACATAAAAATATCACAACAAAAATAAAAGAAAACAAAATAAATCAATCACGTAGGCAAAAAGAAGTTTTTCCGTCGAGTTGGTGTTGACTTTAAGGGGATTTGGACGTGATTTTTGGAGAAGATTTTGGGCAGCAAGTCGAGGTTTGAACGTCATAAAAGGTATGGATTTTCTTAATTTTGGTCCCTTTCCCAAGAGAACCTTAAGGCTAGGATGATCTACTCGAAAACTATGGTTTTTCCCATTCTTGTAGAACTCCTTGTCCCTAGTATCCCTTTGATCTCAATGTGAAATAGGTTAGAGATCATGTTAATGGTATGTTTGCTTGTAGTTTAAGTATGAAGTTTTATTTTTGTGATAATGTGTTATTAATCATTTGTTTGGCATTCTAAGCATGTTAAGTTATGTCAACCAAAAGTATGTAAAAAATATTTTTGTGGTGAATTTTACGTGCGAATGTTTGTGTAAATCATGAGGTGTAAAAGTGTTGTAATGTTTATGGATAAAATGGTAATTCTTGGATTAATATAACCATAAAAAAATTACACTAAAATATGCACCAATTGATCCACTAAATGCCTTAAAAATTAACGTATGAATGATGATTAAAAACAGCTGAAAATAGTGAACAAATTTCCAGTATTTGGTAGGTTGCGTTCAGCCACACAAAATGGTACAAAATGCAATGAAAAATGAATATAAAATAAGTGATAACGCTAATGATTGAACCCAAGATATCATAACATGAAATCTACAAAAAAAATCCACAAAAGATTAAGACAAAAATGGATTAGAAGGGACTAAATTTCCAACATGCTTGAAATTGTAGTCTCCGCCAACTTTTAAAAAATTGAGCTTTGTTTAAATTTTTTTAAAAATATGAGTTCATTGGGGATTGAAACCATGACCTCAATGAATTAAAATTTCATAAAAGTTTCGTGAGAGTGGGGATTGAACCCACAACCTTTAGAATAGATGAGAGAGTTATGAGAAAAAAAAGGAGAAAATAAATGTGGAGAGTGGGGATTGAACCCACAACCTCTTGGATAGGTGACAAAGTTAAGAGATAAAATCAAAGAAAAGTAATGAGCATGTGAGGGATTGAACCCACAACATTTCTGTCTGAAATGATAAAGGAGAGGAGAAAATGAAAGGAAATATTATGGGGGTGATGGGGATCGAACTAGGGTTCTCCAAATCTAAAAAAATGTGAGTATCAAGTTTAAAATAAGATTAATTGTTGTCCAAGGGACTCGAAATCGGGTTCTCTTGGCCAATTCCTTATTGACACATAAGTCATACGAAAGTAAATATATAATAAATGCTGCCTCTAAAGATCGAATTCAATATTTTTGCATGTCTACAAGATTAATAAATCTTGTACCACATAATCTTGGGTAAATATGAATCACTTAGAAAAACTATGAATGAAGCCCCATGGATTGTATGTATAGACACAAAAGTCTAGCATACGTTGAAAACTAAGTGAACCTAAGATGTATGTTATGAAATGATCATACCCTTGAAGGGTTAAGTACGAGTGTAAAGTACACTAAATGGCCAAGTGCATTGGCATATGATGAAATGAACAATGAAATGATGAAATGAACAATGAAATGAACAATGAAATGATGAAACCCTAGAAGGGCTAAGTGAGATTATGAAACACACCAAATGGCCAACTGAATTGCCATATGATGAAATGAACATTCACGTCAAAAGGGGTGAGTAACTATAAAGAGAAAATATGCTAATTATAATGAATGTTGTGACAACATGATATGAGGCTTATTTAAAAGATGAGAGCGATCTGAAATGATCCTGAGTAAATGTTATCAAAATGTACTCACCTATGAGAGTGTAAAGTTAATGAAAAGACCAGTCTCTATGAACACTCTAATGAAAGTATTGAGATTAACACACTTAATACTAATGATGAGATAAGAAATCATCTATTGAGTCATGATGTCCTCATACTAGTAGCCAACTTCTATGATGTATGAGTTAAATATAATGGAACTTTATAGTGAGCATCGATAGACTAGCTATGAGCGATATGCCTTATTTCAGGAAGCGCAAAGGTTCATGTAACTGTCATGAGATGAGACTGTCCAGTATGGCGGGTATGGTTCTCCTTATTTATCCTAGTCTTCGAACCTATATTGCCAATATAGTTATCTGGAGGGGGTTCAGTTCACATGTACGCTAACATGTGTTTGGTAACTTTGGCCGGTGATTCCACCTCTTTTCGGTGTGGGGTTTCATGACACTAATTTCTTGATACTCATATGATCTATATTGGTTAAAGTTAAAGTTCCAAATGAATGAAAGAGGCCAACCCCTAATGATGCACATAATGAAATGAATGATACAAAAGGTATTATGATAGGATAATCAAAAGGTGGGTAAGATTCAAGTAATGACATTAGGTCATTCTTTGTCATTTAACAACGAACTCGATGAAAGTTTTAAACTACATCCTAGGTATAACTGGTGTGTACACTGGCCCATGAATAAAATGAAGTGGATTATGTACGCATGGACGAAGCAGACTCTGTCTTTTCTAAATTAGACTTTCTAGTTGAGGTCCCATATGTTAATCCCTCATTTCTGGAAAGTCTTACAGTTAAGTCCATGATTTCAAGTTCTCGAGGCATATTAATGAATGATATGAAAGATGTTATATTGTATATGTGATATGATATGTGAAATATGATATGTGTTGTTTGCAAAATTATAGGTTTGATGATGCATGATACACTCATGGAATGACATTCCAAATCCTAATTTAGCAAGTCCGTTCACTGTCCTAATCAAAATTTGGTAAGTATACTTACTTGACTTTCCAAAAATAATGTTGTTAGGAAAGAGCTATTCTTTCTCATGCATGTCCTTGAGAATGACTAATATCTAATTTAAGGTACAGGCACAGGCGAATGTTAGACTTACAGTACGATGTTGCAGCTATCCGGACGTGGAGCTTTCATCCAGACATGGTAGGCCCTCATGCTTTCGAGGTTGTCTATTGTTATTATCCAGCTTAGGTGTATGCTTTAGCTAGTGGACCATGTTCCACTATTGTTTCTTTCCACATCTATTTCAAACTTTGTATTGGTGCCGTTTTTCCAAAATACTTTTAATGCAATTATGAATTGTTTCTTTCATTTGATTATCTTTATATTAGATGGTTGATTTGTGAACGCCTATGATGTTGAGTTCAAAATGATTATCATGAAATAAGAAAAATAAAAAGTTTCAAATTTGCTAAAATTAACCTAGATGAAGTAAGAATGACATATGTATGCTTCTCTGCGACCTATGAGAGGTCAGCCACGCCGTTTTCGTCTGGTGTATAGATTTTGGTCGTGAGAACAATGTAATCTACCTGTACGAAGGCTCTATGTATACTCGATATGATAATATATTAGATTTATGCGAGATTCTATGTAAATCACAATATAGATATAGAAAATTTCTAAATTTTCCGCATTTTTAACCTATAATGTAATGATGTAAGCTAAGGTCTATTCATTGTCATTTCTGAGGACGACGATGCCGGTTACGTCTTAGGGGTGCTCTATGGATGAGACAATCATTTAGACTCTCAATCTATTATATATACTAAAGATACCAACATGCCAGTTAAAAAATAAAGTAACAAGTCTCTTGGCGAAAAAGAACATAGGCAAGAGAACCTGAAGATAGGATCGTGAGTTGGGCTACTCTGACTTCACCCTAGCATTCACTTTCCATTTACCCAAACCCTAATTAAAAAACATGCAATTTTCCCCAATGCATGAAAGTATATAAGACAAAGTAGTAGGTGAAGCAAAACTGAGGCACAAAGCACCAGTGATCAACAAATTGGAGGGTCTTGTTTCCCAGAACCCGCTCCCTTTGAAGTAGTGACACCATCAGTAGTGTCCTCAGCAATGATAGTACAATCGGTTGTGCTCCTCTAAGCTACTGCAACTCTAGAAATAGACGCCCAACTGCTACCTCGATAACCCTCAACTGGGGGACTTCCTCATGAATTAGCGAGTCTCTCCTTGCATACTCCAACTCATGGGCTTTTTTCTTTCGATCCTGGGACTCATCCTCATCTCTTGTGCGGTACCTCTTGGAACACTCTTGTGGTGGAGTTAGTAACACATCAGTAGTGGCGAACAGGGCAGCCATCATCGTGTACTCAGTAAGCTCTGCAGAAAGGGCCTTAGGCTTAGGCACCCGATCCTCTAGTATAGTGTTCAAATCGGTTTTCAGACTCTCCACAACAGCTTTGAGAGTCGTCGCATCCACTGTAGGGCCCGACTCAAATGTGTCCAAATGCTGGTGGACCTCCATGATCTTTGCTCAGTGTGTTGGGCCATCTTCTTCTCTATACACTCTTCTGCCTCAGCAATGGACCTGTACATGCAATGCCGGATGTGATGCATAAGTGTGGCCATTCGGCTCTCTAATTTTTGGACCCTAGCGAGCGAGACCAGTGTAGAATATAGGATAGAGCAGAAGGAGCTCGCAGGGGTGCTACAACCCAGAATAGACTCAACCAGAGTGGTGTCGGTAGGCTCAAATGTAGCCGGATTAGCCCTTGGGTCCTTCTCTACAATGGCTTCAAGGTTCTCCCTAGAGGATGCACCTTTTTATGGGGCCCCTTTTTGCGAGCAAGCTCATTGGCCTCATTTCGGATGAGACTGATATAAACCTGGCCAGACATGTTCTTGACCACATCAATGTGCATCACTGCCATTCCTGCATAACGCAATAACCATGCACCGAAATAGTTAAGAAGTAGTGTACTTAAAGGCCCTGTCATGCATCACTGCATTTAATATCCATGCGAAGTCCACCTCTAGCCCCGCAATCATGGAAGCCATCATCACTGCACGATCCCAGGTAACTACATTGTCAGCAGCACTGGGGGAAAGGAATTGTCGAACCAATAGCCATAGGAACTTGGATGTGAAGATGATGTTGGCCTTCATGATGCTCCACTTGTTCTCCTACACCCAATCGGCAGTTTCACAATCTATGGAGAGGTACTGTGCAATCCACAGTTTGGTAGTTTCTATCACCTCTAGCTCATGCTAGAACCGGCCATATTTGATCAATTTCACCCATAGTCAAGCAGGAAGTGAGATGAGTCCAGGCGGAATCAACATCCGCGCCATAGAGAAATCTGGAGATGACCTCCAAGGATATGTCAATTCCACTTGTTGTGGACTCAAACGTACTCCAACGGTAAATGCTTGGCGGGGGTTTCCTGCCTGTCCATCTAAGATTTGAGAGTCGCGGCATAGGTGGTGTAGAACTCTACGACCATCATCTCGGTATAGCGGCCTACATCTCAAGTAGTCCACTCCAGCAGATGTCGGTGAATAACTCATGAATGGCCGGCATTGTGGAAAGAATCCCCTTGAGAACCCGTCGCTCAAGTGTCAGGGTCTGTCTCATGACCCCCTTGTCAATTGGAATCTTTCCATCAATGTAGATTTTGTACTGCCTCTCAACACACCACCGGTTGGGGTGATCAAAAACCGGAGCGGGGACGCCTGTCTTGGGTGTTTGAGTAAAGTCAGCAATGGCAGCCTCATAAGACGAGGAAGAAAAAGAAGACTCCTTCAATTCGGTAGCCTCCTCAGAGCCAAAAGCTTCCTTAGAATTGGATGCCTCCATGCAGCGAAATGCTCCCTCGGACTGTGCATCCAACCCAGAAGGTGTGCCGATCAGTATGCGCTCCTCGTTAGACTTGAAGGCATGACTACACCGGGCTCCATCCCCGTGGGCGTGGTTCTAGTTTTGTGAGCAACATGAGTAGGACTGCGGGTGCCTAGTGGCACGTACTATGGGTCACGCTCATTATCTGAGCCTACTATAAGCAAGTTCGATGGGGCGACTGAATTGGAACGCCCTCATAAGTAGACACAGATGTTTTTAGGTGCCATTGGTAATAGCAGAGAAAAGTAGTCAGTACCAGTAAAAGCAGCAGAACATATAAAAAGAAATGTAGAAGCACAGAGTGTACGACGTAACCTATCAATGGTTTATCAAAGGCACGACACTCCATCATGGGGGTCCATCGAGGGAAACTTACAATAAAATTTTAAACATTAGATTCAAAGGTTATTACAGTGTCGACGGTTATGCAAGACGAACCGTCAAAGGCACGATGGTCCGTCATGAGGGTCCGTCATGTGACACTTAGAACAAATTATAATAACCTCATAAACAAGGGTTCTGACACCGTCGACGGTTTTACAGGATGGACCGTCGAAAGGAAAACAATTCATTAGAAGGGTCCGTCGCGGGACACTTGGAATAAATTATAAAAACGTAATATACAAAGTTTCTGATACAATGAATAGTTGTACAGGATGGAACATTCATAGGGCATGAATTTTCCTAGTTTTAACATGCACTTTCAATAGCCTATAAAACCCTAGGTCTGGAACACAATCATGCAGACACACTCAATCATGTATGTTTTAGCATGCAAATTTTTCTAAAGTTAAGTGCCAAAAAAGTTAGAAATCCGGTAATTAAATATATTAACAAAAGTTAATCTTGTAACTCAAAAAACATACCTGATAACTATAGTAGAGGAGAAAGAGTATGAACACTAGTAGTTGAATAGCATCAACAACCATCAAGAACACCGACCGGCAAAGGAACCTAAGAAAATGGAAGATTTTGGGAGAGAATGGATTTTGTTGAAATGGGGGAAGTGTGGAATCTGATGATGGAATGGGAGTGAATGGGTCAGGAAGTGGGGGAAAATGAGAGGAAATAGGGAGAGAAATGGTTATGGGGGTCATGTCAAGAGGTGGGTAACTGAAAAGTTTAAATTTTTTTATTATATAGCTGGAGGGGTCGGGTCGGGTTTGTGGGTGAGATATCGATGATTCCCCGTCGACGGACCGTTACCCGGTCAATGGTTTGTCGACCCCTTCGAAAAAATTGCCCTAACTTAGAAAAAAATGTAAAGAACATACCTGGGCACAATGGATCCTACCGACGATCCGTCAAAGGAACGACGATCAATTAATGGGTCTGTCGATGGGTGAACCAGACCAATTTTCTGCAGATTTGTTAGATTTGGTCCCTGCACATTTAACACACATTAAGCTAATATTTTTGGTTTTTCTAGATACTTTTTGTACATGAACCCTACTCTATGCTCTAGCCAACACGTTTAAGAAAAAGAACATTCGGACATGACATAAGTAATAAAAGCAAAAATAATGCAACTATGCCTAGAAAATCATCTAAAAACTATAGTTTTCTAGAGGATACATATTGGGTTGCCTCACAATAAGTGCTTGATTTAACATAGCGGCACGACGGAGGAATCTTGATTACTCAGACTTCATCAAGATGGTATGCTTGGATCACTTCCTTCTCCTTTTAAGCATGCCCTAGATAAATTATTGTTCGCTGCCCGTTCACCTTGAACCTCACACCCTCCTTGTTCTCCCACTCAACTGCACCATGAGGGAATAGTTTGGTGATCAATTAGGGACCAGTCCATTTGGAATTGAGTTTTACCGAAAATAAATGCAACCTAGAGTTAAACAAAAGCACCAAATCCCCAACAAAAAATCGCGCTTCTCAATCTTTTCGACATGGTACTTCTTCATCTTTTCTTTGTAGTGGGCTGAACATTCATATGACATCAAGAGAAATTCATCAAGCTCATTCAAACGGTTTCACCTTTATTCCGCAGCCTCATTCCAATCAATATTAAACTTTTTCATTGACCACATGGACTTCTATTCTAATTCAACCGGTAAGTGACAAGCCTTCCCATATACAAGTTTGTATGGGTACATACCTATGGGAGTCTTGTATGTTGTCCGTTAGGCCCTAAGACCATCATAAAGCCTCCTTGACCAATCTGTTCCACTAGCATTCACCGTTTTTGCCAAAATCTGCTTAATCTCCCTGTTTGACACTTAAACTTGCCAATTAGTTAGAGGATGGTATAGAGTGACCACATTATGGCGAACCCGATATATTTTTCAAATAATTCTTTGAACATCTTGTTGCAAAAGTCGGATCCCCTATAAGTGATAATAGCCCTTACGGTGCGAAATCTAGAAAATATGTTTGTTTTCAAGAATGCGGTAACACTTTTACCTTTTTTGACACACAACCGACTACTAGAAGAATGTACGTCATCCCATGAGAACTCACAAAAGGGCCCATAAAGTCAATTCCCAAGACATCAAACAATTCAATCACAAGAATGAGATTTAAAGGGAGCTCTTTGCTTCTTGAAATGACACAATCTCTCTGGCATCTATCATTTGCGTTGGCAAATTCTTGAGAAACTTGGCTGATGGTTAGCCAATAGTATCCACATTTCAAGATCTTGTGAGCATTGAAGATACTACTATGATACCAACCTACAGGCGAAGAATTAAATGCCTCAAAAACACTCAACATCTCAACTTCCGGCATACAACACTGAATAAGCCCATCAGCACAACTCCTATATAAGTAAGGGCATAGGAAAATAAACCTTCTCGGTCCATGCTTTTAATTTCAAGTAATCCATAAATACCCTACATGCAGTCACTGACCTCATCAAAATAAGCTCATTTTTCACATTAGGGACCATAGTCATTCCCCCTTTCTTAGGTACACTCTGAACAGGGCATACCCAACTACTATCGGTGATTGGATATATCACTCCAGCATCCAACCTCTTAATGATTTCCTTCTTCACCACCTCTTTCATAGGTTGATTTAAACATCTCTGGTTCTCATTACTTGGATTATTATCGGGCATAAGATGGATTTTTTGTGAACATACCCTTGGAGGAATCCCAATATGTACGCAATAGTCCACTCAATAGCTCTTTTGTACCTTTTTAACACCTCCACCAAACTCTCAACATGATGCACAGTCAAATCTGATGAAATGATTACCGGCAAAGTGTCACCTTTTCCGAAGAATACATACCTCAGATGAAGTGGTAGAGCCTTAAGTTCTACATTTGGAAGCTCCTGTATAGATAGTTTCACGGGTGGAGAAGATGCTTCATATCTAACTCCAACTTCTTTTGTTTAAACCGAATATCACCTCGATGAAGTGTTGCGACCAATGAGCCCATAATCTTCAATACAATTACTATCAAAATTTATGATCACTAACGCTAGTGGTTCTACACCAAGACGCTCTTTTATTTGTAACTCAGTTGACTTTTCAACCTTGTAAGATATGGCACATATCATTTGGATCTCATCACTCTTCCTCGTGGACATATAATTATTGAAAGTCACTTCTTCATTGTTCAACCGAAATTTCATTTGCCTTTTTGCCATATCAACCAAGGCTATACCCATAGAAAGGAATGGACTCCAAGGAATAATAGGTACCTCAAAATCACCTCACAATGAAGAATCACAGATCGGCCAAAAATATGAATGATTCCACCTTTACTAACACATCGTGGATTATATAAATAGGCCTCTTTACCATTCGATTTGCCATCAGTAGCCACATCGCTGTTGGGTTTGGATCAACCAAATCCAACTTCTTGTAAATAGAAAGAGGCATGAGATAACCCGATTGTACATGGTTAGTGAAGACACATGGATCTTATTTCTTTTGCACTAGATACCTTTTAGAAATACCATTAAAATGCTGCATTATATCATCATCTTAAAAACTGACCGATCTTTTCTTTATGATCATACCTTCCATGAACTTGGCATAACCGGGCATTTTTTCAAGAGCTTCTACCAAAGGAACATTGATGGAATTCTGTTCGAGCATAGTGATAAAACGTCAGTATTTACTATCTTAAGTCTTTTTTCTAACCTCAATGGGAATGGAGGTGGAGGTCTAGGCACAGGGGTCACATTTTTGTGTACCTCAGCATCTTTCCTCGTTTTTTCTTCTAACTCACCGCTAACCTCCACTACCTCATTATCGCTTCTTATAACATTTTCTACATCAAACGGAATCTTTGAGTCAACGGTTCATTTACAACCTCGAGTTGTGGCTACCATTCAATGTCCATTATTTTTTAAATTTTGGCCAGTATTGATAGGAAGAGTGCCCGTTTGGCGTGGGTTCACAGTCAAAGACAATTTGTCCATTTGCAACTCAAGATGCTTAATCGAGAATGCATGTGCATCAACTTTTTGCCCAATGCTCGCTAAGTCTCTCCTCAACTCATTAGTGTTCTCATTACTAATATCAAACTCCTCCTCATTTTTTTCAATAATATCCTTAACTCGCGCCATACTGCCTCCACCATACTTAGGAGCAACTTCACTATTTTGACGTTGAACATAGGGCCCACTCCTATCATTTTTGTTACCATAGCTACCCTGGTGGAAGTTGTAGTCGCGGTTTAATTCCCATATCGGACATAATGACACTCTCGGTTATAATTACACTAGTTTCGATCTCGATTTACTTTACCTTGGCGCTAATTCTCCTTATTGGAGCCTTGGGCGTTTGGTCGAAAAATCCATGTCTGCTCATTTATTCCATAAGAGTCCTTCTCATAGTAATACTCATACATCGGCGGTGGTGGTTTAAACAAGTAGTTCACCGCATTTTCCTTTTCTGCACCCCAGTGACGTGTTTCAATACCAATCCAAGATCAATTCACATTTGATCCATTTCTTCACGAATCTCATTTGTGCTTAGGTTGTGTGTGGATTGCACTGCAAAAGTGTTTCTTCCTAGTATGTGACTTCCTAGTGCTCCAAGCTTTATTATTTCTTGAGATTTTCTCCAACTTCTCAGCAATCTCAGCATAAGGACACTCTCCATAAGAAAAACCCGCTACCTTATCCAGTAGCGCTTTATTATTATAATATTATCCCTTATAGTAGTACTTATTCAGTGACTCATCATCAATGTGGTGATTGGGGAGAGTTCTCAACAACGAAGTGAACTGGTCCCAAGGACTAGTAACTGATTCTCCTGGTAGTTCCACAAAGTTTTTAAACGTATCTTTGTTGTTTAGCTTCATAGACATAGGGTAGTAACGTGTTAGGAACACATACCTCAATTTATTCCAAGTGTAGATTGAGTTATAGGGGATCTTAGTAAACCCTATAGCTGCCTCTCCCGTTAGTGAGAGAAGAAACACTCTCTACCCAATTACGTCCATATTCAAATAAGGCCTTCCTAAAAAACTCTTACACACCGACCTCAAATTGGCGATGTGACCATCTGGATCCTAAGAATGTTACAACAAACACTAACCTCTAGTGGTGATTATTTGTATCAGACTACTAGTTAGCATGAATGTATGGACTTGTCGTAGGGGAGGAAACACAAGTGGCCCATCACAGTCAGCAATATTATCATATCCCCTATACTACTGTTGAGGGTGTGGAGCGGGAGGTTTCCTCCTTAATTCACCTTCCCCATGATTTTCATGTAAAAATTGATCATGAGCATCAAGCGATTGTGGAATTTCTTCGGTGTGATCATCATCGAGAATACCCAAATTTCGATTCATTCTGCACAGTGTACGCATTAGTTCATGGTCGGGTGAGTGTATGGGTTCTCTTGTATTCCGCGTACATGAGATACACGTAAGTTAGATCTGCAAGAGACAAAATAAAGAGAAAGTAAAATTAGGAAAATGTTGACTAATCTTTTGTAATAAGCTTAAAGTTAAAATAAAAGCCACTTTCCCCCAGCACAGGCACTAAAATTTGATACGGTCAAATTTATTTCTCGAAAAGAAGTATAAGAGCTCGTATCACGTAAAGAACCCAACTATGTGGTTGTGGTCGATCCCACGAGGAAAATGATTTAGACTTAACTTTAGCCTACTATTACTTCTATTCAGTCAAGTTCTTTCAGAAAACATGTAACAAAGAGGGGTTTTTAAGTAATGAATTTAATAAGCTATGTCTAAACAAAACAAGTGACAAGTTCAAAGATTTGATTTTTATCAAGTAATAAACGTAACTAGGGTTTACGTGTTCCCCATAGATTCATAACATGGTAATTCAACCTGTAACAATCCTTACATGGTATCTTGATTGCAAAGTGGTAAGTTATGTATCCCTAAATCCTTTGTCCGGCAACAAGGTAATTTCACTGTGCACCTTGGTCCGACTACGTCTGTATGCTTTACTAAACCTTACCTTTACCTCATATTAATAATCATAATCTATATGTCTCTTAGTTGTACCTTCGTAATTAACACTAGACTATTAAATAGTGTATACTAAATCTCTGTTGATAATTCTTTTCTTATTATCTACCTCCTTGTTCCGACAAGTACTAACAAGGCGTGTTTTAAAGCGAGCACTCGTTGAAAAGACTTATAAACACAAGAATTATCAATACGTGCAAGACACTATTCTACAATTATTATTTTAGCTAGTTTTTACCTTGTTAATTACCCATGGTTCCCCAAACCCTAGCTATGGATTTAGTTACCCGTATTCATAAATACAAAATTCATATTGATTAGACAAGAATTCATGTACTTACTTTAATAAGATAGACGAAAATCCTTAAAATCACTTGTATTCGATAAAATAATGCAATAAATGACCTCGGAAAAATGAAGTATTTTCCAAAACCCAATATTCAAACACCAATAGTACAAATTAGAAAAATAACCAAGAGTCTAACCTAAAAAATGAGGTTTTACCAGTATTTATAATAAAGAAGTCCTAACATAAAAAGGAAATCTATTTTATGGAAAATCTACCGAAAAACCGTGTCTGAGTCGATGACCGGACCAACAGACTATAGTAGACATGATGGATCATCGCCGTCGTTCCACACTTAGCTTTTTTTTCAACAACTTTCTTTTCCAACTCACTGTTACCGTCGACAGACAAGGATTATGGTTCGTTGAGAGTACGACGCTCTGTTGAGGACTTCTGTATCTCCACACATAGAATCTTTTCAAGACGAGTATTGGGGCTACTTTCTCTTAGCAATGAAGGATGTGTAGGACCTTCTGTCATGAAAGTGATGGACCATCGATAGCCTCCGTAGCCCCACACTTAGTAATAATTTCCCAATGTTCATTCAGCATCATTTCCTTCATATGGCAGTGGCGACCTACGGACTGTCGATAGCTCCGTAGATCATCACTTCTGCATTTTAAGACAATTTCTTCCACTTTTTCATCCGGGACAGATTTCCTTCAAACAAAGAGGAAAAAATACATTAAAAATGATAATAAAAGGCCTTAGACACACATTAAACTTAAGGAGAAAGCATTGAAAGTACGGTGACACCACAGTACATTAATAGGCTAGATTATCGTATATTGAGTTTACATAGACTCCTCACTTTTTAAGTGTACCCAAACTTCGCTTTTATGAAACATAGTAAATTCATATCAAATACTGTAATATTTTGTCTCACATAAAAATCATCTATCTTAAAAGGATAAGAATTCAGGCAGAGCCCTTACACTAGTACAATATGCAACATAAAGGCTTACGACAAAGCATCCAACCCAACGGTAAAAACCATTGTCTCTACAAATAACAAATGATATTGAAGCTATAGAAATGACACCGTCCTCGGACATGAAGAATCACAAAACAGTTAGGTCTTCTATGCATAAACATCATCAATGCATATGAAAAGGGAAAATTTAGTCAGAACCATGTTTAATGTCACGACACGAGGGTACACCGTAGAATAAATGGCATCCCTCAAGTTGTGGCATGATGGAATTGTCCTTTTGTAGGTCCTGTACAAGCCCTTAGACATAATTCATCGCATATATAAATATATATATATATATATATATATATATATATATATATATATATATATATATATATGAAAAGTACTGCAGAATCAAAACATTTCACAACATCCTTTCAAAATCTTTTATATAGAAACATAGGAAATGCTAAGGCTCATTGAAGCCATCTTAGACACCAATATATATTTGGTTCACAGACAATACATCATTTAAAATTGGAAATACAAGTCTAACACAACGGGTTTTTACACGAAAAGCTAAACATGAATATGTCCTCGAATCATGTTAGGACATACCAAGACTTGCTTGAGTGGATATTATTCCCAAGGTTCACTTAAACAATAATCTTCTCTCGCCACCTACACCATTAACGATAAAAAAGATATATGGAATTAGTACTATGTATGTAGAATGTATGTGACATGCAATAAAAAAATGCTAAAATGGACATTTTATTATAATATGCTTTTGAATTCTCTTATGAAGAAAACCTCATATAAGAAGTATAAGAATCATTGTCATATAATGTCACGACCCAAAACGAGCCGCGAGTGGCACCCACACTTATCCTACGATGTGAGCGAACCAACCAATCTAAACCCCAACATTTCAAACATATTGAACAAAATACAATGCGGAAGACTTAAAACTCATTAACGAAATCAATTAAATAACTTCTAAAATTTATCAATAATTATCCCCAAAATCTGGATCTCATCATCACAAGAACATCTATCCTCCAATTACTAAATCTAAGAGTATCTAAGAAGCTAAAATAAATAAAAAGCTAGTCCATGCCGGAAGTTCAAGGCATCAAGACATGAAGAGGAAGATCCAGTCAAAGCTAGAAGCAATAGCTCACCCTGAAATCTGGCTTGATGAAGACTGGCTAGAGTTGCGGTTGAGTTGAAGACGACGGTACGTTTGCTGCACTCCACAATTAACAAAGAAAAACAAATACAAGTAGGGGTCAGTACAAGGCACAAGTACTGAGTAGGTATCATCGTCCAACTCAAAATAGAAAACAGTATATATCAGATAATAACATAAAATCAAGTAGTATTCTTAGCCGGCGACAACAACAATTACCATAACCCTTGGTCACAACACCAAGCACATCAATGAGGACTCACGCCTCCCCATTATACTCATTTTGGGAATTAGTTCTTTAAGATTTAGTATATTATCATAATTCAAGATTTCCCTGAAACTGATAGGTTACAAACTCAACGCCAAATCGTTCCACTATGCCCATTTTATGTAGTAACTCATGACAATCAACCAGAAAATCGTAAGCATCCTCAGATTCAGCACCCTTGTAGGCTGGAGGTTTCAATTTCAAGAACTTACTAAAAAGTTCATGCTGATCACTTCACATTATAGGCCCTGTAGTCAAACGAGGAAACGTGCCTATTTCCAATGAGGCATCTATGCGGGGAGCCATAGCAGCTGCCTGTTGTTCTTCCGGAACCTGAGATGTTGGTGCAGAAAATACTGGAGGTGTCTGGCCTTGATCAGATAACCCGCTAAGATAAGCAAGAACCTAATTAATCATCTCTGGGGTAGGTTGGGGTGGAAATCCTCATTCTCCACTTGCTCATTTTCCCCTTCCTCACCCTCTCTTACTACTTCCTCAGTCGGTGGAGGAGTCACCGCCCTAGTACTAGATGGGCCAGGTGCTTGTCATTTTCCTCTAGAGGACGTCCTCCCACGACCTCTACCACAGCCTCTTGCCACTACTTCTCCTCGAGCTACAGCCCTAGTGGCTGTCTCAATTGCATATTTTCTTGCCGGTGTTGGTGTTGGCGTAGTTGTTGCTCTAGTTCTAACCATCTGCGAAATAGAATGAAGATGGTTAGATACCAATTTGTATCACCTAGATACCAATTGGATCCAAGTAATAGCACGAAAGAAAGAAAGAAAGAATGGAATTTTCCTAAAGTCTTATAGCGTCTCAAAGAAAAGTAAAGGCGTCCCCCTACCGTTCCTTAAGACTCTACTAGACTCGTTCTTGTGTGATGAGACCAACGAACCTAATGCTCTGATAACAAGTTTGTCACGACCCAAAATGAGCCGCGAGTGGCACCCACACTTATCCTACGATGTGAGCGAACCAACCAATCTAAACCCCAACATTTCAAACATATTGAACAAAATATAATGCGGAAGACTTAAAACTCATTAACGAAATCAATTAAATAACTTCTAAAATTTATCAATCATTATCCCCAAAATCTGGAAGTCATCATCACAAGAACATCTATCCTCCAATTACTAAATCTAAGAGTATCTAAGAAGCTAAAATAAATAAAAAGCTAGTCCATGCCGGAGGTTCAAGGCATTAAGACATGAAGAGGAAGATCCAGTCCAAGGTAGAAGCAATAGCTCACCCTGAAATCTAGCTTGATGAAGACTGGCTAGAGTTGCGGTTGAGTTGAAGACGACGGTACGTTTGCTGCACTCCACAATTAACAAAGAAAAACAAATACAAGTAGGGGTCAGTACAAGGCACAAGTACTGAGTAGGTATCATCGTCCAACTCAAAATAGAAAACAGTATATATCAGATAATAACATAAAATCAAGTAGTATTCTTAACCGGCGACAACAACAATTACCATAACCCTTGGTCACAACACCAAGCACATCAATGAGGACTCACGCCTCCCCATTATACTCATTTTGGGAATTAGTTCTTTAAGATTTAGTATATTATCATAATTCAAGATTTCATTATCTTTATTCCTCTTGTGTCAGTACGTGACACTCCGCTCCACTACTGCTATCCTGGTGTCGGAACGTGACACTCCGATCCATATACTATCCTTGTGTCGGAACGTGACACTCCGATCCATATACTATCCTGGTACCGGAACGTGGCACCCGATCTATAAACTATCCTGATGTCAGAACGTGACTCTCCGATCCATATACTATCCTTGTATCGGAACGTGGAACCCGAACCATATACTATCCTGGTGTCGGA